>BMAU01010289.1:105000-460000 GCA_019973935.1 Trichonephila clavipes | reverse complement strand
AGAAAAAATAATGTCTATCCCTGCTGTAACATAAAACCGATCAAAAAAAAATATCTGGCAGAAACTGGTGCTGCCATCTATTTTGTTAGTGTGTGTATATATATGTATATATATATATATATATATATATGAACGCTTCGAAAATCCCTATGTATATATGTAAATGTCCTTTTTCAATGACTTATGCATTTTTATACATTTTTATTGAGATTTGTTGAATTTATTTTTGAGCACACAGTACATGCGTATATTTTGTTATTCAAGAATAATGTAACAGCAGACAAAATTAACCTCTTTGTGATAATTTTTCCAGTATTCTGATAGTTTTTTTTAATTATTTAATAACTTAAATAATAATTATTTTTTAAAAAAATCATAAATATAACAATTGCAAGAATTAATTCGTTTTTGTGAGTTCTGAATACGCATAGCTTATATATATATGTACTGAATTATTTCCCCAATAATAAAGCCTATTCATTAAAAAAAAATATTTTAATTTTGTAAATATACATAGAAATTATAAGTACACATTTTTAATCAAATCTTAAAGATAATTATGAATGTGATAAAATTAAATGGTGTGATTATTTTAGAAAAATAAGTTTTAAATGAAAAATACAGTAGGAAAATTGCACCTTAAAAATTAACTTTTAATTAATATATACTTGAATAATTTAATCAATAGCTATATTAAAAAAACATATATGTGTGTACTATAATTATTAGAATTTAATTAACAAAGATATTGTTTATTTTAATATGTACTCACTGGGCGAAATTTTTTTCGACAAAAAGCTGTGCATCGTTTTCAATAATTATTGAATATTAATTATTAATGTGATACAAATCTTTCTTTCTGTACGTGCATTGTCCGTAAACGTCTATTAAAAAATATTTATGTTTGTCATATATACATGTTATTTTTGAATTGTGTGATGCATTAGATCTTTACACATAAAAGCTTTTCTTAATAGAATATATTTTATTTTTCCTTTATTATTTCTTTATTTATTTTCTTATTTTGTATTAAAATTCATCACAAAGCTATGCAGTGCGTTTTTGTAAAGAAAGATAAGAACCATCTCTAGAAATTTAGTCAAATTGATATCTTATTCTTGAATTGCAAAGACCTCAGTTGAGATTATTCATAATTTTATATATTTCATATATATATATTTTTGTTTCTACAAAGTTATAATAGATGGCAGCAGGAAAATATAATTGTAAGGAAACGCAATTTGAAAGCGTTATCAACTCCATTTGTTTTTTCAACTGTCCATTACTTATCTGGTTTCATAATATAAATATTGATTTCGATTCAGCGTTATAAATCAGAGGAAACAATAATCCCGTCATTGTACTTTTATATTTCGATTTATTATGCATTCAAGACAGAAATTCAATATTATTTCGATTTATTCAGATGAATGATTATTTCTGATCTTTCGAACTGTGAGTGAAAAATTAATTTATCGTTTTAAAATAAATAAAAATGAAATGAATGCTTTCATTTTTCAAACGCGTAAGGTTTAAATTTTTGAAATTAACCCTAAAATATAATTCATAAATACGTACCTTATTGATAATGCACCGTGGCATACACATGGGGGTTCTTGAGAGTCCCGAACCTCCTCCAAAGCCCTTGATTTTGTTCTGATTGATTATAATTCTAAGCATGTAGTACGTAAAATTTAATTAAATATTTGTATTTAATGATTAATTTTATTAATTAGTGTTAATTATGTATTCAATAATTAGCTTTTTACTGTGTTTTGTTCCCGAAAATCTACAAAATCAAAAGGAGCATAATACAAGACTGGTGAACTTTCAACCCCGGACCCCCCTCCCCACTTGAGAAATTCCTGTGTGCGCTACTGATGATGTATTGTTTTTTTCATCAACATCATATGCAACGAAGCAACATGAGGATGAACTTAAGGCTGTTTTCCGTTAATGTTAAAGAATAGGACCCGAATTTGTGGAACATTTTTTCATATAAAAAATAAATGAAAAATTAATTTGATATTCTGGGCTCACTATATCCTTTAGAGAGCAGAATTCGTTATCATACTTCCCATTTTTAACCTAGTTGATTCATTTTTTCTGCTATAAAAAGTTTTTCGCATTTTTTATCCTATACCGTAATGTTGAATGGGCTTTGCCTACACGTATTAAAACAAAAAAGAAAGTATTTACGGAATATTTTGAAGTTTTTAAAAACACTATATTGTGTTAACAGAGGTACAAGTTATAATATTGCAAATTTCCATGGAAATTGGGTCATTTTTCTGTCTGAAAATGTGCTTCGCGTTTAGTTAGAGCTCTCGTACTTTTACCGAAGACAGCCTTAATAATTTTGAATCATGGATAAACATGACACTTTCCGAACTTCCATACCACGCCAATGGAAATACTTTGAATCTCAATTAATTTAACCTGCACCATCCTCTGTAGTCTGTGGGTTTTAGTGGACTAGAACTTCATGACTCAACAGAAAATAACACTGGTCACTTCAAGACCATGACCACATGACATTTTGGCTAACTGGACTGTAGTTTAGATCTCATCTTATTTTTTATTTAGTGAATTACATTTTATCAAAATATTTCGTAAATAAATTTATTTTTTTTCAAAATAATTGTTAAGGAAGATTTGAAGAGGTATTTTTACTCAGTCTGAACATACATACGTACAAGTTTCTCTTACTATCATAAACTGCTTTAGTTGAATAATCTGTTTTCCGATTCTTTTTGCGATTGCATTTACGATAATAACTCCAAATTCAAAAGTTTAAGACGAAAAAAGTTTTATTGAAAGAGGGGGAAATTAACACAAAATTATAATTTAAGAAAATTTGATTGTGTTAAATATCTTTATACGTTATAATTTGTCTTTGAAAATTTGTAATTTAATTCAATTTTTTCGTAGGAAACTAATTTTACTACGAATATTAATTTAACAAAATCATTTAAATTTTGTTTCTAAAAGAATACATCTTGTAGCTATACAATAAAATACGAACTATTTCTAAATAGTTATGTATATTTCCAGTTTTTAAAATGAGATTTAGATAAAAAAATAACTTTTAGTCTTTTTTTCCCTTAAGCTTACGATATTATATCTAGCTCAAAAAGCAATGTTAAAAGTTAAATAATAATCTGAATACACACGAAGTAATTTATATTTGTAAAGAAGACGTTTAAAAACAAGTGTTTCTATAGTAGTAAACAAGTCAGAAATGTTGACTTATGAGCTGAAAAAACTCAATATAATTAATAATACTTATATATTCTTAACAAGTAATATAAGGGGGCAGGAATGAGGTCAATTCCTACTTTGAATGGATGAATAGAAAGTATTTTAGTAACGATTGAAAATTTGAACTGTATATATATATATATATATTTATATATATATATATACACACTCGTATGTAGGGAGAGAGTGAACTAATAATAGAAATAGAAAAAAAAGCAAATGATTTGTCTGCATTGTTGTAACAATGCACACCCGGTTTGGTTGAAAAACCTGTTTTCGACGCCAACTTTTGCCATTGTTTTATCAGCTACATTGTTACAACAATGGAGACGAATCTATGTTGGCGTCGAAAATAAGTAATTAATTTAAATAAATTTTATTAAAGAATTAATATTTGAAAAAACTGTATTAACATATCAAGTGTCATCCAGTACAAGTTTAAAGAAATTTATTTGAACTAGATTGAATGAATAGAAAGTATTTTATCAACGATTGAAAATTTCAACAGGATAAATATATAAATAGAGAGAGAGAGAGAGAGAGAGAGAGAGAGACTATGTAGGAATAATAGTAGGAATTAAAAAATATCATTTATCCAGTCCTGGGAAGATCAGCTTAATCTCAAATTGAAGCAAAAAAAAAAAAAAAGGGAAAAAAATTATTATAAAAAAAATTAATTTTTTTTTTTTTTTGGTAATTTTTCACTTTTTAAAACGGTAAACAGGATCTAGAATACCCGGAGTGATATTCAAGTTATTTTATTAAATAAGATTAACCAAAAATAATATAAATGAAAATATAACCTGTCACAAATTACTAAGAAATAAGCAGAAGTATACTTCATATATCATTAAAAAATAAGAAAATAATTTGTTTCAAAACGTAGAAACAAGCTTTTCAGATTATAAATTACTGAGATACGTAAAATTTGATGTAGAAGGAAACTCTGAGATTCAGTGAACAAACAAAAAGTTAACGGATAAAAATATTTTATTAAATTACGGTTTGATTCTCTCTCTCTCTCTTTTATTCAAAGAACAAAAAATTAAATTAAAAGAAAAATAATGTTTTATTTTTTCGTTAAAATTCAATTACAAAAATAAGAAAAATTAAATAAAATTAGTAAAATTTATTACTAAGAAAAAATAACGAAATACAAAAAAAACTATTAAAAAGTTGCCGCAACATATTGTCACGGAGTTCGAAAGAAGTACACAGTTCACAATTAAACAATTAGATTTATTCTAACGCTGGGAGCTCGATACAACACTGGACTGAGAACATGCCCAACTGGCGATGAACTCTGCTTTTATACACTTCGGAATATTCGACAAATAACCAGTATGCACTCTAAAGAATGATCTGGATTCATCTAGAACCTAGAGAAACAATACATTAAAAACGGAAACAAAATTCCAGTCTTTGGATAAATCTGCCGGGGCCGGGATTCGAACCCGAGACCTGAGGAAGTTCAGTCCAACGCTCTGCCAACTCGGCTATCGGGACTTGTAGCAAATTATGCTTGCGGCATTGCTCCCCTCGAAAAGAAGACAGCGCCCCGCTGTCATTTTGTTCAAGGTCTTTATTCTGGAACGAGTGATGGGTCCTTTGTATGATTCTTTGGGAGGAATATCCTCGGTTTCGATTTGCTCGGCGGGATCATGGTACGGTTTCATACGCAGTACATGGACAACTTCTCTTAGTTTTCTTTTTCGTGAAGCGGATCAAAATCTTGTACTTCGTAAGTCACGGCTGATAAACGGCGTAGCACCTGATACGGTCCGAAATACCTTCTTAAGAGTTTTTCGGAGAGACCGACTTTTCTCACTGGAGTATAAACCCATACGAGATCTCCGGGAGCGTAAGATACCATTTGGTGTTTGGAATCGTAACGTCGACGATCTTTGTCTTGAGCTCTCAGAGTGTGCACTCGGGCTAGATGTCGTGATTCTTCGGCTCTGGCTGCTATCTTGGTGATGTTATTGTCATCAAAATCGTTAGGACAGAATGGTAGCATTGTATCTAGTGTCGTTTCCGCTTCACGACCATGAAGTAAATAGAACGGCGTAAAACCTGTGGTCTCTTGTTTAGCGGTATTATAAGCGAAGGTTACAAATGGTAGAATTTCATCCCAATTTTTCTGCTCTACATCCACATACATTGACAACATGTCGGCCAAGGTCTTATTGAAGCGCTCCGTCAGTCCATTTGTTTGGGGATGATACGCCGTTGTGAAACGATGATCAATGTTACACAAGTCGACGAGAGAGGACACAAGTCTGGATCGAAAGACGGCTCCACGATCTGTGATAATTACTCGAGGAACTCCATGCCTGAGGACAATTTCTTCAAGTAAGAACTTCACTATTTCATCGACTTCGGCTGTCGGCAAGGCTTTTGTTATTGCATATCGTGTTAGTAATCCGTGCAGACTATTATCCATTTGTTTCCATGAGCAGACTTTGGAAATCTCCCAAGGAGATCAATTCCAATGCGATGGAAAGGAGCTATAGCTGGAGAGATGGGAACTAAACGTCCAGGTGGTCGTTGAGGAACGGATTTTCTCCTTTGGCACTCCCGACAATGCATGACATACCGAACGACATTTCAGTACATTCCCGGCCAGTAAAATCTCTTGCGAATCCTGTCATAAGTTTTCGCGAAACCAAGGTGTCCTGCGGTGGGGGCGTCATGAAAGTGCCTTAGTATGTCTGCTCGTAGATGTTTAGGAATGACTGGCAACCACAACTTTCCATCTGGATCAAAATTCTTCCTGCAAAGGATACCGTCGATGAATCTGAATTCTTCGTTTTTGGATGAGTTGCTCAAAAGTTTTAATTTCGCAAGGTCTTGATCTTTTTTCTGTTTCATTGCAAGGTTCATACTCGTCGTGACTGCTAAAAATTTGTCTGGTGTTTCCGTTTCCTCTTCCACTGGATTTCTGGAAAGAGCGTCGGCGTCACTATGCTTCTTACCGGTTTTATATTTTACGTCAAAATCATGCTCTTGAAGTCGGAGGGCCCATCTGGCAAGCCTTCCTGTGAAGGATCCTTTAAATTCATGAGCCAGCACAAGGAATGATGGTCAGTTACAACAGTAAAGTGTTTTCCGAATATGTACGGCCGAAATTTGTTGGTAGCCCATACGATGGCAAGACATTCCTTTTCTGTGGTGGAATAATTCTTTTCGGCTTTTGTCAGAGTTCTAGAAGCGTATGCTATAACTTTCTCGACATTATTCTGAATTTGTACTAGGACAGCTCCGATACCGTACCCGCTTGCATCAGTATGGATTTCTGTAGAAGCTCTTTCGTCGTACATCCCCAATACTGGATCCGAAGTAAGTGCTTTCTTAAAACTGTTAAATGCTTCCACCTCTTCAGGACCCCAATGAAACTCCACGCCACTTTTCAGCAACGACTGCAAAGGTTCGGCGAGATAACAGAAACCTTTAATAAATCTTCTAAAGTATGAACAAAGACCAAGAAAACTTCGTATGTCATGTATATTCTTTGGAGTGGGAAAATTTCTTAAGGCTTTTATTTTGTCGGGATCGGGACGAACGCCATTACTAGATACAAGATGGCCTAGAATCTTTACTTCTTGGGCAGCAAAAAGACACTTCTTTGAATTTAATTTAAGACCAGCTTCCTGAAGACATTTTAGAACAAGTCTTAATCGTATAAGATGGTCTTCAAAAGTTTCTGAGAACACTATTATGTCATCTAGGTAACAAAGACACATATTCCATTTAAAATGGCGTAGCAAATTGTCCATCATTCTCTCGAAGGTCGCAGGTGCATTACAGAGACCAAACGGCATGACTTTAAACTCGTATAAGCCTTCGGGGGTAATAAATGCCGTCTTTTCACGATCCGCTTCGTCTATTTCTATTTGCCAATAACCAGATCGGAGATCCATGGAAGAAAAGAACTTGGAACCTTTCAGATAGTCGAGCGTATCGTCAATACGAGGCAGAGGATAAACGTCTTTTTCGTGACGCTATTCAGCTTGCGATAATCGACGCAAAAACGCCAACTACCGTCTTTTTTCTTACGAGCACAACGGGTGATGACCAAGGACTTTCAGAGGGTTGGACGATACCTTCATCAAGCATTTTCTGAACCTCTTCATGAATGATGCGTCTTTCAGTCGGCGAGACTCTGTAAGCTCGTTGGTTGATTGGAGCATGATCACCAGTAAAAATCCTGTGTTTCACATTCGTCTTCGCGGCTGTCGACTTGTCGGTCTTCGTGAAAAGCCCAGAAAATTTCCGGAGTAGTTCGGATAGCTTGTTTCTCTGTTCGTCACTTAACTCGGGTGACATCATTAACGAACAATTCATCTGTGACTCCGAAGTTTCTTGCTGGTCATCCAAGCAACCCGATGTGTCAGAAATAACACATAGATGCCCTTCATTTAGTGGTTCAGCTTGGCCTATGCACATTCCTCTAGGGATGATTTGGTTTCGAACTGCAGGTTGGTAACCCAGACATCACTTTTTCCGTTACGATATGTGGATACCATGGACGGTGTAGCAATATTTTTCTCGAAGAGCAAATGTTTGCTGCCGTCTAGAACTACATTTATGTCTCCTCGGGTTTGATATCCTGATACTGTTATTCTAGTTAAAGAATGCGGCTTAAGTGTATAGTCCCTGGTGGCATACCAATTCCAGGCGTCAGGCGCTGTGGAGTCTCGACAGATGTCTTCTAGAACAAGTTCATTTTGTCCACAGTCTATAACGGCTTGAGACGCCTCTAAAAAGTCCCATCCTAGGATGACGTCATGGCTACAATGTGATAAAATAATAAATTCAAAAGGCAGTTCTCGATTGTTTATACGGACACGTAAAACACATTTCCCTATCGGCCGAACAAAATTTCCATCCGCAACTTTCAGCATAACGCTCTTGGCATCAGCAAACAGAACTTTCTTTAAAAATCGGCGATACTTATCGGATATGACAGAAAACGATGCCCCAGAATCTACTAGAGCACGTATCGGCTTCTTATCTATTATTACGTCTAGTTGGTTACCAGTCATCTTGGCGGTCGACGGAGGATTTCCAGTACACGCGGCCTCACCTCCTTGGAAGGTCGCTCTCTTTAGTTTTCCTCGCTCCTACGGCCTGGCGACTGACTGGATCGGCAATATGGCGACGGGGATCTGTAACGACGTATTGGGGATCGGCCTCTCGTGGGACTTGGCGTAAAACGGCGAGAAAGAGTTTGGTCGGCGTATTTCTCCTTCAGTGCCAACGTCGTCGAAGTTCCGTCGGCGGTTTCGAGAGTTGTCAAAGACAGCCTTTCTCTCGGCAGTAGCGCATTACATGTCCAGGACGTCCGCAGTGGAAACAAACAGGTCTGTTGTCAGCCGTTCTCCACACATCTGTTTTTCTTGGTTCAGGTGGGAATTTCTGAACAGGAGCTCTATATTTCCTGGTTACAGCGGCGTATGTTGGTCGTGGTCTAGTTTCTGTAGGTTTTGTTGACACTGGGGCCAAAACCCTTTCAACTTCGTCTTGAACGATCTCTTCTAAGGATTGGGGATCCGAGTCCAAAGATTCTTGCGTCTGGTTAACTAGTCGATGGACTTCTTCTCGTACGATTGTGCGAATAAGAGAGACCAAATCAGTCTCATCCGTCAGGGATGCAACCGGTACGACGTTTGGAAGCCTTTCAAATCTCGGTCGACCAACTCTCTTCTGCTTCATATCTTCGATATAGTTGCACCATTTGATAAAACTTGCTGTGTCGTTGATTTCTCTCGTCAACAGGGCCTGATAAATATCCTCAGCAACACCTTTCATTAGGTGTGACACTTTTTCGTCTTCTTTCATCAGAGGATTTACCTCTTGGCAAAGTTCTAATACACTTTGTATGTAGGACTGTGTACTCTCGCCTGAACGCTGGGCTCGGCATTTTAGTTGTTCTTCTGCCCTTCTGGTATATTTTTGACGGTCACCGAAAAGTCCACTTAGTCCATTTTTAAACGCTTCCCAGGAATCTAAGGCGTCTTCGTTGTTGACATACCACTGTCTCGCAGTACCGTCAAGAAAGAAATAAACGTTAGCTAGGCACATCATGTCATCCCACTTGTTAAAGTTGGCTACTCGATCGTACTCTTTAAGCCATTTGAGAGGGTCTTCCCCAGGCGCTCCTTGAAAGGTCGATGGGCTCCTCCATTGCTGTAACGAAGGTGTTACTACAGCGGGCTTGGCTTCTTGCTCGGTCGGCATTTTTGTCCTCTTCCTACTATTTTCTTTTAACAGTCCGAATTCGGGGGATAATCCTCTTAACCGGAGGCTCCTGCGACGGTTGTCGCTATTATCCACGTTTGACGTAATTGTACCCCGCGCCTCCACCAAACTTGTCACGGAGTTCGAAAGAAGTACACAGTTCAATTAAACAATTAGATTTATTCTAACGCTGGGAGCTCGATACAACACTGGACTGAGAACATGCCCAACTGGCGATGAACTCTGCTTTTATACACTTCGGAATATTCGAGAAATAACCAGTATGCACTCTAAAGAATGATCTGGATTCATCTAGAACCTAGAGAAACAATACATTAAAAACGGAAACAAAATCCCAGTCTTTGGATAAATCTGCCGGGGCCGGGATTCGAACCCGAGACCTGAGGAAGTTCAGTCCAACGCTCTGCCGACTCGGCTATCGGGACTTGTAGCAAATTATGCGTGCGGCAATATTTTAGTTCAAATAAGTTCCTTGTGGCCTCAGTAACCTAGAGGTCAAGGTATCAGATCGTGGCTGGCATGTCATGAGTTCGAGCCCAGTAATCATTAAAGACTTGCCGTATTAGGGAGTGATTCACGTTAAATTGGTCGAAGCTTAAATATCCTTCCGTAGGTGTGGTGCCTTATTTAGGAGAAGGGGTGCCAGCTCAGATGTCGTCCTCGTCACTTGACCATGATTCAAAATGACGAGATTCATCTCCAAAAGCACTCGCGTAGCTGAACAGTGCGATGTTAATATTCACTCACTCACTCAAAGCTCTTATGAAATTTTTGCTAATTCAGTAAAATTAAAATTTAAAGGACAGAATTTAAAAATAAATAGAAAAATATTTTTTTAAAGTGTTTTAGCACATTTTATTCTCGAGCGACACATTCCAGCAGAATAGGGGCAACGGAAGTTGCATGGTCATGATCTCGAACTCATAACGATCATTGTCGATTCGTAGGTTCGAGTCCTGGTACCACTGAAAACCTACCGTGTTATGGGTTTCATACACTTTCAATCTGTCGTGATTTACAATCCTCACGGTGGTATGATGTGGAAGTTTTTTTAAAGTGCGGTGTCAGCTCGGGTGCATATGTCATTTGATCGTGGCTCAAAATTACGAAATACATCACCAATAACCCTCCTGTCGCTTAATGCAACGAGACGGCAATTGAAAAGTGACGTAACGGATAACATTCTTCCCCTCTGCAAAGTCACGTTTTGAGCCGCAAATCGGATTTTACAGAGGATTTCAAAACCATAAACTTTGAGCCTCCAAAAATTCTGTCCCCTCTCCACGATGTGGAGGTGTACGACACGCCACTGAACTTAGTGATTGATAAATCAAATGTTTGAATCTTCGTATCCAGTATTAATTATAATATGAATTAATTAAAAAGCGTAATAATTTACATTGTTTACTCTTCTGAAAAGGTATCAATAATACGACTTTCAGTCTCATCTAGGAAAAAAATTAAACTTATTGACCCTAAATGTGTATTTTACAATTTTACTAACAATTCACTGTGAGTAATATTTTTATTAAATTGTTTTAAATTTCCTCATTTGAAGCCAATTAATATTTGTTTTCCCTACATAAGTTTCATAAGCAGATTAAAAACATGGTTTCGTTCTTTCGTTAAAATTTCTGATGAGAGAAGCATTTGCTCATTTTTTTTTTTTTACTTCGTGAAAATTTTAATTCAAAAATACAATGCATATTTTGTTCAAGTATAAAAATCGAATTGATTTAAAGACATTCCAAAACAAACACCACATTACCAACATTGGTAATACAACATTACCATATTGGATTTTTTTTTAAAAAACAATTTATAAAATATTTCAATTAGATTTTAGTCCACACAGGAATCCTCGAGAAATTAATCCCTTTTTATCCCAAAATCCAGAAAATAAAAGAAAAAAATCTAGAGCACATTAATTTTTGTCTAAAAAATATTACGCCAGTCTACACGCAAACATATCAAAATAAAATCAATCTTCATTTTTTTTAATAAAATAAAACGGAAATAAACAAGTTAATACTTATTTTACGGAATACATTACTTTATCATTACTTATGGGGGAAGAAGTATATTACACTATACTTACCATAACAAAAACTAACAAAATGATTAATTGGTTAATGGCACCAAATTGAGATATTTGCTTATACGTACGTTATAATTACGTCTCTGCATGTTCAACTTGATATTAATTTAAATTTTCCTTCCTCCGAAATACCTGAGCACTCAATCTCAATTCACCTACATTCCTCGCCCATAAATTATTCAAGTCCGGACACCAGTACTGTTCAACCGAAACCGAATTCAAAGCAGATCGTTTTACCCTGCAGGTTACGAGAACTGCTCATTTTGTGACGTTTCGTGCCAGCGTGAACTGCAGACAAAGCGTTTCGACACGTCGATCCCTTTTTTATGCAGAGAATCGGTATAGGTCTTCAATTAAGCTATCAATCATCATTATTTTTGCTTTGAGACCGCAGCGGAATCGCAGATTAGGGTAACGAGAAAGTGCGCAACAGTTTGAGGAAAAGCGTCGTTTTTGGAAGGGTCTGGAATTTTTTTCCCCCGTGGTCACATGGCCAGAACGTGGTCACATGGCGCACTTATCGATGTGATGATGGTACAGAACACTCCTTGTGAAGGAAGAAACATTATTGCGAAATCGAAGATGTATCCAAGTCTGATTTTAAAAAAATGCACTTGATGCGGATTGGAGGCACATTTGTTTTTAAATGATCCAAAATATTCAATAGTATTACCACCAACTATACATTGCAAGAAAAACGTCGTTGTTCTGCACTTAATACTTAGTTAAGAGTTATTGTATTTCTTTTAAGTATAAGATTTCGCTGAAAACACGCCATACAGATTGATGCCTAGTGGTCATGGTCACGAACTCGTAGCCAATGTGTCATGAGTTCGAGCCACAGAGCTACTGAAGACCCGTCATTTAAAGGGGCTGACAATGGCCGTGATAGCCAAGTTGTCAAGGTTAATGGCGTCTCATGAGTGCACTGAAGACTCGCCGTATAGGAGGCGATACACGTTAAATCTCTCGGTTCTCACGTCCTCCCGTTGGTGTAGTGCGGAAATTAAGAAAGGGTGCCAGCTCAGGTGTCGTCCTCGTTACTTGACCATGGTTAAAAATTACGAGGTCCGTCGCCAAAAGCCCTCGAATAGCTGAAAAGGGGGGACGTTAATATTCACTCACTCACGTGAAGGGACTGATGCACGTTATAGCTATCAAGACTCAATGTCCTCCCGTTGGTGTGACGTGAAGTTTAGAAAGAGATATTTCAGCTCAGGTGTCGTCCTCGTCACTTGACCGTGGCTCAAAATTACGACGTTCGTCGACAATAATCTTAGCGTTGCCATAAGTGCGACGTTAATAAGCACTAACTTACTGGAGCCATGTTAGATGTGCCTTTAGCACTGCTTATCCATTCCATGCCAATGGAAGGATTGAGCTCGGATTAAATTAGTGGACAATAGCGCCACCACACGAATGATATGTCGTAAAAGAATCATTTAAACACATGGTTTGACTGAAACCTGCCTACCAAAAGTTTGATATCAAGAGTATAAAGACTACCGAAAAGTTTTGAGACTTATTTTGAAATGGCCAAGAGAAATATGACGTGTCCTTGATGTTGATTACGAGAGCCAAATAGTGCTCTAGAACGCGTGGACGATCTAGTTGCAGTCGAGCTGCGTGTTCAAGTTCTGATTCCAAAATAGATCAATTGTGCAAGAGTCACTGCGTCTTTGAAGGAGCTTGTTATTCCTCGCATAACTTAAATACTTATGTTGGTCATGGCGTGTGAGTATTTATTTTCATCGCATTCAGCAGAGCAACACGAGATTTATTGTCGGGGGATTTTCTTTTGAACTTCGCTCGAATGACGAGGTCGTCACCTGAGCAAGCATCACCTCTTTAAACTATTACGACATTTGAGCCTCGACAGATTTAGCGTGCATGAGCCCCTTTACACACCGCGTCTTCAATGACACCAGAGTGAGTGAGGGAATGTTAACGTCGCACTGTTCGACTACACAAGAGCTTTTGGCGACGGACCACGTAATTTTAATCATGGTCAAGTGACATAGACGACACCTGAGCTGGAACCACTCTCTCCTAACTACCACGCTACACCAATGAGAGGATGTTTGAGCTCTCGACAAATTTAACGTACATCTTTCCCCCACACGGCGGGTCTTTAGTGGTACTAGGCTTGAACTCATGACATGCCTGCCATGATCCGATATCTTGACCACTGGGCTACCGCAACCCTCAGTGGCACCAAGCCTCGAACTCATGACTTGTCGGAGACGAGTTCTTGACCACAACTGCTAGGCTACCGCGGTCCCGTAGTTTTGCTCAGAGTAGTTTTAAATAGACTCGTAAAATTTTTAGCATGAAATTCATACAAAGTATCCAGATCATGATCACCCCACCCCCCTTCAAATAAGCAACCAATACGTTAAAAGCTAAACCTCGAGTTTGTGATTATAGCCAATAGGCTACCGCGACCACCCCTTTGGTCTGAAGTAGATGTAGGAGTGAACTGCCTACTTAAGTATTCGACTTCGTCATCTCATCGTGGTTCATATTGATGTGAGGTATATTGGCTGTTATGTTAACAGATCTTTCTGTCAGTAGAAAAAGACTACCCACATTCGTTCACAACTAATGAAAATAGTATAGGAAAGAATGTGAGTTTTCTTCTATACATAAATTTCTTTGCTTCCGATGTTATCGACGTCTGTCAAATTTGCTTAAGTTGTAGAATATGAAATATATTTTTGGTATAATGATGATTTACGTGATTTTCAACACACATTTAACGTTCGTGAAATGAGGCAATTTATCTGCATTTCGATCTTGACAGACAACTACTGCAAGGGTGAGTAAAAGTAGTCTTGCAAAATCTCCTACTTGCGACATCAGTGTAATCGGTGAAAGAGGTTGATTTTATTCTGATAAAACTAGAACATTGGTTCACTTGACACCCCAAATGCTTTTCGATAGCAAGACATCAGTAGAAGTTTAATTTTAAATCCAATGCATTATGGAAACATTTTAATCTATGTGTACGTAGAATTGTAAGCATTTATCGAATTCGGTCTTTATCAATTGCATCTGATATAATTTGACTTTTCTTCTACAAAATACTTCATACTTCTTTTTCAAATCTATCTACATAGAAAACTTTATTTAAAACGATTAGTATAAATATATAAAATAGGGATAAATAGATATAAATCACATCCTTTTCAAATCTGTAATGTGGGAAGTGAGAGCTTTTTGGATCAAAAATTAATTTCCAAATTTAGACAGTTTTGTAAAGTAGAGACAATTCTCAACTTTTGTCGTTTAAATTTTTGTACTATGTATATTAGAAGTATTTGCAAAAAATATTCATGTAAAGAATAAATGCCCTTGGTATGCCCACTTTTTTTCGATATATATATATATATATATATATATATATATATATATATATATATATATATATATATATATATATATATATATATATATATATATATATATATCAGCTTTAAAATTAACTCATGTTCTTTAATTTCATTATAAATGTACACATTTCTAATTATAATAAAAGTTCTAATTTGTAATCATAATATTTTTATAATCCGTGACTAAGAATACCCAAAAGAGTTTTTCTCTTCAAACGCTTAAAAAAGGGCAAAAGAAGCCGTAGTTACTTTTAATGATGAAAAGATTTCAAAACGAAAGGATCTGATGAATTTATCACCTCTGGGGCCATGTTTTCTGCTAACATAGCCAGAATCAAGAAAGTTGAATGTGTTAAGAGGGGAAAAAACTATGAAGTTTTTAAGATACACTGGCAGATGATCCTGATAGTTTAAGCTATGCACTAGTTGGCTTAAATTTTAGAAAATGTTTTAACAAAATCCCTGTTTTCACAAGTAGGCTTTCTTAAACAAACAAAAAAACATTTTCTTCAAACCCACTCATTTAATCATTATGAAACCTCGCATAATAATTGCACATACACTCATTTTAACCAAGACATTTTTTGTTTTGTTGCTTTTTCTATTTTCGTTGAACCTTGTCATTTTGAAACCCTATCAATTGATGAGGATAACAGCTGAGCTAGTACCCATTCTTCAAACTTCGTCATCTCGCGAGCATGAGGAGCCTGGAAATTTTAACTTGAATTAGCTATTTACACATTGGGTTTTAAGCAGTGGCGTTGCGGAGAATCTTATTGCCGCTTCCCCAATCCAAAATCATGTTTTGGGCCCAAAGTCGGATCTCACAAAGGGAGTGGAGTCAGTCAAACATTGGGTCCCCTAGAATCCTGCAATCTCACCCGCGATGCGGAGGTGTATGTTATTTAAGTGTTATTAAAACTCTAACTTGCAACTCGACAGAAACAATGCCAATCACAAGTTCGTAACAATGAACATTTGGTTGCTATGGACTAGTGGTCTGCAAACTTTTTCAACTCACGGAACCCCCAGAACCTGAAGGTGCTTACGTGGAACCCTTAGAACTAGAATGTATTTCAATGAAACCCCATACTTCGAAACTATATCTCAAAATAATACTTAAAGTAGATCAACATGTTATAGGCACTTTATGTAAAGGCAATTTTTAAAAAAATAATTGCATTCATTATTAAAAAATTGCAATCTAATTTTTTAAAATATAATTTACTCCTTAATAATATTTATTTGTCATTCAATCGTCATCTATCCATGCATTATATTTTGTAACTGGGATATGTGCTGGCTTTTTTTTCCACAAGAACTGTCGCAGTCTACGTCTATTGAAATTAAATGCAATCGCATTACATTTTCTGAGTTTAATTTGTTTTCAGACTTTGTTTTTGTAGCCACTTACGTTGAGAATATTTCACTTAAAAACTACATTCTGAATGGCATTAAAATGTTTATAGCTGTGTAGGAATTCCCATGTTTTTTGCATGAGAGAGAGAGAATTATCAACCTAAAATTTAGAAGCTGTTCTTGCTTAAATTTAGATTTCAATGTAAATTATGTTGATATGTTGCTCTTTTCTTCATTATATGTGTTGTTTTCCACAAGTGTAAAATGGTGCATTTTCCATTAGAAAACTATTTAGTTTTGTAAGACAATGTGCTGACTAACGAGTATAAAATTATCTCGTGGAACCCTAGGTAGTAAACAATGGAATTTTCACAATCTAGTAGAAAGTATATATATTAAGGCTGTTTTCGGTTAATGTTAAAGAATAGGACCCGAATTTAGAACATTTTTTCAGATATAAAAGAAATGAAAAAATAATATGTTCTGGTTTCACTATCCTTTAAAGAGCAGTATTTTTACCATACTTACTATTTTATAATCGAGTTGATTAATTTTTTCTGGTATAAAATGTGTTTCGTGTTTTTCTCCTATATCGTAATGTTAAATGGGCTACGCCTTCACGTATTAAAACGAAAAAGAAAATATTCATGAAATATTTGAAATTTTTAAAACACTATATTGTTAACAGAGGTATGAGCTAAGATATTGCAAATTTTCATGGAAATTGAGGCATTTTTCTGTCTGAAAATGTGCTTCACGTTTAGTTCAAGCTCTCGTACTTTTACCGAAGACATCCTTAAAATAAATGTGTGTGTGTGTTTCATTATTATTTTATTATATTATTATAAAAGTTTAAAAAGTGTTGCAAAATAAAGTTATGTATAAGTAAAATTTTCAGTTTCAATGAATAGGAGGGATGCGTTTTAAATACTTATAACTTACAAACTTCTGTGAGAAAGTGAAACCATGTTGTATACATATTTATTTCTCGATTTTTTCATTGTGACTTGTGGAACCCCTGGACATGCCTTGTGGAATTCCTGGGTTCCATAGAACACAGTTTGAAGACCACTGCTATAGACCATTACATAATTTCGAAAACATGTGGTTAATTAATGCTACTTCATACATTTTAAAAAATTGAAAGCAAAAACCGTAAATATGATTTAAAAAAAAAGTATCGGTTTTTTTAGCAGAGTTCAAGAATTGAGAATTATCATCCAGGGATGATAAATAAAGTAATATTTCACCCTTTTAAAGATGATCCTTTCTCGTTAAATAAAGCTTCAAATGTTTCTACTTGTGCGCTTTTTAAGCAAGAAAAAAGAAAAAAATTGACTTAGTTTCATTTGACAAATGAGATTTTAATACCCGCGTTGCATATGGTCATACATATTCCAGAGTTGATTTATTCGCTGTGGAAAAAAGTTGTTTCGCAAGGATATAATGATAGAAAGCCTGGGCACAAGTTATTCGGTACAAAAGTCAAATGATTCAACATTAAAAGAGTTGCGAATGATAAAGAAATGGAAGATAAAAAAAATGTTTCTTTTTTTAAAAAATGATTATTCAGATTTGCATAATTTACAATGAAATAAATGTTAAGAAAAATAACTATTCAATTCGACGTACTTAAGCATTTCACTATCTAAGAATGGAAGTTTCTCTTTTTTAACTCTGTAATTATCTTTTACATAAAAGTTAATCTGGTTTTCGGCTTGATAAATGAAGGAAATGCAAACAAAATATTTCAATTCGTATTTAGTAATATGTCACAGTAAAATTAAGCAGATGAGAAAATTGAATATAAACAATACATTTTGTATCTCGTGATTATATTGTAATACTATTTTAAATAGTAGTATACTAGTAGTACTGTGTGTGTAACATCAATTTTAAAAAATAGATATTAGTTTTCAGAAGCTGAATGTCATTTTGGCATGATATAACTAATGGAAACAATTAATAACATTTGTATCACTGTTTATGCCTGCCAGTGATGAACTTCTTTTTTAAAAATTCGTATATTAGATCTTTTCAAAGAAGAATTTTGGCAACACATAGAGTTATGTTTCATCTCTCTCTCTCTTGATATATGTGCGAAATAGTTAACTAAAATTTTCTCTCAATTGATTTTAATTCATGGAGGATAGGACCTTCCACCATTATTTTACCCACCAAACGGAAAACAACCAAACCTTTATCTTCTCAAAACTGAAACGTTAGCATGTTTAAAACTAGATGATGCAATTTTGCATCGCCCAAGTATTCAGAAAAATCAGAAAAGCCGTTACCACACACAGAAATCATATGATTCTAACAGCTTCTGGGACCTAATAATAAATGGTTTTGTGAATGTCCTTCCTGTAAACTATGCGTGTTATGTTTTTCTAGTTGCTGCTTATTTTATGTTTTTTACGGAACACAATAAATGTGGACTTGTAATAAACAAGATGTTTCCTCCTCAATTGTGCCCCGACAAGAACAAGAAACCATGCCCGGAAATTTTACATGAATATACATGTGTGTGTTGGTATAGATGTAGATATGTATATTTAATACTTAACTATATATTTACAGTGAAATTATTATTTAATTAATAAAGACAGTGGTAAAATTAATAATACATATTACAAAATTAATAAGATACCATTTAGAACATAATTAAACAGTTAAATTTCTTGCAACATGCATTTGTTATAAGTTTAACATTAATTTGAATTAACTTGATTCTTAACATTTATTATTACGTATTTACTTCTCATTTTTTAGATCACCTATTTTCTTATTATCAAAATTTGTGAAACTTTAAAAAAAAAAAATTTTGTATACATTGAAGACTATACATATGCAAAATCCTGAATAATTGAACTCCTTGGATCAATCAATGGTATTGTTACGAATTGTGTGTAATGAATGAGTGTAAATAATTTACATCTGGGTGTATAATACGTTAATATTACTTTTTTTGTATCTATTTTATGCTAAAATTCTATTACTCGCAAGCAACATTATTCCTTACATCATAATGGCGATTCAGTGGTGGCTTGGCGATCATTTTGGGAGCCAAACGGATCCCTCTGAAAATCTTTCGAGAAACATCCGTGCAGCATATAAGTAACATTCGCTCTACGAAACTGAGTCAGTATTGTTTTGACCGTTGATAAGTTGACTAGTGATTAGTTGCTACTATCGAGAGAGTGCTTACAAATAATCTGAAACATCACGTATTTGTATTTTTAGAGACTTATAGTTGTGTCTGCGCTGTAGAAGGTGGGAAGACCCCCCTTATGAAACTTATTGGGCGAATTTTAGTTCTGTATCCCGTTTTTCAAGCTTTGTTTTTCTACAATAAATTTTCATCGCTCCTGAAGTTTTTATTCCTGTCTTGCTCTTCGAAACTAATAGGATGAAATCCTCGAGCCCCGATCTACGCAACAGTATGTTTCCCACAATACCACCTTTGAAAAATAATGTCTTTGCTATTCTCAATTGTGTTTCGTCTTTTGTGTAAGATGTATAATATCATATACCAAAAGTAATATTTAATTCTTATATAATGTAGAAAGACAAAAGAAGTTGTGTTGGAAATTATTTCAAAAAGAAATTAGCAATGTGTAGCACGTTTACGAAATTGTTGAAAAGAATTGAATTGATGAAAAATTATTTGAGTAAATAATGCATGTATCATATATTTTACTTAAAACAATGAACGATAAAATTTATTTCCGCATGAGTTGATTTAAATGAGTTAATTAAGTAGAAACAAAAAAATAAATAAACGTTCTTGAGGTGAAACATTTGCACTTTCAGAAAACAAAATGATTTTATAAGAACACATTCAAGGTCGTAACACTTGTCCCATTTTGTGTTTGCTCAGGTCCCAAAATAGAACCGCAAATATTTTAATGAAGAGATTAGTCAAATTTTAGGAACTTTTTTTTTATATATTATTTGTTTATATAGTTTTTCATCCGATGAGTTGGACATTTTTTAATGGCTCATTTCGTTAAGATTATTCAGTGAATGAAGATTTTATGATTTTAAATTATTTTCTTTTGTTTTCAACTATAAAAGGGGCTTTTTTTCCTGCATCAGGACTAATTATTTTATTTCTTAATTTCCAAGCAAAATAATTCTTTTTTTTTTCTGTTTAACTTGAAAATTCAAAAAGTCGTTTTAATGGATAATCAGACAATGATATTTGTATGCTCTTTTTCTTATTTTAAGTTACCTTCATTAAATCTTTTTAAAGTTAATGCCCTCACACAAAACGTACACGTGCGCGCGCACACACACTGAATATATAGGTAAATAGGTTGCGTTGAAAAATTGAATTTAAGAGCGCCATGCTTTGAAGGTGAGTGACTGTATGTCAAGGTCGCAATATTGAGTTACTCGAGGGCTTTTGGCTACGGGCCTCGTCATTTTCAGTCCTGGTCAAGAGAGGAAGACGACAACTGAACTCACACAACATCTAGACATCTTCCTCTAGATGGCAGCACCATTAGATAAAAGATAAGCACCCCATTAGATAACAGCTGTTGTTAAATTTGTTATGAAGATTTAACTTAACCTAAACAATAATATGCTAGCGAGACGTCAGCATTTCTTTTATACTGATTTCAAAATGAATTCTTGTCTATGAAATTCAACTTCTGTTAAAAAATGTAATTACAAATTTTTAATGTGGTTAAAAGCGTTTTAAGACTTCTTGAAGCCCTGCGCCCCTACGTAAAAGTAGACCCTGGCCCTTACACAAATGTAGGCCCCGCCTATGATGCATAAAAGAGAGTGCTTAGCACACGTTATCAAATACTCGTATAAACCTGAAACAAATACACTGCTGGCCACCGTAAATGCATCACCCTGAATGAAGCATGCAAATAACATGAAATTAACAAGATGCATTAGTGAAAGTGAGATATGCAAATGATTAGAATTTCAGCGCAGACACACATCATGCGTGCCTGTGGCGTCACTTCAAAGTGCTATTTAAGGCTTAAAAATTTCGACGGTTTCTAGTTCAGCAATTGTGTTTTTCTTGCGGTTTTTTCAAAAAACGATAAGTTATATCTCATAGAAAACAGCGATCAGCTTTTCATCAAGTATCCGAGAGCGACAGAGGAAGAATAGTGGCCTAACGAGATTGTGGATTATCTTTCAGAGAAATCGGTAGTCGTGTTGGACGAAACCAAACAACTGTAATGTGGATATGTGACCGTTGGATGCAGGAGGGTACGACGGACCGACGTGGTCGATCGCATCCGCCTTAGTGGACCACTTCACGTGAGGACAGGCAAATTGTGTGCATGGCAGCGACGGATCGCTAAGTCACATCACGAACCGTAGCACAGCTCATTGAGTCTGTAACGCATCATTCAGTGTCTGAGCGTAACATACAACACCGTTTACAACCGAGTGGTCAGTACGCAAGGCGTCTATTGCTTGGTCTACCCTTGACGCAGAACCACAGACATCTCCGCCACCATTGGTGCGATGAAAGAAGAATGTGGGCGGCAGAATGGAATGAAGTTGTCTTTAATGACGAGTCACAAATCTGTCTGCAACACCACGATGGTCGTATTCGAGTCTGGAGACACCCTGGAGAGAGGATGCTGAACAGTTGCGTTATGCACCGCCACACTGGTCCTTCACCGAGTATTATGGTATGGAGCGGTATTGGATATCCCTCTCGCACTCCTCTAGTATGCATTGCCGGTACTTTAAACAGCCAGCGCTACATCTCCGAGATGTTGGAGCCAGTTGTCCTTCCTTACCTTCAGGGCTTCGCCACAGCCATATTTCAAAAGGATAATGCGCGACCACACGAGGCACGCATTGTCCAAAGATTCTTCGTCAATCACCAGATTGAAATGCTTCCCTGGCGGGCTGGCTCTCCGGATCTTTCACCGATAGAAAACATGTGGTCTGTGGTTGCTCAATGATTGACCCAGATTACACCCCCAGCTGCCATACCAGATTAACTTTGGCAACGTGTGGAAGCTGCTTGGTCTGCTGTACCCCAAAAACACATCCAAAGTATCTTTGAATCAATGCCGAGGCATGTGGCAGCGTTGATCTCCAACAATTGCCGCTACTCTGCTACTGATTCTGGCAGGAACCACACTTCACAGAAGTCTATAAAATTAATCATTTTATACTTGGTTAACATGTTGTCTACAAAATAAATTTTGTTGTGCTATCTCTTGTCTTTCTTGGTGTTGCATTTACGGTGGCCAGCAGTGTAAATGTGTGTGACTTACAATCGCACAAACCGGCTCGACCGACTGCTGTATTTTGATTGAATAAGTAATGACGGTGTATGATGGTAGGCCTATACTTGTGTGTGGGGACTACGGTTATCACATGTAATCAGTTGACATATTGTCCAAAATGCCCAGTTTTTCGGAGAATACAGCAGGGAATAATACTTGATCGCTGAATTTATTCGAATTATGTTCTTATTAAGGCTGAGTCGAGAACGAGACGAGGTCCCCATTGTGGCTGAAGCCCTGGGCCCGGGCCCCGTTGTCCAATGCCTTAAGACGTTCCCTGCACTTAATATTATGATTCTGTCATATGTATATACATATTTATATGAATTGTAATTATTTAATAAAAGTAACAAGTAAAAATTTTCTCTGTTTACCTAAGTAGGAATTCGCTTTACAGATTTTTTTTTTGTATTACTTCTTTTAGAAAACCTTGATTCATAATACATAATCAAAAAAAAAAATAATGCATCAATTATGTTATCGTCATAAGCATAACTTATAAACGTTCTAGACACACGTTCAATGCTGAATCCTGTGCACCGTAACCTTGCGTCCGACAAGAATGCGGGTGCTTTGGATGCGAGGAAACCCGCACGCGTCTGTAAATAATTCTTGCCGCGGATGACGAGATAATGTGAAATATCTGCAGGTACTTTGTTGTTCGTCCATTACGCTGATTGGAGCTGACTTGACTCGCATTTCCTGAAATAACTTTTGCGGTGTTCGAAAGGTCACTGAAACACTAAATCTGTGATTAAAAAAGAAAAAATGGTTCCTCTAAATATTTTCGATTTTTAAACAAGTAAATATTAAAAAGAAAATATTTGCCATGAGAGGGAATTGGGAATTATTTTAAATCAGTTTCTGAAATAAACAACGCTGTTTGCTTAGAAAGATATCCGTATACGAAAATTTGTGGGAAGACTCTTCCATTTATTGCAGTGCTTCTCAAACTGTGGGGCGCCCCCTAGAGGGGCGTGGTAACCCTAGGAGGGAGCGCGAGCCTATTGAAAAGTCGAAAACAAAAGATAATTTTAAAAAATTCATAATTTGCAGTGCATAAACAAACAGAATACATTTCGACATAATGAAAAATAAAACACACATTTACACAATGTTATAATTCACTTATAAATGTATAAGTACTGCAAAATGTATTTTATAATTAATTTAGCTATACTGAAATAAGCACAAGTTCAGTAATTACCAGCGACCCCGTGGGCTTATTATATGTAAAATTATATGCAAAAATCGATACTTATCTTGATAATGAGTACGGTTTATAATGAATCTCTTAAATGCCGATTAAATGTTTTGAGATTCGCTTCCCAATGCTACTGTTTTTCACGTAGGCGAGCATATGTGATGTATGGGGGAGAAATAAATAAGGAAATCCTCTGAAATAAGTGAATCCTTTACAATCACTGTCAGGGTCCTTTTATTACATTCCAAAGCCTTTAGAATAATTTTTTGGATAGCAGTGAACAGAAAAGATCATTTTTCTAAAAGACGTATATATACGCCCGGGGCAATTTATGCACTGGCTGAGAAAAACGTTTATATACTCCGGCGGCGGAGAGGTTAAAGTTGTATTGTAGCTTTAGCCTAGAAGTATCGCATTATTGAATTCAATACATTGTTATTGTATGGAGGTGGGGGGCGATGAAAATTGTGATTGAATATTGGGTCGCAAGTATTGAAAGTTTGAGAAACACTGATTTATTGTCTATAATTGTATGCCTTTAATTCGGAGGAAAATGCAAATATTATTAATGTAGACGGAATGAATTCAAGGAACACAAAAACTCCCCCGACGACACGGGAAGAGGGGTTTGTACCTTAAGACGGCCAAAAAAGCCTTCAGTTATTTCAATCCTACTAAACTTTTAGGCTCTGAAATATATGATTTAACCTTTTTGGGATGCTATTGGTTGATTCCAGTAAATAATACAATGTTGCATTGAGAGCGTGTTTATTATTATGAGCGTGCACTTAAAGCAATACGAAGGCTTTTGCCAACGGACATCTTAATTTTGAGCCTTGGTCAAGCGTCGGGGAAGACACATGAAAAAGCAACCCCGTCTCTAAACTACCTCACCTCGCTAACGGGAAGACTTTGAGTCGTAACAGATTTAATGTGCATCTTCTCTGTACGGCGAATTTCTGTGGCAGAAAGTTAAAAGGTAATAAAAAATGATACGTAATACCTTACAGCAATAGTTATATTTAAATTTTTCTACAAATTATGTAAATTATTCGGCTACTTAGTACTGTTAGACAAATCACTTATGCTGTTTAGAAAAAATATTTCAAAAATTTTAACCAAGATTTAAAATATGCCTGATTTAACACTTATACGATTAGGCAGTTGCTATTCAATACAATTGTGGGAACCCCCCGGGTTCCACCCTGGACACTAAGATTAATTTGAGGCAAAGAATGACCAGACGCTATTTGTATAAAATACTAACTTATATTTATTCACTTGATTCAAATATCAAAAACTAATGACACATAGTATCTATATGTCTACGTCAAACAAAAGGGATTTACCTTTAATATTAAATTAAATTACGAAATATGAAATTAATCAATAACTACACGCAATATCAAAAGGGTTTACCGGAATAGGAGGTCTGAGGAATACACGCAACTCGAATTAGTAGCTATCATTTGCTGAAACTAATTTTATGAAACTAACGCTTTTGGTAAGCGGTATTAAACTAGAATATATCACTTGGTAGTACTTATGATCTCTTCAGGTATATGAACTTCCTAAGGTTCCTTCGTTGAGTACTAATAGCAATGCTTCACTATCGTAATCCAATTGAATCCTATGAACTTTGTCATTGCTGCTGCTGGCTCAATAGCCCTTCATCCACGCTAACTTACAACGCTCTCTTTAAATACCCTATCTACTTTGCATATCCCGTTCTCCTCTTAGACTTGATTGGAAATATACGTGAATTTACAATCCCCAAAGATGCCTAAGAATATTAGTGGAAAGGTGCCGTACAGATTCGTCACACAATAACTAGTTAAAACATCGAATCCAATAATTTTAGGAACCGTAAAATCCGGCGTATAACGCGCCTTCACACTTTCAAGCTGCAATTTTTAATTTTTAGGTATATTCACCGTATAACGCGCACTCTCTTTTTTACGAAGAAAACTGATATGTGGGTCTGCAATGCTGTTATGTTTTGTGAAGTCATTTATATTCGAGTTATTTTCTTAAGCTTTTTTTCAAAAATAGTATACTTTTAGAACTACAACCTTTTAAATTCATTAAGAATCTCATTTATTTTAAATAAACAGTATTTCGAATTATGAAGAAGTCTAACTTTTTTATGCTTATCTCATTCTTTTTTTTATTTTTAAAGCTCTCGTTTTTATACCCGGCGTATAACGCGAACCTACCAATTTCGATCTTATTTTTGGTGTTCAAAGGGCGCGTTATACGCTGGATTTTACAGTACTTAAATATATGGTGTGATCAGCTTATTTTATAAAATAACACATTCCAAACTTTAACGGTAACATACACAAACTTGAAATCAGCAACAGCTAAATATTTATACCATATCATTATAAACTAAAATAAGTCTTATTGTGATAGAATAATATGCATGGGGGTGAGTTTCAAAAGTATTCATAACTATTGACGGGAGTAAATGCGAAAGATTATTTTGAAATTTGTACTCTGAACGAGATAACTCAATCAAAAATATTAGCATATATGAATTAAACTCATTCCAATACAAAAATGAAATATATACTTAATAAGACTGTCACGTTTTAATGTTTTAAGAATAGTTTTATATCATTTCTAATTCGGATTTTTATAGAAAAATAACTAAGAATAAGAGAGTTGGTATATAGTATTCCAAATTTAAAAACTTAAGTTGAGAGAGAGAGAAGGGTAAGAAAAAAATAAACCATATTAAGTTTGAAATAGATAGTGGATGGGAAATTTTGTTGTGAAAATTAAATTTTCTTCTAAACTTATGATATTAACCTTCAATTTTAAATTCAATTGTGAGGAATAGATAATGTTAAAAAATATAAAATAAAAACTTCCTATTTTTGTAGATATTGTAATCAACTTCAGGTATGCTACAAGTATATTATTGAAATATTAAAACACTCTTGAATAATGATGAAATTCAAATAAAAACAGGACTTTAAAGAGAAAAGCGATTACGAATTCGTATTCTTCGTACCAAAATAGATAATATTCACTCTTAAGATTTTGTTCAGAATACAGACTCGATTTTAATTTAAAGCAAAAGATAAAACATATTTCATTATTTTGATCACGTTTTCATTCTACCGTTGCATCGAAGAAAATGAAACTCGCATAAATAAATTAGAGATAAAATGAACAATACGTTTAATACTCAAAGGAACAGTATTTGGCTGATTCATTTAATAAAATATTATTTAATTCTAACTTTTAAAACTCGTATTCTGAATACGATTTGAAATGAATTAATGCAATATGTGGGTGTTCTTTTTGTTTCCTTTTGACGAGTGTACGAAATACACATTTAATGCTTATTTAGTGAAACTTTTATATAATCTTTGTATTAAGAAACTTGATTCAAACTTGGATGATTATATTTGCCCTTAAATATTTGGAAATATTCAATAAGCAGGGATTTTTCACTTCAGTGTCTAAGGAAATTTTGAAAATGCTGGGTGTAAACCACAGGTGTAGCAAGTTCTGAGTGTGATAATACAGTATCTCAGAGCTTCTCAAACTTTCAATGTTTGCGACCAAATTTTCAATCATAATTTTCATTGCGCCCCTTTCCGTACAATAACAATAAATTTAATTCAATAATAATGCACTATGACGCTAAAGCTACAGTAGGAGTTTAATTATAAACCGTACAAATTGTTAAGAGTATGACAATTTTGAATATGACAAGCCCATGGGGGGCACTAGTAATTATTAAACTTTTTCTTAACTTCGTGTCGATGAATTAAGGATCAAATCACTGGCGTTGCTAGCTCAGAAGGGGCCGTTTTTCAGTTTTGAGAGCCCTGTAGTGGAACTGTAGATACGTGTTGGGGCCCCTGTAGCTTGGGAGCCCGTATCATTGATACAGCTGATACGCCCTGGTCTAAACATGTGGTTGCCAAATGGCCATGGTCACAAACTCGTGGTCACGTTGTTTCTATCGTTTAACGTTTTCACCTCGTAGCTGCAAAATTGGTTTCTTTATGTGGATAACATTACACTGTTCAGATCTAAACGTGCACCACAGAAATATTGCGGGGTCTTTACATCTGACATCACTCCAACAACTGATGGCCGTGAGCTCTATCTTCGAGTCGGAACATAGAGTGTAATTGGAAGTGTAAGAGGTGATCGCCCCCACCCCAAGACAGTGGAAAAGGAGTCCGTTTAGAAATATCGGAAAGAACGATTGTGCTTGCCTCCACCTTCAAAAATAACATATTCTGTAGAATGGAAATAGTCAATAGGTAGAATAACTTGTAACCAACCTTACAAAATGTATTTAATAGCAGTGGATGAAGTAAATCGCTTTTTTTTATTTCTTAACTATCACGCTATATCAATTTTCCCAAACGACACAAGGGGCTGATGCCCGTTACATGTATCGAAGTTCAAAGTCCTTACTTTGGCGTAGTCTAAAATTTTGAAGAACTGGAGTTCCAGCTAAAATGTCGTAGTCATTGATTATGGTTCAAAATGTGTGTGTGTGTGTGTGTGTGACGAATTTATCGCCAATAGAATCCTAGGGCAGATTCAAATTGCGGCGTTAACAAAACCCACCTCAATCTAAAATTGTTAGTATATTGTAAATAAAAATTATTCTGCAATTTTTTTTTTTTCATTTGTGTGTGAATTGATGAATCGTATCAGTGGGCATTGTCTAAGTAATACAGATGTATTGATTTTAATTTAATTCGTCTATCATATTGTTTGTTAAAGAGAGAGAACAATATCTTGAAATTCTTGCGTTACCTTTTAATGTCATATCATATAGCCCCAGTGCAAAAATACCAATACATATAGTTAAAATAACATTATTTTTGTTTGTTAAGGTATCCGACTACTTGCGACAACTTTTGTTTTAAAAAAATGGAGATATGGAGTTTTTTTTTGTGTGTGTGATTTTTAGATTTATTTAGTATATTTTAAGAAAAATAGGCTAAAATTAAGAACAGAAAAATAAATTTTTACTACTAACATGGGGAAAAAATAGGTAAAAATTGACAAAAAATGACATAAACGGGGCCCGCTCTGTGCAAATAGTAAATGAATAAATTCTCAAATTTTCAATTTTTATGTATTACTTTGCTATTTCTTTTTGAAATGATCTTCAGGATAAGAAATATTTTGATTTTTACAAAAACTAGAGCACTATCTTAGTTATTATATGAAACTGCTTTAAAAAAAATTGTGATTATATTCACATAAAGAACTGTACATTTTGTAATAGAACAGTGATTGATAAATCTGAAGGTTAAAACATTTTTACTGTTATACAGAACATACACAAAGATTTTCAGCAAATTATTTTAAAAACTTTGTGAGCAATCGCTGTCCCCGTTCAAGCTTTTCGAAAAAAATACATTTCGAGTAAAACGTATTTTAAAGTTTGACATCTTATGTAAAATTATGGCATCTGCTTTTACTAAAACTCTTGAAGTTTTTGTTCTAGTGAATGGAAAATAAAAAAAACTTGGTATTTTTATAAAGCTAATAAGATGGCCTATAAAATAAAATCATAAAAAAATATTCGTCCATTTTTTAAAAAAAAAACATGATTTTAGGGTAGATTTCGATAAAAAAAATACCTAAGCGAATCGCAGTTTAATCCATTACAAAGGATGTAAAAGGTAATTTGTGTAAGCAGACATTTATTTTTAAAATTTTCCCTAAAAAAAATACATAAAATCAAGCAAGAGCCTTCATGAAGAAAGTCATTCGATTAAAACACCACTATTAAAAGTGAAGTTTCAAACCAAGCAATAAAGAGCGTCAAATAAAATACATCACATTATTTCCGAAGACAAAAACAAAAAGAAACCGCCACAAAGAGAATCAGTGCAAATGAAATTCCAGCCGCAATCACCTGCGCGTTACGATCACAGAACAAATGGCCTTTGGTGAGTGCTTTACGAACATAATGTTCCCTGAAACACAAGGTCACTAATGGATGCTGGCGACGTTTCAAAGCAGACCGTCCTGCCCGCTAACATCCTGCGCCACAACAAAATGCCAACGAGAAAAATCCCTAATCAGCATTTTCAAGGCTCGTCGTCGTTAAGACACAGTACGACAACCACCACACCCAACGATAATGCGAATAATAAAACAAAGAGGCCCGCGGAACAAACAGGCTTGTCACCCACCTCAGAGCGTCCTCTCTGGAACCTCCCCTTCCCAGAATCCATATGCAGCCACATTATCCGAATCGTCATACATGCCTTTCATCATACATTTATGCATGATACTCTGGAGTAAGGCACCACATTTAATGTTTACCTTAGATGCCATAACCTGGCTCTAATTGCCAGCTTTGGCTCTATCGGCAGATGGCGAGGGTATGGAATCTATAGGGATAAATCACAGCGCCCTTTTGTTTATTGGGTTCTTTAGTTTCGGACATTAGAACAGAAGAGGGTTTTTATAACGTGCCCCGAGGCGCCCTGCAACATTGTGTCGCCATGCCTTTTATTAAGATTGTGTGGATGGCGTGGCACTATCTTATGTGCCTCTGAGGAGGATAATTATAACAAGCCCAGTTTCTTTAAGTTGTTCCGCGGCAGAAAGGGGCCGTATAGAAAGATGATTAGAGTGGATCGTTAGAAATGGGTCAATAGGAAGGATTTCTCGGTTTGTGTAGTTAGGAACGATATGCGATCGTTCCATCTCAAAATTCATAGTTAATTGCGAAGGTTGTCCTTTTTTTACTTAAAAACCGTGTTGAAAATGTGTTCAAAAAGTTAAAAAACATTGTGGTGGATACATCTTTTGCCTGTCGCTATATTAATGCCTTTAATTAGTTTCGAAAAATAATCTTTTTCAAATTTTCAGCATTTTATAGACGAGGCTATTGATTTGTTAACTTTGACACCAGGGCTTTAGAAATAAAAAGGTACAAATTATTGCAATTATCGAGAAAAAAAATTATATTAGATTATAATTTATTTATAAAAAGAGAGAGAAAGGTAGTAGCAATAAACACACTCACCAAAGTTTTTAATTTGAAATACTTTCTCTACGAAAGGAAAAAACGAAGTAATGACAAAAAATGTGTGTGATCACACCCACACACACAATAAAAAAGGCCTTTTAAAATATTCTATAATTGTTTTATATAGCATATCAAAGAAAACATTTAATTGTTTTTTTTTTCTTATTTCATGTTGTGAAATACAAAAAAAAGTACATGTAGTGCATGTGCAGCGATTCTGTTGATTTCTTTCATTGCTTACTGATGTCACAATTACAATCAACATATTATTGTAATTGGTAACTTATATTGGCAAAGGATCTCGTAATTTTAAGCTAAAGTCAAAAACCAATGGAGGCATTTGAATTGGCATCCCACTACTAATTTTCCCACCGTACCAATATAAGGATCTCAAAACCCTCGCTATACAACGGATTTCACTGTATTCAGGGCTCGAGCACCCGGCTAGACGAAACATCATTGTAACAATTCGCATAATGGGCCTCCAGTTTTATCAAAAACAATTGAACAAAGTAGGAGGAAAATAAAAACAAAATCGCAGCGTGAGGTGTTTTTATATCATTTTCTATTAAATTATTTTACTGTTTCCAAGTCATTCCCCCTTTTCTTTATATATATTGCTTATTTTTAGAGAATTTTTTTCGATAACATATAAAAATTGATAAAAATAAAACTAAAACTATTGCGTTTTGGATTAAAATTATTGCAATCATTATCTGATACTCCTGTTTTGATTGCACAGATCTAAAGGCAGGGTAATTCACTCAAAAAACAAATTTGATCACTCTTCAAAATCTTTCCAATTAAATTTGGAAGCAACAAATATTTCGACATAAATTATTCATTTTAATATTTGATTAAAATTTGCAATGGCAAATTATGCATAAAATTAAAGGACAATTTTTTTAATTAAAAAAAATGGAAAAACATTAATTAAAGCATTACGAAGGGAAAAAAGAATATTTTATTCTAAGTTAAAATATAATAAAGGGGGAGAATGTTAAATGACAACATAATTTCAAAATCCGAATGTGTTACTGTGTGTAATTAGGACAACGAGAGAGAAGTATGATCTTAGATATTGTTCTCTTCACTTCAACTCACAATTAAAAGATTCACGTGTTGCATGTGAACATAGGTTCTAAATGAGTGAGTGAATATTAACGTCGCACTGTTCAGCTACACGAGGGCTTTTGGTGACGGACCTCGTAATTTCGAACCATGGTCAAGTGACGAGGATAACAACTGAGCTGGCACCCATCCCCTAATTACCACACCAACGGGAGGACTTCTGAGCTCTCGACAGATTTAACGTGCATCGCTCCCCTACACGGTGGGGCTTTACTGGTACTAGGCTCGAACTCATGACAAGTCAGTCACGATCCGATACCTTGACCACTAGGCTACCGCACCCACCATGGACTCTTAAAGCAGTCCCTACGTACCCCTGGTAATCCTTGTGACTGTAAAGTAATTCTCTGTAGCAAATTAATTTGGTAGTAGGTAGACAACTGTGTTGGCTCGTGAAAAATTCGATTTAAGTAAAATATTTGTGACCCATTTCAATTATCCCGAAGTTTAAAATAAGTTAGTGATAATTTTAATGTATATTGGGAAATTTTAAATTAAAAATTAAAAAATTTGGAGTAAAATATTATAGATAGATGCATAAAATACAAGTAATGACAAGCGTCGTACGATGAAAGTCGGGGCAATCTCGGATGCAGCCGTGCGCGCAGGCTTAACCCTCTGGCCGGAACATCAATTTTTTTGCCGCTCTTAAGAACATCTGTCTGACAGACGAGTACACAAATGGGTTTTTTTGTTTAAACTTTATTACCTAAAAGAATGTTTTAAATGTTCTTATCGCCCATGAAATTGAGTAGAATTTTTTATATTTAAGTCTTTATGAGCACACTATATTAATTCATTTTTATCACAAGAATTAAGACTAGTGTTTTTATAAAAACTGATTAGAAATCATTTATATTCATGCATAAAAATAATTAAAAACAAGTGTGTGTAACACATGAAAAAATTTTTTAAGTCAATTCCTACTTAGATCAACAAAGAAACTTTTATTTTAGCTAGTTCTTATTTATATTGATTGTAACTATTTAATATGTATATACATAAGAAAGAACCAATATATTAAGTGGCAATCAATTTATATTAATTCTCATTAAAGCAGTGCTTCTCAAACTTTCAATACTGGCGCCCCCCTTTTCGATCACAATTTTTTCGCGCCCCCCTTATACATTAAAAATGTACTGAATGCAATAATAATGCACTTTGACGCTAAAGTTACAATAGGCGATCTTAATTATAAACCATACAAATTAGTAACATAAGTATTAAATTTTGTATACTACTTTTAAGCAAAATAAATAAATAAATAAAATAATAGGATAATTATTATATTATTTTTCCTTTCTCTAATTTTTAAATTGAACATATTACAAAATGCGGTAGCTGCTTAGAAGACAAAATATAGATATCTGCTAAATATAGAAAAAGAACTCAGAGGGTCAATTTCTAATAATAAGCATTCCTTATAAAAACTTTGCTTTCCAAGACAAGCTCATGGACACCATTAATACTTATTAAACTTGTTCTTAATTTAGTATTAATTAATTAGTTATAAAATATTCTGTGCAGCACTGATACATTAAAAGTATACCGGCTGAAGTGCCCGCTCTTTGCTCGAGTTCATTTATAAGGAAATAAAACATTATTGATATGATAGCTGAATTGTAAGGGAAGCAAAGCCAAGTGCTCGACAATGTTAACAAAAACGTAAAATGATTTTTTTTAAATCTTTGCTCAAATTATAATTAGTTTTAAGCGAATTGTAATTTTAAGCCTCACAGAATTAGCATTTATAATTGATGTTAAACATTAGCGCACACAGGAATTTTTCAAGGGGGGGTCCGGGGTCGAAAGTTCACCAATCTTGTATCAGGTTCCTTTTGATTTTGTCGATTTTCGAGAACAAAACACAGTAAAAAACTAATTCTTGAATAAATAATTAGCATTAACTAATAAAATTAATCATTAATAACAAATACTTATACAAATACTCCGATTATAATCAATCGGAAAAAAATCAAGGGCTTTGAGGGGGTCCGGACCCCCCCCCCTTGTGTGTGCCACTGATGTTAAATAATGATCAATAATATAAAATATCGATGAAGAATAATTGTATTATTTTTAATATTTAAAGTGAAAAAGACTTCAACATGTTTTAACCCGGGAGCAGGCGCGCACTCGTTACGGTTGGGGTTATTGAGTCACCCCAATCCTTTTTTTATAGTTATTTTTATTGTACACGATACAAATCATGATTCCAGTGAATAATTTAGCTAAGAGAAAGTTTACTTACCTACTTTCAAGGACTTTTCAATTTTTCTTTGGTAATAAATAAACAGTTTTGCCAGAATTAACGATTTCGTAATCTGTGTGTCCCGCGTGACCACTTCCGGGTAAAAAGTATATTCATTATGATAATATGTATGTTACTGCTAAAAAATTGTGTGAAACGTTTTTCGTTATGCTTTATACATTGAGAATATTTATAAAAATATGTCTTGGCCAAGTAATCCTTCATGAGATAGTGTGTGTGTGCTCTCCGTGGTTTTCCAAATATCATAAAACTCTTTTGCATGTAAAAAAGCGCAACAGAGAACACGTAAGAGAGGAGTCATAACTAACTGTACCAATAACTTAGAAGGTCAAACAGATTACAGCTATGATGTGCAGTATTTCAAAAATAATGACAGTGATGAATTTTTTATGTTCCTAAAGTTTTTCGATTCTGGGTCCGGGATCTGTTTTTTCTCTGAAAGAGTAGTATGTTAGGTTATAAAAAAAGCGTAATAAAAAATCTCTCATCACGGGATGACAGTAAATCAAATAAAAGTTTTTTATTTGGTTATAGGATCAAAGATAGCTAATTAGGTATTGAAGAAGTTTTTATTTTTGATGGCTTAATATCGCCTATAAATTATATCAGAGTAAAAGTGCATTTTTTATTATGTCTGAAAGTATTTTGTTTTAATTCATTCCAGTAAACTAATTATTTTTTTAAATCTTTTATTTTCGATATGCTCGCGGCCCCCTCGTAAGGTCATCGCACCCCCCCAGGAGGGCGCGCCCCACAGTTTGAGAAGCACTGCATTAAAGTATCGTACTGTCCCCCAAACAATCGTGTATATAAAATTTCAGTTCAACTGAATGCTTTAAGATATCTTCAAGTTTTGACGCAAGTCGCCAAAAATGATGCCAACGTGACTGTATTTGTAATTCTTTAAATAATTAGTTTAAACCAATTAATTTTCATTAATTAGTTAAATTATTGTATTGTCATCCAAAATAATAATGTATATAAAATTTCATTTCAATTGAGCGCTTTAAAATGTATTCTATTAACGATTGAAAATTCCACCAAGATAAATAAATAAATATATAGAGTGTGAGCTATTAGTGGGAATTTAATAATAATACCAAACACGAAAAAACTATAGGAAAATATATATGATAGACGGTGATAGATAAGGAAAATCGCACATATCATGAGTTGAAAAAAATCGCCAAGTACCACCACGTGATCCTCTCACTGGGTAGAATCCAACTGAAGATGTCAAAGCAGCCCACCCAAAAATCACACCACAGCATTATCTACAGGCATCGAAGCAAATCATCCCCGTCTGAGAGATGGATGTTCCGGTCAGAGGGTTACATAGGAATAGGATCCGCCACTACCTCTGCCCATTCATGATCCCGAGCATGCAACAAGTCATGAGTTTTGAACCAAAAGCAATATTGCTCTTTGTATGAACAGTAATACCTCGACTTACGCGAATCGGAGTTACGCGATCTTCAAATTTCGCGTTGATTCGTCCTTTCTTTGTCTGTCACTAAAATTCAGGAGGAATCGAGGCAAGAGTTTGATGAAATTGGTAATTTGATGGAAGAACTTGTCACTCTTGCTAGGCAAATAAATTTAGAAATGGATAGGGATGACGTTCAAGAAGTGCTAAACCCAAAAATTCAGGAGCTAACAATTGATGAGAAATGCACGAGTACGACTTTGAAAAACTCTGTGTTTAGTCTCAGTTCAATCAGCAGATCAAATGATGCTTGGCAATTTGACAAAAGACCTCAGATTTATTGAAAAGGATTACAAATTTCAGAAAATATAGATTCCAACGAAGAAAGTATTTTTTTCAACAAAACAAGGAACAAAATAATTATTAGCATGCTTCGAAGAAATTTTGTGGAAGAAAGAATAAATCTTTGAACTGGTAAACTACTTATTAGATTTTATGAAACCTTCTACATCAAAAATAACCTCAATTTGCGATTTTGTATTCGTGTTATCTAAGATTTTACTAAACATATTTCTAGTTATTTTTTTCTTTCATCTCGGCCCCACCTAAAAACATTTTGTTTTTATGCGAAATTATACCCTGACTTTCGTGAATTCGACTTACGCGGTTATTACTCATTTCCACCTATCGCGTAGTACAATCTTTAATATCCATTCCAAATCCAACAATGTCTTCCAGAATTCCTACAGTTACCAAATCGTCTACTTCAACTCAGGCACACCTCTTACCATCCACATCTTCTGTTGCAGTAACAACATCATCAGAATCTTGCAACCACCTATTCCTTTTCGGCAAAAGGACTCCCTTTCGGCTGTTTTCGGCAAAAGTACGAGAGCATGAACTAAACGCGAGCATATTTTCAGACAGAAAAATACCTCAAATTTCATGGAAATTGGAACATTATAACTTATACATCTGTTGACAGTATAGTGTTTTTAAAAATTTCAAAATATTCAATGAATAATCTATTTTTCTTTTGAATACATGCAGGGATAGGGTATAAGAAAACATTAGGGTATAAGAAACATTAGGGTATAAGAAAAAAACCGCGAAACACATTTCATACCAGAGAAAATGGATCAACTCGGTTCAAAAAGAGATGTATGATAAAAAATGCTGCTCTCTAATGGATAGAGAAGCTAGAATATCCTATTAATTTTTCATTTCTTTTATATCTGAAAAAATGTTCCAAATTCGGGTCCTATTCTTTAACATTGACCGAATACAGCCTTAATAAATACTGCTTCCTTTACATCCAACAGTCTATGTACATCTGTTGTATCATCCTAATCTAATCAAGTATTCTTCCTCTCCACATGTTCAATGTTTACAGCCTTATAAACTGAAACACTTCTCTCTGTTCTTGAAAAAATACCACCTCCACATCCAATAGCGCACCTTCTACAAACACATCTTCTGTGCCGCCAATCCGTTATAGTAGTTAGTGACACTGACTGCGGTGCGTAGGGCCTGGGTTTGAATCCCGGAGAAGGCATGGATGTTTGTAGATGAATAGTGCCTTTGCGCAAAGCGGATACTTCAAATAGCCGTCGAGTCGCAAGTCCTCTCGTGAGGTTGGTGGAAGGGAAAAAGAGATAGGAGGCCTCTGACTACCCCTAGGGTGTTCTCCCTCAAAATTTGAGGTAGAACCGAGCCAAATTGTACTGTTACCTGCTAGGTGCTCAAAGCTAAGGCTAACGACATGCGTAAAAATCTAGCCCCTTGCCATAATGAATTTCGTGGACCTTGATCTGATGTTACTGTCGATTAGGTGGCATAAGTAATAAGAAAACATTTTCTGTTCCGCAAGCTTCAAAACCAAATTTAAAAACTCGTAAAAAAAGTGTACTTCTAAAACCATATGTAACGTTGCAATACTTACTGTTAAACCGAAAATAGTTATTAAAATGGCACCTCATAAATCCAGAAAAAGTACACCTGTATTCAAGACACGTCGAGTAAGGACATGATTGTATGATATCGAAATAGTGGAATCGCAGAAGGAGAATTATTTCTTATCGGAAGAGTTTTGGAAAGATGAAGGTTGAACAATATTGACACACGTTAACTCCAACCCGTGTAAAAAGCAGTACAAAGTAATTTTTTTTTATCTTTTACTTTTCGTCTAGTTAATAGCAATTTTTACATCTCTGACGGTTACATTTTAAGTCGCCACATATCTTTATGCATTCCTTTGTTTTAACCTTTTTTGTTACTTTCGGATCTTGTTGGATTTGGTGGGGGAACCCACTACCACCAAATTTTCTTCACTTTTATTTTTATAAATGGCTTTTTATACATATTTTGAGATTTTACATTTTATTACTAAAACTCCTTTTATAAAACTATTTAGCGATTTTATACGTTTAATGCTTAAGCAAATGTTTGGCGCAGCTTAGTCAAAATGAGCTCTTGTACCATTAAAACCCACAATCACTCACTCTATTGCGAAAATTCTGGGTATTGTTAAGATAAGATACGTTTTGTTATGTGAATATTTTTAAATACGATTGATATCTTGTTCATAAATTTATTGAGCAAAGTTATGCTCCTGTTAAAATTAATATTTTTAAAAATAGTATTATTATATAATACTTATCATTTTCAAAACATCAAAGTTAACATTTTTTTTTGTAATGGATAGAAAGTTTTTCACTTGTCATTACCAAATCTTTAGAATAAAAAAGGTCCCAGGGCAAAGTAAGTTTGGGAAGCGCTATCTAGCAAAAAGTTCTTGGCTTTTTGAAGACCTCCATGTACGCCAGTGCTTCTCAAACTTTCAATACTTGAGACCCAATATTCAATCAGAATTTTCATTGCCCCCCTCCACGCAATAAAAATATATTGAATTCAATTATACTAAACTGTCCTGCTAAAGCTAGAATACGACTTAAACCTCTTAAGTGGCCCTGGCGTATACAAACGTGTCACTCAGCCGAAGCATTATTTTCCCCGGACGTATACGTACGTCTTTGCGAAGTACGATCTTTTCTGTGCACTGTCATCCATAAAATTATTCCGAAAGGTATGAAATGCAATAAAAGAAACTTGACAGTGTTTCCGGTGGCATTGAGAGCGAAATGCTTAACTTTTAATCGGCAGTTAAAGGATTAATTATAAAACGAAGAATTCATCAAGATAAGTGTATTTTTTGCATATAATTTTATATATGATAAGACCATGAGGTCACTCGGAATCATTAAACTTGTTCTTACTGTTAAATTGGTTATCAAACACATTGTGTAGTACTGATACATTTGTATTATATCAATGTAAATGTGTAAGTTATTCTTTATTATGCCAGAATGTATCTTGTTTACTTTCAGTAAATTAGTATTTTTTAATATAATATTTTATTTGAAACTTTTTAATATGCTCGCGCCCCCAACGGGGGCGCGCCCCGCAGTTTGAGAAACGCTGATGTACGGCATAAGTAATATTCATAAATGAAAACCTTACTTGTGGGGTGCCAAGAGTTAATATTTAAGTAGATATACGATTTCGAAATGGAATGTTTATTTACAGCATATTAAAATTTAATTTAAATAATGTTAATTATAAATTAAGTACATAATAAGGTAATCTGATTACGTTCGGAACCGTGATCTTGCAAAAGCGTATAAATGACGAGGTCCGTCGGTAAAAGGGCCTCGTCTAGCTGATTGATTGATTGAATATTAACGCACTGTTTAGCCACACAAGGGCTTTTGGCGACGGACCACGTAATTTTGAACCATGGTCAAGTGACGTGGACGACACCTGAGCTGGCACCCCCTTCTCCTAACTACCGTACCACACCAACGGGAGGACGTTTCAGCTCTCGCCAGATTTAACGTGCATCGCTGCCCTAAACGGCGGGTCTTTAGTGGTACTGGGCTCGAACTCGTGATAAGGCAAGCCACGGTCCGATACCCATACCACTCGGCTACCGCAGCCACCTCGTGTAGCTGAACAGTGTGACATTAATATTCCTTCGTTCACTCACCCGGTTGGATATGGGAGGCTGTTGTAACCTAGAGGTTAAGGTAACGGACTCATGGCTAATGTGTCATGAGTTCAAACCTAGTGCGGTTGAATTCCCGCCGTGCAAAGGAGGACTATGAACGTTAAATATGTCGAGGTTCAAATAACCTCCCTGTGTGGTGTGGAAGCTAGTAGAGGGAGGCGCCAGCTCAATTAGCTTTCTTGTCACCTGATCATGGTTCAAGTCCATCGTCAAAAGCCCTCGAGTAGCTTTATAGTGCAAAATAAATGTAACTCTCTCTTTTTCTCTCTGGATCTCATTTCAGCTTTTATTGACATCTCAGTTTGAAGTGTCACTAGATTTTTGGATGATCGACCTCAAAGTTTTGAAACCCAGTAGAGTGACAAAAAGGCCACTTGAACTCGCCTTGCATTCCGAAAATTTTCGCACAACACTGTCACTCGGGTTGGGTAAGTGAGTGAATGAATATTAACGTCGCACTGTTCAGCTGCATGAGAGCTTCTGGCGGCGGCCCTCGTCATTTTGAACCATGGTTAAGTGACGAAGACGACACCTGAGCTGCCCACGCTCTCCTAACTACCACACCAACGGGAGAACGTTTGAGCTTTTGACAGATTTTACGTGCATCGCTTCCCTACACGGCGGGTCTTCAGTGGTACTCATGACACGCCAGCCATAGGTCTATTACCTTGACTACTAGGCTACCGTGGCCACCCCTCGGGTTGGGAAACGCTGCTCTAGAGCGATATACACTGGTGTGCAAAAATTAAGGACGAGACGGTTTTTTCAATATAACTTTGTACAAAAGCTTTCCAAATCAACACATTTAATACCGTAAGATCCCCAATACGTAAGAACATGTGTAATATATGTAAGCAACACTTACTAAAAGAGAAATCAGAGGGATAAAAAGAAGCTTGATTGAAAAAGTAGCATGGAGCGCAATGCGACTGAAGGCCGAAACATCCCTGTGATGGGTGTCCAGCAAGAAACATCCGGTCTTTAGTAGGGGATATAATCTCCCCTGACTGCTAGGCAGGTTTCACAGCGTCTGCCCATGCTGAGAATGAGGGTGTCAATGAGTTGTTGAGGCATTGCTGCCCATTCGTCTTGCAGCGCCAATCGAAGCTCCCGAATCGTTACTGGTGGTAAGGTACGAGCTGCCAAGCGTCTGCCTAGAAAATCGCATACATGCTCGATGGGATTGAGATCCGGAGATCGTGCCGGCCAATCCATACGTACAATATCCTCACTCTCTAAGAGCTGTTCGGCAGCTACTGTGCGATGACATGCTGCATTGTCGTCCATGAAAAGGAACTGCAGACCCATAGCGCCTCTAAAAAGACGCACATATGGAAGAAGAATCTCGTTACAATAACGGGTCCCGTTGACTGAACCTGCGTCGAAGATGTGAAGGTCTGTACGACTACCAAGCATGATGCCTCCCCAAACGAGAACACCGCGACCTCCATACCTGTCCCTTTCAATGATGTTCGAGGGATGATTGCGGCTTCAAAGGTTAAGATGAATATGTCTCTGCAGATAAGTATGCGATGAGAATCGCTACTCAAACTGAATCTGCTCTCATCTGTAAAGAGTACTCGTCCCCATTCATTGTCTCTCTAATTCCGGTGTTCCCGGCACCACAGAGAACGCCTTCTCCGATGGGCAGGCGTTAAAGGTACACACCGTACAGGGCATCGTGCAAACAGACCACCACCGTGCAGTCTTCTGGCCACGGTAAAACGCGATATCGGTCGTCCAGTCGCCTGTGTCGTGTGTCTAGCGATTTCTCCCATTGTCTGCCGCCTGTTTCTTCTGGCCTGTAAGACAATGTACCGGTCATCTGCGGGTGTGGTTCCTCGTGGACGACCACTGCTGAACCCCCGGATAGCTGTTCCTGTAGTTTGAAATTGTCTCCAAAGTCATGAAACGATGCTGTGAGCAATTCCGAACTCTGCAGCCACACTTGTCACACTGCGGGCTTCCTCCAACTTCTCTCTCTCTCTCTCTCTCTCTCCCAATGATTCGACCTCGGGTAAAAGCATCCAGATGTCGTCTAACAGATTGTTTATTCGCCATTTCTCGCTGAGGCAGCAACTCGGTGTGATTTTAACTGCTATACGGCGTGCAATCTCTTTGCCAGAAATACTGATCTTACACCGACAGCATGCTTTATACTACTCAGACACTCCCCCATTATGTCTACCTGCATATCTGCGCATGTGCACCGTACATCACCTTACTTAATCTCCTGATTGGTCTTTCTGTCCGCTCTGCCTCTTCGTTCAGCTGATATGCTAATTTTTCGACTTCGTCCTTAATTTTTGCACACCATTGTATGTTAAGTCTTCTATTTTTTTCCAATATATAAAAACTTTTTTTGGATATTTTTATTTTAAGCATAGAAGTAACTATCGCCATTGTTTTTTTTCTCGCATCTTTTCTTATTCGTAAACCAATGATCGAAGAACAAAACTTTATACTCCCTAATTAAGGAGAAAAAAAGAACAAAGCCTGTAGATAAATAATCTACCTTTTGGGAATAAAGGATCAAAAAGAACTTTTTCTAGTCTTTACGAAAAGAATCGTTGGGCTAAGAAACTTTGCAAGAAAAGAAAAAGCGGAAAATGGGTGGTAAAAGTCGGAAAAAACCACCAGGGCGATTAATTTCATTGAACTTTATCCCAACCGCAGATAAAAGTATCTCAAATCCGCTTAGAGGACTGCTTTCACTTGTTCGAAAAGGCTCTTGATAAAAGAGAATAGTGTGTTTTGCCGCCTAACATTTCTTTTTTAAAAATAAAAATCTATATATAATATCCAGTTATCTCATATAAACACTATCTAATATACGAGTGACTGAGATTTAGTTTTTGACACTTGATATCGCTCATCATATGTTAAAAATGGTATTCCTTTCGATTTTTTTTGCTGAGTGATTTTTTTTTTTTGAAAAATTTTTAGTTATTATTGAAAATAAAATAGGAGATTTTGGCATACTATTCGTTAAAAATAAAGTGTACCGTTGAATCTCAGGTTCGAGTCCTGGTCTTTGTTAAGCTTCACCGAGTAAAAGAATCAATTTGCTACTTTTTTGTTGCTATTATCTCATTTTTCTTTTACGTTATATAAACGGTAAGATTTGTGTTCAAACATAGCAGAAACACAGTAAACGCTGATTACTGAAATGGTGTCCCCCAACTGGTATAGTAGTTAGCGACGCTGACTGCGGTGCCGTAGAGACTGGGTTCGAATCCCAGAGAAGACATGGATGTTTGTAAATGTATTGTGCCGTTGCGGCATGAGGGTACTCTAAATAGCCATCGAGCCGCAAGTCCTCTCGTGTGGTTGGTGGAAGAGGAAGAGAGGTGAGAGGTTTTCTCCCTCTAAACTAAAATGGAACTGATCAAAATTGTACTGCCACCTGCATGGTGCTCAAAGCTAAGGCTAACGACAGGCGTGAAAATTTAGCCGCAATGAATTTCCCCGCCTCGATCTGACTTCGTCGGGCAGGTGGCATTAGACACAACAACAACAATTAGAATGGTTGTTGTGGCATTAGACACAACAGCAACAACTAGAATGGTCGTTAGACGAGGAACTGGTTTGTAGCTCTGTACCTAGTGAGTAAACTTGGTCCCTTTAACCAGGCACTTCTCGCGCAGGGTATGTCATACCCATCACCTAACTTTTTTCAAGACTTCATCTAAAACATTTTTGGAAAATGAATAGTTTGCTCGAGTAGCTGACTTTAAGGTCATATTCTTTGCGGGGGCCTTAGCTTGTAGGCGAATTCTATATATATATATATATTTGGGTATCGCCTCTTCGGGTATGTCATACTCAGTGTGTGAATCCCCGTTACAGTTCTAAATGCATAAGCCCGCTTTAAAACCTTTCTTTTGCAATGGTGCATTATTGTAGTTATAATGAAGAAATGTGATATTTAAGTAATTTAATAGATACTGTATCTGATAGATATATATAGTGCTGCAGTATTTTTGGATGAAAATAAAGTCTTTTTGCGGGGATAATGATTAAGAATCGAAGGCTGAAGAGTATAATAGAAAGCATGATTCCTCTACGGAAATCTATCCAAATAGTTTAACTGAGGGAACAATTATCGACCTTTATAAAATGTGTGACCACTTCTCATACTCAATGGCTAGAAAACGTTATCAGCCTATGACAATATTTCTTGTGTTGTTAAGCGTTGCGACAGAAAATGCGCAAATTATTTTGTTAAGTACTCGGAAACCACCTACTAAGCATAGAACCAGACGTTGATTTTTTAAATGTTTTCGATTTCGAAGTACAGAAGAATGTAAAGAATGTAGAAACCAGCAAGCAATGCTTATACGAAATTAAAAAACAATTAAGATTTAATGAAAATATCTCACTCACTCGCAACGAAGATTACAGGAGTGTATAAACAATATACTGAATGCCCTAATAAAAAGAACAGAAAAACTAAATTTAAGTGCGAAAAGTGCAATAAACATATTTTATTTTCTACTTCCTTTTTCCACTTCGTAATGAAAGTTTTAAAGCAAATACAGAATGTAAACACACTTAGGTATGAGGTACCCGGCGCGTGAAATTCCGCTCGTTTTTTTCGCATGAGGAATGCCGAGTTAAGTATTCGCCAATAGCTCTAATGCAACCTCAAAGTTCGACAATAAATATCCATTCAAATGGACAATAATTTCCGAAATTGAAAAACATTTATAAGGCTTTGATACAAAGTAGCATAAAGGTTTTAACATATTTATTCCATCCATAACTACTAAATTACGTTTTTTTTTGTTTTAACATTATTTCAGTTGATTATTTATTAATATAGACCTTCAAAACTGCACCAAGAACATCGGTGACGAACCACGTTATTTTGAACCATGTTAAATGTCGAGGATAACACATGAGCTGCAAACCACTCTCCAAAATTCCTCACGACGCCAATCTACAGAGTGGATTCCGCAAGGGCCGATCCACTCTTGATAACCTTGTTTTTTTAGAATCCCAATCAGGGATGCCTTTGTTAGGCGAAACCACTTGTTTTCTCTTTTCTTTGATATAGAAAAGGCATACGACCGAACTTGGCGTTATGGGATTCTCCGTAATATGTATGATTTTGGATTAAGGGGAAATCTTCCCCTTTTTATTTTTAACTTTTTAGCTATTCGTTATTTTCATGTACGCATTGGTCACTGATCTTCTCATAAATTCATGCAAGACCAAGGTGTTCCTCAGGGTAGCGTTTTGAGCGTTACTCTTTTTAATATTCATATGAGTAACATACTTCATCACCTCCCACCATCAGTGCGAGGAATGCTTTATGTTGATGATCTGCAAGTCTCTTGTCAACGTTCAGATATGCGACTAATTGAGCGACAGCTTCAAACAACTTTCAATCGATTAGCTAAGTGGTGCGATCAGAATGGACACACGATATCTCCTTCCAAGAGCAGCTGTGTCCATTTTTGCAGAAAACGTAACCTACACCCAGATCCTTCTATACATATAGGAAATATACATATACCTGTCGTCAGTGCGGTGCGCTTCCTCGGAGTAATCTCTTTGACTCTAAATTGACTTTCCTTCCGCATGTCCTTTATTTGCGGAAGAAGTGTGAACGATCCCTCAACATCTTAAAAGTACTATCAAACACCTTATGGGGAGCGGATAGTCTCGTTACTCCGAGTGTACCAAGCACTAATACTTTCACGTTTGGACTATGGTTGTGTAGTGTACGGTTCTGCTCGTACATCTGTATTAAAACGACTGGACACAATACATCATTCTGCTCTAAGAATCTGCTCTGGTGCCTTCAGAACTTCGCCTGTTACCAGCTTGTATGTGGTATGCCATCAACCACCTTTAGAACTAAGACGGAGGCAATCAAGTGCCAATTATTTTATTCGTGCCATGTCTGTTCCTTCTCATCCTTTAAAACCCTTTGCTCTTGCCATTGGTCTCAACCGACTCTATGAGCCCCGTTCATTTAACATTAAACCTTTTTCGGAAAGAGCAAAGGCTGTTCTAAATGACACCCACTTAAATAACATAAATATCCAGGAAAATAATATTCTTGCTTTTCCTCCCTGGGACATCTAAAATTTTAACTATCACAGCCCCTTTTCAGGCTATCACAAAGCAGGCACTGCTGATATTATTTATCAGCAACTCTTTTCTTTCCATCGCAGTAAATATTCTAAGTACAAACCCGTCTACACGGACGGGTCGAAAACTGCAGGACATGTTGGGTGTGGTGTTGTTTTTAATAATACCATTTTAAGTTTTAGCTTACATAATTCCATGTCTGTCTTTAGTGCAGAATTAACAGCCATTCTTGTCGCACTTCAGCATATAATAGTTTCTAACCACCGTCATTTTTGTGTGTACACTGACAGCATGAGTGCTCTAGAGTCCTTGCACTTTTCAACAGAGCATAGAAATCCCACTGTGATAGAAATACTTCTTCTTCTGCGAAAACTAGAAAGGAAGGGTTTTGATATAATTTTTTCCTGGGTACCTGGACACGTGGGTATACTTGGTAATGAACAGGCTGATACCGCTGCATGATCCATGTCTGATCACGTGCAGCGGCCTGTCTGTTACCAGGATTTAAAAACTTCTGCACAGAACTATATCCATCGTGTATGGCAAGAGACTTGGGATCAAAACAGGTCCTCAACAAACTGCATAGCATTCATCCTTCCACTTCTCATTGGGCAGCACTACCAGTGCGAAGACATGATGTCCGCTTGACTCGACTTCGCATTGGTCACACTCGTTTCACGCACAGGCACCTTCTGTTGGGTGAAAATGCCCCAGAATGTCCCTCGTGTAAAGTCCCATATTCAGTTTGTCATATTTTAATAGATTGACCTGTTTTTAACCGTCATCGCATCACCTTCTTTCATACATCTATTTTAACCTTATCTGACTCTTGGTGGGGGAATCCCCCCACCAAAATCTATTTGCCTTCGTTTTAAAAATTGGATTTTTACATATGATTTGATTTGTGTGTTTCTTTATATTTTTAATATATCATATGCATGCATGCATATACATGTGTACATATATTTTTATACATATATATTTTTAAAAAATATGACATTCTCTCTCTCTCTCTCTTTTAACAAGTGTTTGGCACAGCTTGGCCAAAGTTGGCCCTTGCGCCACTAAACCCCTCATTCACTTCACTTCACTCACGACGCCAACTGGAGGACTGTGAGCCTCGACAAATTTACTTGAATCAGCCTTCCTACATGGCAAGACTACATGAAAAGCTGCATTAGGATTTCAAGATTTGACAGATGCAATCCCGTGGTCATATAGCTTTTTAATTATTATTTATAACTGTTAAATTCGATGGAGAATTACTTACATGAAAGATACGAGTGCAAAATTTTTAATCGCAGAAAACTAAGTTTCGTGCAAAAAAAATGCTGTCAACTTCACATAATATAATTAATAATTTCCCACACTTTGCGACATAAAGACTATCAAGGAAAAAGCCTGACATAAGAATGCTATATCAAGAGAAAAAGCCTGAAGTGAATCTAAATATTTACATATTTTCGTGACAAATAATATGAATTGATCACAATTCTAAGCTAATTAGTGACTGGAAGAAGAGAAAACTGCAATTGAAAGAGAATATGTGCATGTAAAGAACAAGAACTCTTTGTCCAAGAGAATCTATGCAATCCCCTGTTTCAAAAAGTTTGTGCATACCTCAATCAAAGATTGGGGGGGCGGAGAATGTTTACACGCAAACTGTATTTTATAATCCTCATAACATTCATAGACCTGAAGACAAAGAGTTTATTAAGAACATCTATGATAGCCGTTTATAAACAGAGATACGCCTATAGATAAATAAGTGGAAACTTTTTTTCCCCTATTTCCGCTAGGAACACGGAAAATGTGTTATATACTACATAAATTATAATGTTTTTGAAACAGATATTCTCTCTGAAAATTACAAAAAGAAAGGGTTGGCCAATCCAAGGACGAAGAAGAGCAATTAACTAAAAGGTGGACTGAAATCTTTCAGAGCGAGACAACAACATTTCCACGCTGTTACTAATTTCCGCATTTGTTTCTTTTTGTCATAGTTCTGGAACTGTTGAGTAATATGTAATTTATGCAAAATGCAATGTGCATATTTCAAATACATGCACATTCTTCAACTAAGATGAAATATGAAGAAACTATCACTGGAACTTGTCCTGAAAAGAGGGAGCGGAAGAATTCGAACCGGTTAAAATTACTTTTTGTAATCAAAATAAATCGAGCATTTATTTATCGAGCTCACTCAAGATTCAAAGTCATCTGAGCAAAAATATAACACCTAGTAGTGGTAATACAAGTCTCGTTTCATATCAAATGTATACAGTGATGTGTTGTTTTATAAATCTCTTCAAAGTGACAAAAAAGAATTCTGCGGTATTTTCTTAGGCAAGGTCATGTTGCGCTTGTTGATAAAGTCGATTGTAGTTATTTATCTCCAAAAAATCGATTACTTTTCAAAATCGAATGTTACAAAAATGTTTCTTTGTACATAATACCTTGACATATGTACAGGGTGCTGCCGAATTCTTACAAACAATTTCAGAGGGGTGATACTAGACAGAATGGGGATGACACGTAATGATCGTAAACCACGTTTAGTCGGAGTAATTCGCGAAAACAGTTATGAAAGGTGTGATATATAGTAAAATGGAAAGAGGCAATAAAAGATAATAAATACATTTATCAGACGTAAATCATGTTTCCAATACTACCTGTGGTGGTATCTAAATAAGCCAGTAACAGTCCCCGGATTGGAGAGATCCCTTTTGTTTAGTAGTTAAGGTATCCGACTACGTTCGGAACCGTGATTTTAAAAAAGCGTATAAATGGATAATCTTCATGATACTCAATGTCATTAAGATTAGAATACATGCATAAAATTGTTTTAAGGACATTTTGACAAAAAAAATTATTTAAATATAATATTTTGGCAAAAAATTAACTTAGAATAACCTTTTTTCCAAATGTTCTCCTATTGTGAAAAATGCTATTTTATAATAATATTTTGCCTGTATATAGCTCAGACTTCCCTACAGAGGTTAAACTATTATTTTTGAAAAATTCATATTCTTTTCATGGTTACTACCAATTGAAAAAATTATTGGCGTTTTTTTCTTAAAATTGCTCTCCTCTGTTGTCGTAAAATATGAATGAACCCACTTCTAAGTTATATATTTCAAAAATTCTAGTTGAGCCTCTGTAGAGAGGTCTGAGCTATATACAGGCAAAATATTATTATAATAGAAGCATTTTTCACAAAAGGAGAACATTTGGAAAAAAGATTATTCTAAGTTAATTTTTTGCCAAAATATATTTAAATAAATTTTTTTTTGTCAAAATGTCCTTAAAACAATTTTATGCATATATTCTAATCTAAGTGACACTAAATATCAGGAAAATTATCCATTTATGCGCTTTGAAAAATCACGGTTCCGAACGTAGTCGGATACCTTAAGTTAATTGGCTTCGGATCCATAGATCGCGAGTTATAATCCTCAATATTGGTGACCCTGTGGCGTTATCTAAATAAGCCAGTAATAGGCTCCACACAGGAGTGATCACTTTTGTCTATTGGTTAAATTACTTGGCTTCGGATCCTTAGATCACGTAGGTTCTAACTCTACCGGATTTGTTTGAACGCATCCAAAAATCCTTGAAAATTCGGTGTCGGCTGTGATTTGACTTACAGAGGTGGAACTTCGAACAATTCCTATGACAATCTGTTATCGTTGCCTTTCTGACTTCAAGCTGTGGTACATCGTTCATATTGTAAACACTCTTTATGCCTTATAAATGTATACCTTGCCTCTATTTCCCCTTTTCATTTCACTCGACATCACACCCTTCATAACATGTTCTATGGTGACTTGTCCCCATGCTACTCGCTATCACCCCCCCCTTCGAAGTTGTCGGTTGGATTAGACAACACCCTGTACATAAGAACGTTAATTCACAGGTATGCAATTTCTGGCAATGCCTTGTTCCAGTGAGAGATGTGCTCGGTTTAAATTATATTTCTATCCATTGGTAAATTAGTGGGTGGAACAAGACAAGAATATGTCATTTTATGTTATTTCTCAAACTTGAAAAATATATTACTTGTAGAGGTACATTAGGTGTTAGATGTTTAGGATAAATGAGGATGTGAATAGTGTGGATTGCCTATGAAAACATCGTTTGGAAAAGTGCATATTGCGAACCCGGTAAACTAGCCTTCTCTTCCAAGTCGAAATTGAGCCTTGTGACGGCTTTATCCGCGTCTTTCTTATTAATAAATCCTCTTGGGGAATCTTTAATTCTTAAGAACTATTTTATTAGAAGACATCCTCTGAAGAAGAGAACGTGAACATGTAAATTATTTCTACTATATAATGTCTAGACTTTCAAGCTAGAGAGTGAGAGATAGGATAGATTACTAGCGGATCAGTGATTAATCAAATTTATAGTGTAACGCAGATATTTGCTACTTAATAATTGTAATAATCAAGGTGAGAATTTGTTACAGGAGACAGAATAGAGATTAGATAGCTAAGAAGGTAGTGTGTTCGAATTTGAAGTAAGTATACTGGTATTTAAAGTCTGCTCATACTTCGCATACCTTTTTTAATTGTCTTCATATAGCTTTAATTGGGAGCATTTCTTAGTTTTGATTGATTGAACTTGTGTTGTTGATTGTGTTATAAATAAATCAGCTGATTTTGAACATAGCTAGTCTATCTTCCCTTCCTCCCACATCTCTAGGAGTGAATCCGTAATTCTTACAGCCTGACTAAGAAAATGGTGTGTATATGGTGGGGTATATTCAAGTCTCGATACATTTTAAGCTGTTGAAACCGAATGAAAAGCTGAATTTGGAGAGGTGCTGTCAGAAATTGGATTATTTCAAAACAATACTCCAAGAAAAGATGCCAGTGAGAATCAAGTGGAAGAACTTAATACTGATTCATGACAATGTCAGGCAACATGCCACTTTGGGGACTAGTCAGAAACTTGCAGAGCAAGACTGGGGAACTCTTTCGCATCCACCTTACTCTCCGGATCTGGCCCCGCCCTGTCATCACTTTTTTATGTCCAGTGAATGTTAATAGAGGAATGCACATTTGTATGGTCAATGTGAATAGCAGCGATTTTTTTTTCGATAAATTTCCAAGTATAATATTTTTTTCTGTTAAAAAAAATCTTCATTAGAAATTTTTATCAAATGTTGCTCAAACATCATTAAAAAAATATTTATCATATATTTAGGTTGTCGTTGCACTATTTAGAAAACCACGTTTCAGAATCAGATAAATCAAGATGCATATACTTACTGTCGGTAATTATGGCCGTTTTCTTTGGGCAAAAAAAGGAACGCGGTTACTCAATTGGTAGAATAATGGACCATTGAGTGGCAAACACGGGTTTTACTTTTTCGAAAGCCATAATATGGATTTGTGATGGCTCTATCCGCAATCTTCTTACTAACTGTCCTCTTGGGGAATTTTTGGTCTTTAAAAATTATTTTATTAGAACGCTTCCTCCGAAGAATAGAACGTGAACATTCAAATTAAGACTACTATATAAAGTCTAGGTTTTCAGATTGGAGAGAGAGTGGTATGGTAGTGTGAGAACGGTACTGCTAACGGATCAGTGGTTAATAAAATTTAAAGTGTGACGCAGATATTTAGCAACTGATAATTGTAATAATTAAGGTGACGATTTGTCACTTCATCTTTAATCGAGAATAGATAGCTAGGAAGTCAGAGTAATTGAATTGCATTAAAGGTTAGAAGAAATTAGTCTTTTCATATCTCGCGTACCTCTTTAATTGTCTTTATGTTAATTGGGTGCATCTCTTCACTTTGATTGATCGAAATTGTGTTGTGGTTTGTGCTGTAAATAATTTAAGTGATTTTGAATATACGGCTAGTCTTCCTACTCTTTCTCTCACACCTTTAGGTGTGGAGGCAAGATCCTTACAGATTTGATTTGATTTAATTAGCGTCACACTCTATTGCGGTGCGAGTCTGCTGGTGACGGACCTCGTAACCTTAATCGAGTGACTAGGGCGTGATATTTCGGCCGGAATCCCTATCCCTTCAAACTTCCACACCAAGCAAACGCAAGAACTTTTGTCCTAAACAGATTTAACGTCTATTATCCCCTCTATGTGTATTTTCATTGGCATATAGACTTGAACTTACGCCTCAACAACTCCGGTCATAATTTCGTGACCACTCGACTACCTTGGCCACCATAATGTGGAAGGCAGTCTAATACACTCTGAATCAGCCGAGACTGCTAAGTCTTAATGTGGAAATAAGGTGCTGGTTCGGATGTAGACTTCGGTATCTCTGTTACAAGATCAGATTATGGCAACAATTTTCTTCGTGCTACATTAACGAACCCATTACTCAATACAGTCGGACCTCTATTTTATGCACCTCCATTTTACGAACTTTTCCTGAAACCCCAAGCAATGTAAAGTATAGTGATAATGAATTTTTATTTTACGAATTTTCTACATAATGAACTTCTTTTCGGGATTTAGTGACTTTGTTAAACAGAGGCCCCACTGCATATCGTTTTGGGGGAGGAAATGGCAATTCTTTCTTGGGGAATAAAATCCCTTGTGTACAGCAGCGTAGGTAACTGTGAATGAGAAGTTCCTATTCGCTGAAGCAAACAGTGAATGAATTTTTAGTTTTAGTATCCTGTCTAAATTCTGACTTGACAATAGCCGAGGATAGAGCACACCAATAGCATCATATGACGTGGAATATATATTTTAAAGCAAAGAAAAATCAATTTAGTTTCTTCTCCGTTTGGGACAAAAATACTAGACAGAGAGAGAGGCGTTTTTTATTCAACTTGTATAAGATCTTGTACAAAACTACTCCGAAACTAATTAAAAAATAATTTGATATTGGTATTGTTATAATTATATGTTCCCCCTAGATCAAAATGCTTATATTATTAGTTTTTTGCTTATAATTGTATTATTTTTGCTTCTTTTTGATTTTATTGAATATAGTTTTTTTTTTTTTTTTTTTTTTTTTTGAATACTCAACATTCGCAGTTGCATACAAAGATTTATCTCATGAGGCAGGGGTTTAAATTCTAAATAACACGTGGGCAAAAGCATCGAAGTATAACATGAACTCTAAAAATTAAAAATATTTTGGTTTATGGGGAAGGTTCAACCCCCAATTAATCCTTGTATACGCCTCTGTACATTAGTGAAATAGAATTTATCACCCCCCCTTTTTTTTTTTTTTTTTTACAATTATTTCAGTGAATAAATCTATCGTTGCCATTTTCGAATGATTTGTTTTATATTCGTTCTAGAAGTAATATGAATTTTATTGGTTTGTAATTTTGAGGCATTGTTACTCAGTAACTACGACCGACGTTCTGAGTTACTACCCCTCTATCCGCATCCACGTCGCTCTAAAAAGAAGCGCACAGTATCATACATAAGGATAGGGTTTGAGGGCTCAAGCACCTGCCATAGATGAACGTATTTTTAGTTTTAAGTATAAATTTTTTTTAAAAAAATATATCCCCTTGCATGAAAGTAATGTGTTCGCCACTAGAAGTGCGCGTTCTTCATTATGGAAGGAAACCATGCAATTTAGGTGTGTAATAATTAAATTATTAAAACTTCTTGCAAAATTTTAATTATTTTTACTCCGCTTTTACAAATCTGAGAATGCCTTATCGTTCAATGTAAATTTTTTGTTTTCTTGTGATTCGAATCATACGTCATTTCCTTCCTTTGTAAGACCCAATCAAAAGTTCTCCTTCTGACTTTCATTGTGACTTATTAACAAAACACTAAGAATACTACTGTCCTTCTTACTGCAATGATCGAAATCCTATCTTCGGATCAGCAAGAGGAAAGCCCCCGAAAGGCAAGTGACAGAGGCCTGCCCATGTTTCGCCTGCAGCGACGGAAGTTGCCAGGTTTCCGAACGAAAGTATTTTATTTGTAATCCAAACACGCAAGGCCTCTTATATTAAAGCGATCCATTCAGTCTCCGGACATCTGCCTCATCAACCCTAAGGACCATTAGTTATTTTTTAACCTCTATTCGTGATTTGATTTCCGCGCCCGAAAACGATCTTCCGAGAGATTGTTAAAACTTTTAAGGAGATAGTTTTTGCTTTTAACGCGAAAGCTAATTACACCTCGAGCAATGGGCATAGTTTTCTAAACATCCCCCTCCCTTTTTTTTAAACGGAGCATTGTGTATTCGGAAGCGGAGATATAGATTATAAATCTTAAAAATCGTATTTTCAACGGCGAATCGGTTGAGTATCTACAGCCTTGACTTTTGTTAACTTAATGACGTCATCTGGATTACTTTGCGTGAATTTCAAGGGCAAGGGCATTTGTTAATTGTTGTTATACACCTGGCACTTTCACTTTTCTTTTAATTGAATTATTTTTTTGTACCTTCGGAAAAGTTGATGGAAAAATTCCCTTGTTCCGGATTTTTTTTTTTTTATTGCAGAACAGAAATATGCGCGTAATATTTTATGACGTATTGTTTACTCTGAGGAACGCGCTTAGATTTATGGTTTCTTTCTTCAAATATATTTAAAGATGTTGAGTTCTTAGTAGTATTGATTGCTTTACGTTTAATAATAAGAAATTACCTTTTTTTTTTAAAGAAAGGTCTACTGCTTGTTAATATTCTAAATATTTGTTTTTTAAATACAGCTTGTGGGTCTCAAGGAACTATACATCTAATTCATAAAGATATGCATGAAAAAAGTTGCTATTTTTTCGCATTTTACCAATTTTTCAGGTAGAATATAATTTTTTTTTTGAAAAAAAAAGTGAATTTCTTTATTTAAAATTAGTATTAACGAATATTTTTTTCAAAAAAAAATTTATTATTTAATCATTTTTTCCAAACTGAGCAAAGTAATGTCACCTTTTTTTAGAGACTTTTAGATTTTAAAAACGTTTAAAATTCTCTCTCTCTATCTCTCTCTCTCTCTCTCTCCCCCTCTTCATTTCACCGTCAAATTTGAATTATGTTGCGAATGAAAATGTACTAAAGTAATTTTCTGAGCAAAAATAAATAAATATTATTAGATCTTATTTATAAATTATAAAATATTTGTATAACATTCCCCTCCTGTGAATCAAAGTTCGTGTTCTTTTGGAGGAAAACGTCTTTTTAAAAAGATTTTGATGCATAAAAATAAAACTGTTATAAAATAAAATATTTAAATTAAAATTTTTATATCATTAATCTGCCTAGCACATTCAACAAAAGCTGGTAGCTCTTTTTAGTGCGGCGCCATATTAGCGGATACCAATCGCCGCAGGTAATTTTGAGGCCTTGTTTCCTCCCTAGAGGGATCCACCTGAGCTCTGGCGAGGCGAACCTCTACTAGGATTTAATTTTGCCTAGAGGATCCCCTTAGGGATCTTTTACATGCCATATAATCATATGACATGACCTCTGTCAATTTTCTGCATCATAAAAGTCCATCGACTTGGGCCGGGGTTGAACCCGCAACCTTGGGTACAGAAGGTCAGCGACAAACCAACCACGCCATCTAGCCGACTATTACCCCAACATATATATATATATGTACACACACTGCTGGACAATTGCTAAGGACGGATAACACTATCATCCATAGCAACCACAAAATGAAAGGAAGCAAAATGTGGAAAATTAGAATAAGTGCGGGATATTAGTAAGAAGTATGAGTATGCAAATTTTTTTCCCACGTCTGTTCATCACGTGATAGCGTTCATAAGAGCTTTAGAGGTTTTGACGCGTGTGGACAGTTGTTGTTTCAAGTCAAAGTTTTACAGGAAAGATTTAATAGACGAACTTAAAATATTTGGCATGTCTTCCCGACATCACATAGATGATTTTATGCGTGGCCGAATTATTGGAAAGATCGAAGAAGGACGAAAAATAACAGATGTTGCCAGGGAGTTCGACATCGCTCACAGCGTTGTTTCACGGCTGTGGAAGTCATTTAAAACTACTGGAATGTGTAGTAGACGGCACGAGGGAGGTCGTGTTAGAAGTACGACGCCTGCAGAAGACAGATATATCGTCCTATCAGCAAAAATGAACAGGCGCACCACAGCTCAGCAGGTGGAAAATCAGTTTCTTGCTGCCTCAGGAAAGCAGATCTCCCGAAAAACTGTTGCCAGACGTTTGAGGGGAGGAGGACTATACGCACGCAGACCTGTTGTGTGTGTCCCATTGACCAGACAGCACCGTACTACCCGTTTGCAATGGTGTCGTGAGCATCACAATTGGACTGAATAGGACTGGGCATGCGTACTATTCTCAGATGAGAGTAGGTTCAGTCCGTCATCGGATTGTAGACGCCAACTGATCTGGCGCGAGAGTGGTACTGCTTATCGTCCAGAAAATATCCAGGAAAAGGACCGATATCCGACATGCAGTATCATGGTGTGGGCCGGCATCATGATCAATGGCCGCACGCGCCTGCATGTGATTGCGAATGGGACTATGACGGGCCAACGATACATTGATGAAGTTCTACTTCCTCATGTTCGTCTTTTCCGTGGTGCTGTCGGTGATAAATTTGTTTTCATGGACGACAACGCAACATGTCATCGAACACTCGCTGTTCAGGATTGTCTAGACAGAGAGGGTATTCAACGTCTCGTATAGCCAGCGCGTTCTCCAGATCTAAACCCCATTGAAAATGTGTGGGATGCTTTGGGGAGGCAAGTTGCTAGTCGAAACTATCCTCCGACAAACAAGAACACCCTCATCCGTGCACTCACAGAGGAATGGGATAAATTGCCTCAACAGCTGCTGGATAATGTTGTGCAAAGTATAGTACGACGTGTGGAATGTTGCATCACACTCCACGGTGGACATATCCCGTACTGATACCTTTCTTTAAGGTGCCTGCTGACTTTTAAATGCATTGTTCCCTTTCTCCGTACGCAGATCAAATGAACATTTTTTTTTCTTTCAGATGTTTCACAGCTTTTGTACTTTCCAGAACAATAAATATTCCTTATTCTAATGTCTGAACAGTGTGGCAACTATATTTTATCCTACTAGGCCTCATGCCTGGCTTAATGTTATGCTACATAGCAATTTGTGATCCGTCCTTAGCAATTGTCCAGCAGTGTATATATATATATATATAATTTTATTTATTTATTTATTTATTTATTTATTTATTTATTAAGTAAAATAATATTTTTCTCTAATTCAATTTCTAATTTCCCATACTTACTCGATTCAAACATTGGTTTCCGTAATTTGCTCACTTTCTTTTAAAATTATTGTTGATAGTATAGAGTTAGCAAGACCAAAATCTGTACAGATTACCAATTTCGTCTTAAGGCTGTTTTTGATCAACAGCCTTTTCATTTTCAGTGAAACAACAATTCGATTTCCCCCCAGCTTTTTGTCATTGTGCTTGGAAAGAATATATTCTATAATAGAAAAAAATGCGGTCCAAACTCATTGAATTTACTCTTATTGCGATATACTTATCTTGGAATTCCAAAGCCAACTGGTGTGAGATGAAATATTTTTGTGTGGTGTTTGTAAGGGTGGAGGTTGAAAGTAGCTTAGATAAACAAAATTGTCTCGTGTCACAGACTATTTCGAGGGTATTTCAAAGCCAAGTTAGCCTTCTTTTTACGACACATGTGAAACGATCTCTCATTCATTTCACACCCTTCTTAAATCTCGCCTGCGCGGCTGGGGATTTAAGTATTTTTTAAGAAGGGAAATTTTTTCGTTTTAAGAGAAAAGGTGCATAAAAATGTATAGTAGTTTGTTGGGACCTTGTATTATTCAGTGTCAGTGGCGCACACAAGGGGAGGGTCCTGGGGGTCCGGACACCCCAAAGCCCTCGATATTTTTCAGATTGATTATAATTATAAGTATATAGTACGAAAAGTTTAATTAAATATTTGTTATTAATGATTAATTTTATTAATTAATGCTAATTATTTATTCAATAATTAGTTTCTTACTGTGCTTTGTTCCCGAAAATCGACAAAATCAAAAGGAGCATGATACAAGAATGAAGAACTTTTGACTTCGGACCCCCCCCCCTTGAAAAATCCCTGTGTGCGCTACTGTTCAGTGTTAACTAATTTTTCGTCTGAACAGTGGTCATGAAACTTTTTTAACTCACGGAATCCCTAGAACAAGAAAGAGCTTTCGAAGAACCCCTAGAACAAGAAAGTGCTTTCGAAGAACCCCTAGAACAAGAAAGTGCTTTCGAAGAACCCCTAGAACAAGAAAGTGCTTTCGAAGAACCCCCTAGAACAAGAAAGTGCTTTCGAAGAACCCCAGAACAAGAAAGTGCTTTCGAATAACCCCTAGAACAAACCCCTAGAACAAGAAAGTGTTTTCATGGTACCCCTAGAGCTAGAAAGTGTTTTCATGGTACCCCTAGAGCAAGAAAGTGTTTTCGTGGAACCCCATCCCATACAAATACTTTGAAGAATGTATCTCAAAGTAATATTTAAGTAGATCATCATGTTATAGGCCCTTTATGTAAAGACAATTAAAAAAAGCATTGTATTTATTATAAAAGAATTCTAATGTAATTTTTTAAATATAATTTACTCGTTGATAATATTAATTTGTGATTCAAGTGTCACCTATCCATGAATTATATTTGGTAACCGGAATATGTGTTTGTACTTTTTTTCACACAAATTGTCGAAGTCTAGGTCAGCTGAGATTACATGTAATCGCATTATATATTCTGAGTTTTAATTTGTTGTATAGCCATTTCCGTTGAGAAATTTATTTCACTTAAACACAATACTCTGAAGGCATTAAAATGTTTATAGCTGTGTCAGAAATCCCGTGTACTTTGCATGAATTTACAACCTAAAATTGTGAAGCTGTTCTTGCTTAAATTTAGGTTTTAACATCGAATCTGTTGATATGTTCAGTTGTTTCCTCTCCTTTGCTATAGGTGTTTTTTCCACAAGTGCAAAAAGGTGCATATTCCAATAGAAAAGTATTTAGATTTAGTTCTGCAAGACATTGTGCTAAGTAGCGTGTATAAAATTATTTCGTGAAACCCGAAATAATAAGCAATAGGATATTCACAATCTAGAAACAAATTATATATGTATATTATATATAAAGATAAAATGTTTTAGTTTTCTTTTATTGTATTATAATAAAAGTTTAAAAAGTATTGTCAAATATAAAGTTATAATATATAAATAAAATATTCAGTTTCAATGAATAGGGAGAATGAACTTTAGGTACTTGTAAGTATATAAACTTCATAGAGAACGTGCGTGAATCCATTTTGCTTACTTATTTTTTTCTGAAATAAAGAAAATATATAGGAAAAAACTACCTGTTTTTGAATCGAATGATTAATTACAAAGTAACTCTGATTTAAGTGTGATTGTATAGGGTTAATTTTAATAGAGAATGTGTGTGGGCGTCGCATTGAAGAAAACACAGGGGTCCTCGACAGAGGACCTCGTTATTTTAAATCGTGAGGAAGTGACCTGGGTGACATCTGAGACGATATCCCACTCTCCCAACTTCCACTCCGCATCTATCTGAAGACTTTGGTGCGGCTGCAGTAGCCGAGTGGTCAAGGTATCGCATCGTGGCTGGCCTTGTCACGAGTTCGAGCCCAGTACCACTAAATACCCGCCGTGTAGGGGAGCGATGCACGTTAATTAAGTCGAGAGCTCAAACGTCCTTCCGTCGGTGTGGTGTGATAGATAGGAGAGGGGGTGCCAGCACAGGTGTCGTCCATGTCCCTTGACCATTATTCAAAATTACGTGGTCCGTCGCCGAAAGCCCTCATGTTGCTGAGCAATGCGACGTTAACATTCACTCACTCATTGAAGACTTTGGTCCACAACAGGTTTAATATTCCTGATCTCTCTCCTTTAAATTATGGGTCTTCAGGGGCACAAACGCTCGAACTCATGACACACTGGCCACAAGTTCGTGACCATGACCACTAGACTACCGCAGCCATAAAATTCCGCTTGGATTGCATAAAGTTAGTATTTTATCATTTCTTCAACATTTTTTATGCTAGCTCAATTTTTAGATAGCAATCCAAACAACCCTAGGATCGTCACCTCTGCTTCTAAGTCTTCAGTGGCTTTAGGACTTGAAAACGTGACTGGACCACGCCGGCCACGAGTTTGTGACCATGACCACTAAACTATTGTGGCCACAAGTTAAGAGAGAAAAGCTATTTCACAAATTTTATGATCATCAATACATACCCTTAAATTATCCATGGTCTTTAATTTTATTCATGTAATATTTCTTTGAATAAAGAACGCTTTTACTTCTTATACTTAAATAAACACTGAAGTCTACGCAGCCGTAGGTAGAGCATTGGTAACCGCGGTGTCATTCTACTTATATATCCAAATGTAACCTAAAATCACCATCAATATAAAACAGTATTTATAGTTTTTAAATTGATATTTATTTCCCATATGTTACATTTTCAGAAAATCAAAGATGAGAAAAATACTTAATTTAAAAACTTGTTGAATTAAAGAACTCCTTTACAAGATGAAGAGCCTATTCGCTTCGAGTACAATCGCACTTGTGATTTGTTCATTACTTTTTAGAAACAGTCATGTTGAGTTCCCACGATTGGGAACAGAATTATTCAAGACAAGCCTGAGGGTTTCATAAATATTATCGTCGAAGAGGCCCAAGTGATTTCAATGAAAAAATCCATTAATGAGAGTTTCGTACGAGAGCTCTTCCGCTTGCTCTCTTAAAAAGATCACTGTTTTAGTCTTAGTAAAAGGTTCTAGAGCATGGTATCGTGTTTTGGAATGTGTGTTATTATGGATTAAATTCCCTTGCTTAAAGAATATTAGAATCTTTACACTTAGTTATTTAATAGGATGAAGTATAATTTATTTATAGCATTACACCTATGCATTTTTATGCATAACTTACAGCTATGCATTTTAAACATTGCTTTTTTACACGCTGCATAAATCATTGCCAGAAACCTCTTAAAGTATTGTGCAGAAAAAAGGATTCAATTTGCATATTAAAAAATGGGATATGTTTCTCAAGTAGAATACACAAGAGTTGGAGTGGGCTCAAACTGCCATAGACCAATACATTTTTAATTTTTAGCGTAAAGATTACGCCTCGGGATTTTCATACCTGCGAGTTTTGTTACGACACAACTCCCCTCCCTCATTAAAAGAAGTCTGTGTACGACATTAATTTCCGCATAGCATCCATACCGTAAAGAATGAAATAAAATGAGATAATTATTCAATTCCTACTATTTTTGTTTTCACACTCTTACTATATATATTTATTTATATATCTTATTCATAAATTTTCAATCGTTAATAAAACACTTTTGATTCACACATCGTCTCAGGTCCAAATGTATTTTTTTAAAATTTGTAGTGGATGACGCATGGTGTAAAAATATAGTTTTTTTTAAATATTATTTCATTCATTAAATTTAATTGTTATAGTTTTGAGAAATATATTTCAGTCGATATTATTCCTCGAGACAGCAACACAATTGGATAAAACATTTGTGCTGAAGATTTAACTTAACCTAAATAAGCATATGTTCAGCATTTCTAAGCATGACCTGAACCGTCAGCATTCCTTTTACTCACGGTTTTAAAATAAATTATTACCTATATTATATTCAAAGTTTATTATATGTAAATAATGTAATTACAAATTTAGTGGTTAAAAAGTTTTTAATGTTAATTTAAAAAGTGTTTTGCCACTTAATATTGTGATTATGTGTGTGTGTGTGTGTCACATGTGTATACATATTTATATTAATTATAATTATGTTATAAAAAGTTGTTGTTTTTTTCATTGATTAAAGTAATAATTAACTGAAAAAACTTTCTTATACTACTTGTTAATTCGCAAACCTGTGAATAGAATAAAAGAAGTGAACTGTGAATAAAATTTTAATATATTACATTTATATATTTAACATTTATGGATACATTTAATACTATGGCACTGATGCATATTAATAGAAATATCAAGTTCCTATATATTATACTGATAACTTTAAAATGCGTGTTACTATATAGAAATGTGTTTATTTTTTCGAAAATTTTAAAAAGGGACAGGGATTACTCAAAAAGTTTTGAAAATAATTTGATGAAATGTTTTGTGTATGTTCTGTATAACAATCAAAGTGTTTAGACCTTCAGATTTATCAATCACTGTTTTATTACAAAATGTACAGTTCTTTATGTTGCTATAATCACTGTTTTTTTTTCAGCAATTTTATATAATAACTAAGTTAAAGTGCTCTAGTTTTTATAAAAATTAAAAAAAAACTCTGATCCAGAAGGTAATTTTAAAAAGAAATAGCGAAGTAATACGTCAAAATTGAAAAATTGAGAATTTGTTCATTTATTATATCTACACAGCGGGGCCCGTTTATGTAATTTTCTATCAATTTTTACCCATTTTTTCACATTTTAGTAGTAATAATTTATTTTTCTATTCTTAATTGTAGCCTTTTTTTCTTAAAAAGTATTAAATAAATCTAAAAACCACAAAAAAATTCTCCATATCTCCATTTTTTTAAGTCGCAAGTAGACGGATACCTTAATGTTTAAAAGAATTAAGACTCGCATATATATCAAGAAAAGGTAAAAAATTTTAAGTAAAAATATTGGGAATATAATATGTGTTGTTGTGTTCATAGCAATATTAATAGTTGGGAGCGGTATGATTCTAAATCAATATCCTCCATTGCATCCGTTGTGCTTGAATTCACAATAAAACTTTTCGTGATATAATGACTTGATGTCTTCGAGAATATTTTTCATGACCGTGGTAATCAATTAGTCATGACTGCAAACAAAGGACCATCATGCTTTCTACTGAATAATAACCTCGAAGCATAGCTCCACTGATGATTCTTCTTGCAGTGAGGATGATCTACCGAGGCTTACAGTCTTCGCGATAGCGTTTGGTGTGGTGTGGTAGTTAGGAGAGGGGAGGTGCCAGCTCAGGTGTCGTCCACGTCACTTGACCATGGTTCAAAATTACGTGGTCCGTCGCCAAAAGCCCTCGTGTAGCTGAACAGGTCGACGTTAATATTCAATCAATCAATTAATTCGCGATAGCGTGGTGTGGAGTGAGTGAGTGAATATTAACGTCGCACTGTTCAGCTACACAAGGGCTCTTGGCGACGAACCTCTTAATTTCGAACTATGGTCAAGTGACGAAGACGACACCTGAGCAGGCACCACCCTCTCCTAACTACCACACCAACGAGAGGACGGTTGAGCTCTCGATAGATTTAACGTGCATCACTGCCCTACACGGCGGGTCTTTATTGGTACTGGGCTCGAGCTCATGACATCCCTGCTATGATCCGATACCTTGACTATTGGGATACCGCAGCCCCAGCGTAGTGTGGAAGTTAGGTGAGTGGGGTGCCAACTCAGGTATTATGTTCGTCACTTGATCACCGTTCATAAAATTATGAAATTCGTTACCAATATACCTATTATGTTGCTTCTAAGTATGACATATATGAACAACCAATACACAATATTTTGTAAAGGTGCCTTTTTTTATCAAAAAATCTGGTATTTATTTATTTTTATTTTATTTTTTTTTTTTTTACAAATTTTTTGTAAAATCTTTGTGGTACATGTTTGTAGGGATGTCATAAGACTCTTTGAGGTCCTGGGCCAAGAAAAATCTTAAGATTTTGTTAGGTTTAGGTCTCTACGCAAAAGTAGGCCCTACCTGAGTTTTTTAAAATTAGGCAGTGGACCCCAGTCCCCGAGTCGCTATCCAATAACGGTCCTTGGATACAATAGTAGCTGGTCACCCAAGGAACATTAAATTATATAATTTCCATTTTATTTTCTGTAGTATATTTCTCTCGGCTTTGTGCTACTTTCCTTGGAAATCCCTTTATATTCCATGTTAAATCTGACTTTATATTCATCTTTTGGCGGAAATGTATTTTATTCTGAAGCCATATTTAAGTACAATTAAAGTAAAATTCTAAAATAAAAATGATGTAAGGTATCAGACTACGTTCGGAACCGTGGTTTTGCAAAAGCGTATAAATGGATAATATTTATGATATTTAATGTTACTTAGATTTGAAAATGTATATAAAAGTGTCTTAAGAATAGTATTACAATAAAAAATTATTTAAATACAATATTTTGACAAAAAATTAACATAGAATGACCTATTTTCAAAATATTCTCCTTTTGTGAGAAAAATGCTTCTATAATAATAATATTTGGCCTGTATATATAGCTCAGACCTCTGTACTAGAACTTCTGAAATACATAACTTAGAAGTGGGTTTATCCCTGTTTTACAACAACAGAGGAGAGCAATTTTAAGAAAAAACACCGATAATCACTACCATGAGTTGTAACTCTGAAAATAATGCGATTTTTTCAAAAATCATAGTTGAGCCTCTGTACAAATGTCTGAGCTATATACAGGCAAAATATTATTATAATAGGTGGATTTTACACAAAAGGAGAACATTGTGAAAAAAAGGTTAGTCTAAGTTAATTTTTGGCTAAAATATTGTATTTGAATTTTTCTTTTGTCAAATTGTCCTTAAAACAGTTTTATACGTGTATTCTAATCTAAGTGACACTAAATATCATGAAAATTATCCATTTATGCGCTTTTTTTTAAATCACGATTCCGAACGTAGTCGGATACCTTAAATACTAACAATTAATGTCCTCCTCCTATCAGCTGGTCGCGGTAAAATTATCAAACGTTGACCGGGCCGCGGCGATGTAAAGATTAGGAAGCTCTGTTACATGGCATGCATTGTCAAATACTCGTTCAAATGGCAATTTGAAACAAACAATTGTGCACAACTCGCAATCTCAAAACCTCAGCATAAGCCGCCTCGACCGATGGCCGTATTTCGACTAAATGAGTTGAATAATTGTTTATGGCATTAGGCCTAGGCCTAGACATGGACAACAGCATCTCATAATAATAATAGTCTTTAAAGTTTACATACAGTTTGAAATTCCCTGTTTTTCGGAAAATATGTACGGGAATAATGTTTGAGCATTAAAATTATCCAGATCATGATTTTAAGACAGAGTTGAGAACTAAACGAGGCGCCCACCTAGAGCGAGGCCCTGGGTCCGGGCACAGTTGGCCCAAGCCTTAAGACGTCCCTGCATGTTTGAGGTATCTTAGAATGTGTTCTATTTTTAGATTAACATTTAAAATTAGTTTTCCAGACTTGCGCCGAGTTTAAGGTCACAAAAATTAATTAATAGTTCATTAATGAATTTCGCCGTCATCCTTTCGCTGAACAGTCAAAGACCTAAAATCGCGTAAATGTAAATAAGCGGTATGAAAAAAGTTTTTTTATGAACTGTGTTATTTCAAAGCCATGTTAAAAAATTAATGGGCACAGTATAAAAATGGTGTATCGAAGTTTTTTATTTAAAATTTAACTTTTAGGTGAATAAAATCTAATAAAATTAAATTTGGCATGGATAGGACATTTCATATTAAAATTAAGATAGTAAAAAATATTTAATTGCCCCAAATGTTAATTTATGACACGCCATGTATTGGAATCGATCAAAAAATAAAAGAGAATCCTCAAGTTAATAAGGTATTTTATAGAAAAGAGTTTTATCACACGCGCGAAATGAATTTAAAACAGTTTTTAGCAAAAGAAATTAAGACTATAGCTATATTTTATATTGTTGTTAAATCTACTATTCTTATGCTGAGCTCCTATTAATATTTAAATGTAGCTGAATATGTAGTATTTATATATGTAATCACAAAAGTCATGTGGTAAAAGGATGAATATAAACATTGCGCTTTCTTTATTACATTCCTGTGGCCAAGGTAAGGTACGTTAAATCTGTCGAGAGCTAAAACATCCTCCCGATGGTGTGGTGTGGTAGTTAGGAGCTTGGGGTTCCGGCTCAGGTGTCGTCCTCCTCACTTGACCATGGTTCAAAATTACGAGATCCGTCGGCCAAAGCCCTCGCGTAGCTGAACACAGTGCGTCGTTAATATTCACTCGCTTATTACATTCCTTCCAAATCTTAAATTTCAAATACTCTTAAATAAATTAAGAAGGCAATATACTAGTTCCAAATGGTTTTGATAGACAAACGATTAAAACCGTCAAATGTCAACGCATGTTCAACATATGAGTATTGAAAGACGTTTTGGAAGTGGGGGTAAATTGTACTCTAAGTTTTCTTTGTGTAGAGAGCGATTTATTCGCTCAATTATATTGTATTGGATCCACTTGGTGGCTTAGAAGTAGCGTGCCCGCTTCGTAAATCCAAGGTTGCTTGTACGATCAAGGTTGGAATCGATAAATTTTCTGGATACGAAAATAGTAGGCACGCGTGTCACATGATTATGGGGCATGTAAAAGATTTCTTGAACAACAATTTGGCTCTGGTACTCACGGCAATTTTTAATCGCATCCGACGAGACTTGGAATTAAAGTTAATTCAAGCTTCGAAATTTGGTAGCTATGACCGCCACTACATGGTGCCACCATGAAATGGCTCTCACATTTGGGACTTGCCGTGTTTGCAAATGCTTCGTTGCCAATATGCAGTTTATTAGGGGGAAAGTAATATTGTATTGGGATAGGTGTTTCGCTTAAAATAAGAATTGTTATACTGCAATAATGTATGTGTAATGTGATCCTGCACATATGTATAAAGTTTCAATACAGAAAGCAATATAAATAAGAATAGCCATGGATACAAATTTTATTATTATTTAATGATCACACTCATTTTTTCTACTCGTCATAAAAAAATAATGCAGTAGAGAGTTAATATTTATAAGATTTATAAAATGCGTATTTAATGTATTTCATTTTACTTTCATTTTTGAATTATCTTAAATAATTAGTAAAATGTTGCCGAAATTGCATCATGTTTTATATGTGTTCTTATTACTTGTATTATCTTTTCTCTCCTCAACACTTGCATAATCATTGCAAAATTGTGTTATTTCTACTAAAACAGTATCTTATATTGTGAATGTGGATATCGGCCGCAGTAGTCGAGTGATCATGGTCGCGAACTCGTGGTGCACATCAAAATTACGAAGACACAAAGTCCTCACGTTTGGAGAGTAGAACGTCGGATTAGGTGTCGGTCACTCGGACCGAGTTTCAAAATGATGAGTCTACGCCAATAGCTCTCGGGGAATTCAAAGAAAGAGGTTAATTAAACTCGAATCCCGTTCGAATTGAATTACATTTAAATAATGTAATTGAAAACTATTTATTTATCTTGTGTAATAATATAAAACAAAAAAAAAATATTCATTATAAATAGAATAGCGTTTAAATTACCAAAAAAAAAAACTTCGCTCTTTTTTTTAAAAAAAAGCTACGAAAAGTTCAAATTATGAGATGCCTTTCTAAACTTTACAATAGCGTAAAAGCGCCATGGATAAATGTATCAAATATGCATTATTTGAAAAACGACAAAATTACAAGAAATAAAACTGAATAAAAGGGAGAAAAGAAAATAGTGCAAAAATGGAGGACCGTGATAAAAATATTGAAAGTCTCCTAACAGAATTTTTTTTCTAACAATATTCATTAAAATCTGAATTTTTTTAATATATATTACCTTTTTTTATTTTACAAGTTTTTCAGATTCAATTATTTTTTTATAAAATAATGAGATTTATTCAGTTTCCTTATATATTAACAAATGAATTTTGCATATAAATGTTAACTTCCTTAGAAAAATAATTAAGCTACTTCCACCAACATTAATATAATTTACTCTTTTGTTTTAGTAAAGAATGAAATAATTTTCCAATGCTTGTAAGATTTTGTAAAAAAGCGAAAGAAAAAAAAACTGAAATAAACAACTTTTAACTTTTTAAAATAATTCAGTTTCCTGAAATACTTGTAGTATAATTCTAATTTATTGTGCAAACTACCAAAATTTGTGTTATTTGTGAGAATAATTTCAAGCAGTAAAAATTTATTCTTAAAAATCTTCTCCGCGAAATAAATATACATATATATATAAGTTTTATATGAAAAGTAATAAATTAAAACTGTAAATCTCTGATAAAAAGAATTAATTCAAAAACGTTTTTGCGATTTCAAATTGGCATAGTGCTATCCTGACAAAGCTTTTTTTTTACAATGAGACAGTTTCAATCAATCTCTCCACTCGTCACTGGAAATCTGCGAAATATAAAACAAAATGATAACCTCAATCAAAATTCCATGCTCCATTCTCTACGAAACCTAAAAAACAGAGACTCTTTCCCTCCACCCCTCACTCCAAATCACACACCTTTTCGAACCGCGGCGCGGATGAAAAGAAAGAGGGAAGCAGCGAAATAATAAGAGCAAAAGAAAAAGATGAAGAGCGGCTACCGCGGCGGACACACGCGAGCGACAGAGACGGACCAACGAGATCTTCCCGCCACGCCTCTCCCGTGGCCGAACCCCGGTCGCTAGCGCCACCTGGCGGGCAGGCACCTGTTGAACAAGGTGTTGCTGGGGGAGGAGAGAAGGAATGAAGAGAAACAGTTTTGGGATGGCCTGCTGTAAAGTGTTCAGTAAGAAGTTTAATGAGTGAGAGGAAAACACGTGTTCCGAAAGTGCTCTGAAGAAGACACATCGGGGGTTGTCCAGATTCACGGTGGTTTTTTTTTCAGTACTTATTGTTTTAAGCCGTAGATTTTTATTCGAATTGTATTGAGAGGTGTACCTGTGACTGAGATTTTCAAATATTTATTTGGAAAAAGTTTGGATTCTTTTTATCCCCCACAGAAAAATAAAAACTAAATAGCTGTCCGGTGTTCCCCAAGTGAAATCAGCTGATGTTTGTTTGATAATATCATAAGCTGTTGCTGATTTATTTTCTTGCCTTGCCCTTACCTGTTGAAAGAGTTTTAGTTTAATTCTTTCAAAAGAGACGTTCATGATTCCAGAAAGACTGAAAGTATCTTGGAAATACAAGTATTAATATATATTGTTTTCGGCTGAAGAACTACGTCTTTCAAAAATTTTCAATACCTGTATAGATTATTGCAATCTTTTGCACTAAAAATATCCGTCAGAAATGATTCCATACCCTAAATCCCCATTGTTTTAAATGAAATTTGTTGCTCAGCATCTTAGGTAAGATACTGGACAAGTCAACAAAATAGAAAAAGAGCAAGTCTAGTTATTTACATATTTCATTAATCAAAGATGTGCCTTCATAAATATTAACTATTGATAGAAAATATGACATGAGTTCCCGCATACCTGCCATGAAAATTTAAATTTTAGATAAAAAGTATATATTTGATACTTTATATATGTGAATACTTTACCACATCTTCAATCAATTTAAGAGACTATTTTTGGTACTTGTACAAACTTTTCTCATGGATGAAAGATAAATTCGATCTCGATCATCAGCTCCTTATAAACTAGTCAAATGATTGAAGACTAGAATAGAGAGAATCAACCTGTTGAACTTTTTGAAAGAGACTAGGAGAAACCATGGAGACTTGTGTATTGATCCCTGCGGAGTTGAGCTTGGTGCTCACCACCTCTCCATCTTCGAAGAAACCGTATACGGGTGCTTCCGTATGGACCAATCAACGAATACCCAGAGGATCCAGATTCTTGCCTTTCCAAGGGACAGTAAGACTGGACAAATTAGAAATTTATTCCAATCTTGAAGATAACGATGTGAGTATTAAATTCTTTTAGTGTTTATTTACTATAAATTATGTGCCTAAGATTTTCCAACTTGTATCAAAGCACTAATAATGCAAAATTTAAGGGAATCTTTGAAGGAAATTAAAATTTAACAAGAAAATATTAAGACGGTAAATCTTGTAGGTAAAATAAGCCATCGATTTTCTGTCAAAAAAAATGGTCTTAAAAATAAGTTTAAAACATCGGTTTTTTTTTAAAATGAAGCAAAGTATCTTTTTATGTGAATGTTTATGTTAGCTTTTTTCTTCTTTTGTATAGTTGTAGGAGTAGAGTTCTTTCACTATATTTGTAAGTTCTTCTGTTACTTTCAAAGTGAAGAATCTTATATTTTAAACTAATTTAGCAATGATTTGATTTGCCAATATATAATTTATGCCTTCAACACTTATCATGAGTATTAAAAGAACTTTTTGTTGGTTTTTTTAAACGCATTGTAAATTTTCTCAACTTATTTCTAAGTGATAATTTAATACTTTTTAACGTTTCAAAAATATTTTGATTACATTTCTCTTTTGTAAAAAGAGTCGTGATTATTCTACAGTGAATTATATCTCTTACTATCTGAATGGCTCTTCTTTTGTTAACATATAAGTTATTTGTCAAGTTTCGACTTCCAGCACAAATTGGTTAATGTGTTAATTTTCTCTTTTAGATTTGACTGTTGGTATAATAACTATTTTAAAGACTTAAATATGACAATATATCACAAATGTTTCGAATAATATTCAGATATTTTGACTTAAAGTTTAAGTTCCACTTAAAGGGTTTCGAAATGGTAATTTTTGAACCAAAGTATCAATAAAGATAATGATATAGACAATATCATGAATTTTTTAATGACGGAATATTGCTTATGCTGTCTCTCTTAAGTAATGTAAAAAAATAAGTTCATAACTTAGGAGCTTAAATTGTGTTGCAGTTTATGAGTAATTCGATATTTACTATTCTTAGAAATTACATGGGGTTTATATCTACGTCACTTATATCTATATAAGAGCTTTAGAGTTCTTAATTATTTCATGTTTTATATATTTAATGGACATATTGCTTATTTTTAGTATTTTTCATCAGTCAAATTATATTTGTTTCGGGTTTTTTATGGAGATGCTTAAAATATGACAATTAATATAAACTATTACTTTCAAATAAAATTTTAATTTATAATGCATTAAAAATTTCATAAATTTGATTAAAACTCAAAATAACAGATTTTATGCGCACTAACTTAGTAAAGGTTTCAGTAATGTATAAATTAGTTTTATTGGAAGTCTGAGTCTTGTATGCACAATTAGTAACTTTTCTTGATTTGATGAACCCATTAAGTATTTAACGATTACAAGCTAAATATCTGCTATCGTAATTTGAAATATAAATACAAAACAATCTTTGGAACATTTATTTATTTGCAAAGTTATGCAATCAAAATATCGCGTTTGTCTTACCAAACAACATATATCAAGGAATGTTGTGTATTCATTGTACAACGAAAGCATTATTAGTTTTTTTTCTTTTATTAATAATTCCGCTTCAGTATTCTAATACTTAAAAATATAGATTAGCAGAGAAAGAGATTATTTTATTATATTTTTTTAAATCAAACATAATATTACGTTTTTATTCTTGTAAACCATTGTGCAGTATGAAAGCAAAGAAATTATTTTAAGATTTGTAAATGGATTAAATAGTATTATTATATATTATTTGAAAAAAACTAACTAAATGACGAATAAAACTTTTCTCTTGATTGAGTTTATAACACTTGATAAAAAGATTTCGGTTCAATTTTACAGAGGGTTTTAAAGTTACATTTAAAAGTAGAATACAGATATTTATCTCAATAATACTCGCGTAACGCGTTGAATGCGTAAATAATGTATAATTATCTATGTAGGTCTTTTAAAAAATCAGCTGTAAATCATGTTTACATTTTAAAAAGCTGGAACCACGTCTCGCATAGATAACTAGTACACACTTGAACAGTATGGGCCCGTCGGAAAAACTCTGTTTCGGACACCACACCCTTAACAAAAATAATTTCGTCTAAAAAATTTTAATGATTTCGAAGAAAATTTCATAAATAAACAAACGGGCGCATTCCTCCGAATCACCTGTTAACGTACCGCGGGGAAAGAACCCACGCAAATAATTTTAATTTACCTTCATCAGGAACATAACTCTCGATTTTTTACAAAATCCAATCTGATAAACGGGGCAGTTAATTAACTAACCTTGACAGTGTTACATGAAACAAATCATATTAGGATGCCAATGAGTGATTAGTAGTTGGAACTGGATTTGGATAAGGAACTCACACCTAAAGTTTCCATTGTGGATTTGTTACTGTGAACGTAACCAATGACGTAGCATTTTAATTTTTGTGTCCGTAGGGTTTGTCTGTTGTAATTTGTTAATTTATTCGTATTTTGTTGAACTGTTGTTGAACGAATAGTTAAATTACGCAACAGGGCATTTACATTGACAGAAAGCAAAAAACAAAATATGCGTCATTACTATAGCCTTTTGCGAGAGTAGCTGGATGTCAATCAGATGCAAGTTTTGTAAAATAAGACCGTCATGCACTTTTGAAATACACAAAAACTATTCAATTTGGTTAAATAAACTCAGACTGCCATTTAATGTGGCAGTTCTTCAAAAGTTTATAGGCAATATTTCAGAAAACAAATTTAACGTATAAAATGAAGGATATCATTAGAATTATTTAAAATTTAATCATACTATCCACAATTTAGAATGTTATTTTTTGCAGACCTTATTCCTTGCTTACGACTAAAAATTAACATTGTGCCCTAAAAGTAATTTGTAAAAAAAAGCATTCATATAATGTATCTATTTACCTTATCGTTAACTATTTATGCAATTGTAAATCAAGTGAATTTTTGAATATATTACGAATCAATTCAAAAGTTTAAAATACTTCCTAAATTTACAATGCCATTTTTATAACCTGAATTACATAAAATTTTCATACAAAAGTAAAAGGATTTCAAGAAGAAATGATGTATGGTATGTGATAACTTTCAAGCTAGTATTTAAGCACTTCTTTGCGGATTACAAACTTAGTAGTTATCATTATATTAAAACTTTGTTTAAAATTTGCAATATTAGCTAATATTTTACTATAACTATTTTCAAGTATATTAACACTGCGGAAATTTGTAAATATGTATAGAATGTACGTTATATAAGTTACAAAACCCCTCATTTTATTTCTCGAAAGTTTTTTTAGCGTGTTTTCGCAAATAGCTCCTGAAATGATGTCATGATTTGTAAGTTGAAAGCTTAGTTCAAATAGTATTCCTCATATCATAAATAAAATCATGTATATCCATGTTATTCTATACCATGTTATATATACGATTATCATTCCGAATTAATATAGTTATTGTATCATTCAATTCTAGATGGAATTATCTGAAACATTCCACTTACTTACGTTTGATTAAAACACTAAGCAAGTGGCATGAATAATAATATTTATAAATAGGAGATTTTGATTTCTCAGAAAAAGTTAGCAAAATCTACTCATACTATTTCTTTAAAGTCTAAAACAAAGTATAAAGAATGTACCATTTATATATATAATTATTCATAACATTACACCTAAAACGTAGAACATTAATAATCACAGCACATAATTCGGATTGATTTCTTTCGAAATGAAATAAGTATCAACTTAGTAGCAAATCCTACTGGTTGCTATGACCCTCATACTCTCATTCTATTGGTAGATACCTAATAACACCCTCGCTTGGTCCTTGCTTCATCTAACTGCAGCCTTCCCTGTACCGCATTTTGTGACCTGCGATAATTATTGCGGAACGATTAATAAGTCACAAGGAAATTGATGAATTAATAGCAAATTGACAACTTCCATTATTAAGTTCGACCATGTTATTAGGAGATTAGATTAATTAAGCAGTTTGTGATCCCAATCCATTGGTGATCACTTTTTTTCTCTTCTGTTTGCAACCACTAATGTGTGATTCCCCCCTTTTTTCATGTTTGTTTCTTCACACTTAAGGTGCTGCCCATGGAAAGAAACATTTTGTACTTAATGTATACGTCTGTTATTACTAATGAATGCGCTAAAGACATTTGATGGCTTAATCAACAATGATTGATGCGGGCAGTGATGACTCTTGAGGCAGGTTTGAACTTAGATTAGATTATTCTGAAAAAAATAAATCGAATTGCAGCAAAAATGAAGGTATTCGAATACATTTTTTTAAAATCAGGAAACTTAGTATTATATGGTTTACCTTCATAATCAGTTGCTCAATGAATGATTTTAAAATTATCATTTTAATCAACATTTATAAAATAAGGATAAACGCGAGAGAGAACATTCTTGTCCTATTATTTCAAGAAAAAATATTCGATAATAAAATACATTAGCTGAAAAAAAGTTTTTAAATGAAATTGTCAAGTTTTCTGTGCATAATTCTCAAAGAAGCAAAATAAATGTATTTTTCAAAAAGTTACTTATTTTATCAAACATTAATTTTACAAAAGTTAAATTTCTCAACTGCTTTCATTCTAACTTAGTTACATCTACTTAAATATTAAATAATTTCAGCATGATTTTTTACCAAAATTTTAAGAATGCTTTAATGAAGTCAACCTTTAAAAGTTAATCGTTTCCCCAAAATAATTTTTTTCAAGGGAAGAAAGTAGTCTTTTATTTTAATCTTACCTAGCTCTCAATTGAGTGCTTATGAATTTTCCCTTTATTTGTATTTACTTGTTAAGAATTCAACAAAGAATTTAATTTTATTAAGAATGATTATTCAAATAAAATTAACTTTACTTAAAAGAGTTGTTCGCACTATATTTAAAAATAATTCAAATTTCCATTTTTTCGTACACACACTGTAAAGTAATATTTTTCTCTCTACTTTTTTTCTTTCATAAAAACTGGCATTTAGTTAAAACACTTCTGAAATTATTTTTACTTATCCTTCCATTTATATATTTAAAAAAATTGTTTTTTTAATTGAATTTTTTAAAAATATTCTGAAATTAAAATTTAGTCGTAATATTTTGCATTCTTATGTATCCTGCTGCCACAGTGATTTTTTCCCGTACCATTATTTGATAATTTGACGAAATTATAACTCTAATTTCAATTTGAATATTCGTAATGTTTGAACAGAGAATTTTAGACCATTCCATACATCATGGGTGAGCAATCGCTTGAGTTGAAAACCCCATTGCGGGCGCAGAGGATACCAGACGGCAGGACCTTTTCAAAATAATTACATTCATTAGGTCACTTTGCATCTCTGAAAAAAAGTAGAAATTGTTCCATAAAAATCAATAAACATAAGTTAAATAAAATATTGGCAGTTTTTACTAATATCTATATTTACTCTCATTGATCTCCATGCAAGAAAAACTGCTCACAACTTTGGAGAACATTTTCTGTTTGTTTGGTTTTTCGACTATCTTGACGAACGGCTATTTATCCGACCCTGCTATATATGGAAAATGTTCAATAAGTTCTAAATATTTCTTGTTTTACATTAAGTTCGTTTTACAGGAATCAAATTGGAATCAAAATTTTCACCCTGACGAATGATTAATATATACCTGTTATCATCTAACATTGAAATACACAATAAAAAAATGTATCAACTTTTATATTCGACTTATTTAACCCCTTTGAAAACATATCTTGTCTTAAAAGTTCTTCGATGAAAACATCTCATTGCGTGATATACCATCTCCACCGGACTTTCTCAAGAAAAGAAAAAAAAGTTATCCATTTATATAAGAAATTCATCTATTCTCCAATTTAGCGGAGGGGGGGAGTGAAGAGGCTAGAGCCCCCAAATCCTAAATAAGATCTGCAGAAAGAAATAAAATGGTATTTAAACAGACATACTATAAAACCAGTTGCATGCTTTTCAATTATTTGTATGCTAATGTTCCACCGCGGCATAGGCCACCTGCTCTCAGCTTGTTTTATAATACCGTCTTCACAAATTTATGACCCGGACGCAGGGTTTTTAGTTTCATATTTCTACGGGAGAGGGGGGGAGGGATAATGAAAAGATTTCTTGTTAAATAGCACCCGGGGGACTTCGGTAGGGATGATTTTTCATCATTAAAAGTGTTACTTCGAGTCGTGATTTTTAACGGCAGGGGTTATGGTCGCACAAAAGACCATTCCAGGGATCATGGTGCAGTGCTGTGTGCTTCTGTTAATTGTGGGGTTTTTTTTTAAAGAAGGTTGTGTTTTTCAACGTAAAGGCGTGTTTAGTCTTTAATTGTCAGGGTTTTATGTAAATGAATTCATTTAAAACCTATTTTGAATGTGAATGGCGTGAACTTGTGTGATGTTTTCATTCAGTACACAGATCGCATGCGTTTACGATGCAGAAAACACTTTTTATATTTCTAAAATCAGCAGAATTGTGTATCTGCGGATGTTAAAATTTTCGCTAATTATGTATTACCTGAAAAATGTTAAACAAATATCCGATGTGTTAAATTCAGATGGAATATGTTGGTGTTTTGTCTGTTCAGTCTATAGGTTATTATTATTATTGCATTTGGGCGAAAATATGGAGAGGAAAAAATATTTTAAACAAAGCTTTTACTCGATTAATCAAATACAGTAGTCAAGTAGGTGCCAATTTGAAAAGTTTCAAAAATAACTGAACAAACTGCGATATTATAAAGTTTCATTATGTTTTAAGTTCTCTCAAAATTTTGTTCATTAGATTTGTAGCTGTTCTTGTTTATGCCGCCTGATCGACATTAACATCATATCAAGGCCCACGAAATTCATCGTGGCAAGGATTTACGCCTGTAGTTATCCGTAGTTTTGAGCATCATGCAGGTGACAGTACGATTTGGCTCAATTCCACCCCAATTTTGAGGGAGAACATCTTGGAAGCAGTCAGGGGCCCCTACTTCTCTTCCCCTTCCACCCACCTCACGAGAGGACTTGCAACTCGATGACTAGCTACAAGTACCCCCGTGCCGCAAAGGCGCTATACATTTACAAAAATCCATGCCTTCTCCGGCATTCGAACCCAGACCTAAAGGTACGGTATTCAGCGTTACTAAACACTATACTGGAAGGGCAGCGATCATTTTATATGATTTATTTTATTGGTTGCACTCTAAACCGCATGAAGGCTATTGACGATGTACCTCGTAATTTTGAACTGCGGTCAAGTGACGAGGACGATACCTAAGCAGACACCACATTCTCCAAACTTTCTCACCACGGTAATGTGAGGACTTTGAGTCACGACTATTTGGTTCCTCTACACGGCGGATCTTCAATGTCACCAGTTCTGCCAAGCCGATCATAAGTTTCTGACTATGACCACTTTACTACAGTGACCCCATTTTGATTTCGATTAAATGAAATTGTTCCGAAAATACGGAATTTCTTATTAGAGTTTATTTGAAATATATGAATCGGTATTAAAATTAACTTGATCACAACTTCAACTTCTTTAATGATTGTCTAAAAAATTATTATAAAAATATTACCATTCTTAAAAATCTTTAAATGATCTGTGTGCTTGTAATGATAATTGATTTCCAGTTTAGAGAAGGACACATTCGTATAACTGACTATAAAACACCCAGCTTCGTTCTGTGTAAGACTTCTGTCTTTAGACTTTCTTTAATAGAAGAAAAAATGAACTTAGGAGGACTAGAACTTCAGAATATAATATTGATCCAGCTTTTAAAGTTCCTAAAAAGAATTTACTTTCATGTACAAACTAATCTGGTTTGTTTACTCGTCTCAAAGATACGCCGTGACCGTTGTAGCCTAGTGATCAAGGTAACAGACTCGTGGCTGGTGTGTCAGTAGTTCGAGCCGAGACCGCTGAAGACCGAGCAAAGGTGGCGATGCACCTTAAATATTTCGAGGCTGAAACGTCCTCCCGATGGTGTGGTGTGAGTTAAAAGAAAGGGGTGTCATCTCATGTGTCATCCTTGTCACTTGACGAGTTTAAAGTTTACGAGGTCCGCCGCCAAAAGCCCTCATGTAGCTGAATAGTGCGACGTTAACATTCACTAACTACCCACTTAAAGCCCCGCTTCACATTACTAACATATATTGTAGTTTTTAGTCATGGCCAGAGGACTATGTCCTTACTTAAATTGTTAATCCGTCTTCCTATCTAAGCCACAACCAACGTGTGGACTTTGAGCTTCAAAAGCCCTTCTATACTATGGGTCTTTGGGGTAGCTTAATAGTTTTATGATCAAAAACTCATGGCCAATGTGCCATGAGTTGGATTAATTGTGCTCATGAAGATATGTCTTGTAGAGATATTGAGCCACGGTAAATCCGTGCAAAGCTGAAGTTCCTCACGTCGACGTTGTGCGATATTTCGTAGAGGTGGTAACAGCTCAGATGTCACTTGTCACTGCGATGTTCAAAACTACGAGGTCCATCGTTTTATATTGCAACGGTAATAAAGACTCACTCACTTACACGAGAAGTATTTCGTATAAAGACTCGAACACGCGACTCAATTTAAATATCGCATACCACGAGTTAACTTTCATTACCATGGTTACCACTAGGTGACAATGGGAGCCTAGTGATCAAGGTTCCGGACTAACGTGTCATGAGTTCGAGCTCAGTACCACAGAAGAGCTGCCGTGTAAGGGGAGGGTGCACATTAAATTTGTCGACACTCAAACGTCTCCCCCACTGGTGTGATGTGGTAGTAAGGAAAAGGAAATGACAGCTCAAGTCTTGTTCTCGTCACTTGACCACGGTTCAAAATTACAAGGTTCGTCGTCAAGAGCCCTTGAGTAGTTGAATATTTTGCAACTTTAATATTCACTCACTCACACGATTACCACTAGTAAAAAACATAATGCTACTTAATAAGCATAACACATTTTGCACAGTACAATATACTGTTACGTAGACTACTAATAAACCTGATTTCTAGAGAGTTAATGTATTTGTTAAGGCTATCTTCGGCTAATGTTAAAGAATAGGAGCCAAATTCGGAATATTTTTTCAGATATAGAAGTACTCAAACATTAATATTATATATATATATTCTGGCTACACTATCCTGTAGAGAATCCCTTATTTTTTTTATAATACTCATTTTTATCCGAGTTGCCACATTTTTTCTTTTTTATATATATAGAATGTGTTTTACATTTTTTTTCCCTATACCGTAATGTTAAATGAGCTATCCCTTCACATGTTAAAATTGAAAGCTAATTATTTATGAAATGTTTTGAAATTTTATAAACACTGTGTTTTTAACAAATGCATGTGAGTTACAATATCACACATTTTTATAAAAATTGAGGCATTTTTTCTGTCCGAAAATGTGCTCTGCGTCAAGTTTACGCTCTCGTACATAAGGCGAAAACAGCCTTAAAAAGGAATTGTAGTTTTCTTAAATACTTTGTTGATATGTGTAAGATCGCAAATCTTTGAGAACTCGTGATGCAAATAATTTTACAGCATCATGTTTATTCTGTCATGCGTTCTTAACTATCCAGTGTCCTTCATCCCTGTTGTGGGACATATGGATAACTGGTTCGTACTTGAGGAAGATGTGAATGCCAACAGTGCATCCATTTCTACAGGTATACGCAATTAAAATCCGATCAAAGGCTGATTACCTTTTGCAGGATTGTGAAAACCCTGTCCTTGCATGAACACTTTTTTCGAACGCAAACAAATCTAAATCACAAGTGTCTCTAGGCCACAGCAAACTAGAATTAGCTTTATCTGACTTTTTATACAATTTAAGTTTCAATTACTTCAAACTGACACGATTTTCAAATGAGATAACTATACGCTTACGTGTTCAGTTGCTTGTTTATTTTATACCATTGACACAATTACAATGATGTTCCAACATTTGTAGACCGTATAAGAGATCTGCGCAGTTTAACTTTTTTACTAAGACGTCCTTGGTAATTACTTCCATTATTGATAAGGTGTAATTTAGGTTTTGATAACATTTTTTACTTAAATATTTAAAAAAAGTATTTTAAGAACAAACGTTTTCTACTTGCATTCGTTATAATTAAACGATTTTGTAAATTTGAACTGACAAGCTCAGCATTTGAGCTCACTCTATTGTTTTTTGCTAGTTTGTCTCTGCTAGTTTTTTTAGTTTCAACCTACCCGCGTGTACATCATATCTATTGGCTTAAAGTTATCACGTTAGTGTGGTGTGGAAGTTTCGAAAGTCGGGTGAAAACTCAGGTGACTTCCTCGACATTCGATCTTGTTTCAAAATTAAGAGGTCCTTCACCAATAAATCTTGAGTTCCTGTGAAATGTAACATTAATAAACAATCACTCTCAAAGTCCTCACGCTCGGATGGAGAGGATATCGGAAGAGAGAGAATAAGGTGCTAAGTTGTAAATGTTCTTATCATTTGACTCTGGCTCAGAGTTACGTGGCCGCGGTAGCCTAGAGGTCAACGTAATGGACTCACTGGTTCACTGTTACGAGGCTTATTGCTAGTAACCCTATCTTCTTAGGGAGGGAATAAATATTAACATCGCACTATTCAGCTACACGAGAGCTTTCGGTAATGAACCTCGTCATTTTGAACCATGGTCAATTGACGAGGATAACACAGAACTGGCACTCTTCCCTCTCTTTACTTCCACACCACATCAAGAGGAGAACGCTTGATCCTCGGAAGATTTAATGCGCATAGGCCTCCTCTACACGGAAGGTCTTAAGTGGCACTAGGCTTGAACTTATGACTCGTCGGCTGTGAGTTCGTGACCTGGACCACTAGGCTAAATGAAGCTGAGTTGTTACTAAAAATTTCAGTTTCCTTGATTTAATCTCAATGTAGTATTAGTTCTTCATTTTTCCCCCACTCTAAAGCAATGTCTTAAAACAATTTTCTAAGGAGATATATCTTAACAACAATACAACTCAGTTAAATATAAAAGTATATTTACTTAAACTGTTCTCTTTATTCGCGTTTTATTATATATTAAGTAAAAATCCCCGGCCATTTAGGAAATTATCCGGCAAGAAATGTGTGCGTTTGGTTATTTAAAATATTTTTTATCATAGTTGGGGGGAGGGTTGAAACGGAATGTACAAAACAAACAAAAAAACTAAAAGAATAAAAAATATTTTTAAAATAATCAGTAATACTGTTAGTTAACGAAAACTTCAAAGCTCTATTAGCCCTTTTCTACCCTTAGCTTGATTAAAAGGTTTCCATTTTTTAAGAAAATGTTTTCACTTTGATGAGACAAAAATTGTAGCCTCAAATTTTGTCAAAAATTGGTTTTTTTTTTTTTAATTTGTATAACCTATAACACAATGTTTTATTTGATACGATACAGAAATTTGATTTATTCTGTGGCTATATTTCATGTTAACGAAAACTTCTATTTGTTTGCACTGTAAAAGATATACCACTATAAAAACATTTATCTGTTTTATGGAGTAGATCCTTACTAGAATTTGACCCATTTAAGTCGTGAGGTAAAATTCGTTAAAATATTACCTTGTATATCTTTAATTTGAAATTTATTCAAAGAATATTACAACATTCTTTTTAATTTCTTAACTATCGGAGTTTAAAATAACAAAAGAACCTTCGCTTTGAGGACCTCTCTTCGTCGCCTTCCCGCTGATTGCGTGGGAGATTTCCTGGTTTTTTTTCCTTGCAAATGTGGGCTGGTTTCACTTGAAGTGTCCTACAAGAAGCATCCTTTTCAATCACTCAAACAACCAAGGATTTTTCACTTAGAAATTATTCCAAGAAGCCATAGTGTCGCTGCTATGTGCATTACTATGATATAAAGAATTTCCAGGTCTATAAAATATTTTGTTTAGTCTGTGTGCGCGCACTGGTACAGAAAACACAGTTTATATGTTTATTTCAAGTACTTATGTACGTTCGAAATAATATGTAGACCTTTAAACAGCATTATATCAGTCATTGATTATTATTATTCTAATTTTCCAATGAGTTTTTATTTAATAATTTGAATAATTTGTTCTGTTCATATAAGCAGAAGTCTATATATATATATATACTACTACTACTTTTATTATTCATGATTTCCAACTAAATCAATTGGTTATTTTAACTCAAACTGAAAAATGAATAAAAGACTGAAAAAAACATCAATTTCATTTAAGTAAAAGTCACTTTAAATCTGCTCTAATAATTTATAACCACAGAAATTATTTTGTCGTTTTTGAAGACTGTCACCTGATGTTGGACTTTCCTTTTCGTAACTTCCGCCCTAAGAGGGACTTAATATACAAACTAAAATAACTGAGTGGCACAACAGCCCATGAGGTCCAAGGGGAGTTGGTAAGTTTTATAACAGACTATATCATACATCATTTGTGTTGTATTCATCTTCAAATTGTAACTTCTGAACTTGGTTACTTTCGCTTGAATGCCAACGATAGCACAATTATACGAACAAAAAAAATTAAGAAATCCAAGTCCATGTTCTTTATAATTACTTCATTACACACTACGGATGTCGCAATTCACCTCTAACACGGCTACAGATCGTGTGAACTAAGTTATTTGTAACGCACTAGAATACATTATTCGCAAATTAAATGAACGCCTTCGCTTCCTACACAGCGTAATTATCGCTTTTCAAACATCCTTGTCAACAAGGCAATAACTGATATGGCGTATAAATCAACTTGGACAAAGCCCCAAATTTTGATTAAGCGCACTCAACTAAAATACATATATTAATCAAAAGGAACAAAATTGTCTTAAATAAATTCAATAATCGTATAATTATATTCTTATAAGTGAATATAACTTCCCTATGAACACGAGTCATGTACAGTGTCAAGAGGAAATTTATGGCCCTTAATTCGTACAATGTTGACCGGCAATTAATCTCCTATTGACTTCACGCAATTTCTTGCACAAAATACGTACTAAACACGTTTGCAACAAAACGAGGGAAATCTGTAAATGAGTTGCTAAAATATTCTGTCATCATTCTTTCTTTTCGAGTTCGTGTTCGACAACTCCGAAGCGGTAATTAAAATCTAATGAGACGCTAGTTAAGAACAAGATTTACAATTAATATACATAGCAAAATCATATTTCACTACGCTGGGTAACCTTATTCTCACTACGAAAATTCCACCCCACCTTAAAAAGGCCCAGATTTAAACCCGAATGGATAAGTGACGTGATTGGCAATTCAAAAGAAATCCGATCTTTACTCGAGGCCTGGATGGGATTGTTCTTCGCAAATACGTTCTTGCAAGGGGAGGGGAGAATACACACCCCTCGAAATGGACTCAAGAACCTTTTCATTTTCAATGATACATTTTTTTTCTCTTTAATTTGCCAACATCTAATCAATATAAAACCAATTTTGAAATACGGATAACCCCAACTAAGTACTGTACTAATTGGTCTACAATAAATAGTGGTTATGGTCACGAGCTTGTGGTCGGCGTGTGATGAGTTTGAGCTGTCGTGTAAGATGCGCTGATGTACGTTAAATCTATTGAGGCTCAAAGTCTTTCCATTGGCGTGGCCGGGAAGTTAGGAAAAGGGATATTGTACTTTTCACTTTATCGTGGTTATAAATTAAGATGTTCGTCACCAGTAGCTCTCATCTTGTTGTTTCTTCAGTGCGATATGAATTAAAAAAACCTTTGGTCTAAAATTTTAAAAAAATATCACTTTTAAGTTTCCAAAATCAGTACACGATTACCTTCTCGAAATTTGGTAGCTGAAGAGATAAACCTTTCTCTGAAACGTATTCTATTCTCAAAATTTTCATGCATCCATATCGACCACAAAAATCAATTATTTTTATATTTTCAATTAACTTCACAACATTCAGCTATGGAACAGAAGTTAAAACATTTTATTTACTATAGGCTGATTTTTAGTACTGTTATTCGTCAAGAAAATAATTATTTTATACATGAATTTTAGAATCATTTAAGAACATATACATTTTTTGGATAAACATCTCAAATAAGTGAAAAAATAAATGATTAACTTATATTTGAAAAAGTTTGTTTCGTTGCAAGAATATTTTTAAAAAATATGGTTAACTTGTAGAACAGAAAAAGAATCTCTCTATGTAGTTTGTTTTAAAAAATAACACAAAAAATAAGTAAAATGCATGAAAAATGCCTTTTCACCAAAATATAGATGTAGTTTATTGTTTCGAAAAGTTTAACAGAACTAAGTTTTAAAGTTTTTTTTTTTCTTTTTCATGATTCAGAGGGAAGGGACGTTCTCTTATAATTGACATTCACAGCACAAATGAATAAAAATGTTCTCTCAAAGTACAGCTTATAACTATTTTTTAAAAAAATGTCTATACTTAAATTTTAATTTCCATAAAAAACTTTTAATAATTAAATTCGTAACACTTATAAAGTAGTAAATTTTTACTAATCAGTGCATTTAAAATTAATATATAAATATGGCACAGAAAAATAATAAAAGTAAAGGCACTAAAGTATCTTTATAACATGCAGTTCAAAAAATCGGCTTATTCTATAAAATTTCCAATAGTTTGATTAAAAACTACTTAAAGAAAGCCGAGTGCTTTGTGCGTCGTTTATATTTTTTCAAATGTCAAAGTCAATCAAATTGTTTGTTTTATAAAATTAAAGATTTCTTTATCGGCGTATAGCATTCCTCTTAGCATATATATTAAAACCTAATTTGGGGTTGCATACTAAACAAATTATCTTATGTAACTAATCTTTGCAATTTTTTTTCCTTCTTTTTCAACTTGAAGTGTCACAATATTTTAAATGGGTTAAGTGTTAACCGATGACTGAACAAGCAACTTTAAAACTAGTAATAAAAACTTAGTGATGGTTTTATAAAAATCAATGTTAACTTTTCGAAAATAACTAGTTACTGCTGCTAGTTTTAAATTCTCTATAATTAGATTACCAATAACTATTAATAGATTGTGTAAAATGTCCTTTTATTCAATTCATTTAATTTTAGATATGCAAATGCAAAATCCAGTTCTGAACAACTATGACAATTTTCTTAATTTTTGCAAGATAAGGTTGTACCCGATAAAACCGATTATGGAACAATTTGATTATTTCTTTATTTTTGAAACAAAATTCAGAAAAGTTTTAAGAGCAAGCTAACTGCTTTTATATATAAAAAAATTTAGAATCAAAACTCAATTAAAAATCAGATGCGAATTTTTTTTCGTAACTATAAATTAGACATATGATTTACTAAAATAACCTTTTTAAATGTGTATTCATACAATTTTTTTGGAAATCACATGCATCTCTCGGTCATTTGAAATGCTGTGAATCCATTTATCTTGTATTAAATGGGTTTCGTATTTACAATATAATTTTGACATTTTCTAGCATTTAAGAATTACTTTTATCAATATACGCTCAAACACTACGAAATTCTGATCAAATCCTTCTGAAGTTTGCTTTTTAAATTCTTGTTAATAACATGCTAAAACTATAGCCTTTTTTCCTTAGTAATTAATTTTATTTAAAAAATTGAGCATTTTATGAGAGAATATAAAAAACTCATGTGAGAATTCAAATAAATAACACCTTCCAATTTTATGATTATTATATTTATTTTCCAAAATTTATTCTTACTTAAAATTATTTCAATCCATTTTTTATGAATATTTTAATTCCTTTCAAAACCACACACATATATATTTAATTAGAAAAAAGCTGATAAGAAAAAATCAGCGCATTCATTGCATCAATGATGTCCCATCTCTCGGAACTTTTCACCAACTGAATACTAATTGCGAAACTTTGCCACCGTAACTGTCAAACGTACAAGTTCATTAACAAATATACATGCCAATAAACTCAACTAAATGAAATATCAAAAAGAGAGACAATACAATAAATGTCTATTTCAACTGTTCATTTCTCAACTTAATTTGAACGAATTCGATCATTCTCCGAGATAATTGCGAATGTCTTGACTTCTTGAACAGGAAAAAGCTGGCAGCCTAAATAAAAAATACAACAAAAATCTTTTCGATGTGAACCGAATAATAAACAAAATTTTGTTACTAATAAATAACAATTATGATGGGTGTAACGCCACTTCTCAACACAATCATCAAAGTCAATAAGGAATATGGCTTTCTAAAAACTTGTTAAATATTGCTGTGACCTAACTGAGGGTAGCTATTGGTTGAATGCTGAACCATTGTTGTTCCTGAGGAGCAATTTATCATGTCAGTGAGCCGAAGGTTATTAATTAATAGGAAAACGACACCTGGTATTTTAATCTGTACGCACTGTTATCGCGCAGAACGTGCTGGTTATTGTTTTACGTGCGAGAGAATTTTTGGGATATCTAGAATTTGATCAAATAAGGGTTTAGATAAAAACAAGGGAGGATTTTAGCTTTTCTTTTAAGTTCTTAAATTAAAATGGGCTGTGTGTTTTATTTGTTTAATTAATTATGTTTAAGATAACCTTTTCATGTACAAAATCATCAAGCCTGCTGTGTTTACCACCTTTTTCAATCTTTTCTGATTTGTGAGCTTACGTTGCAGAATTCAATGGTTGAAATTTATTATTGATCAAAAATGAAAGATTTCTCCGCTGATTCGAATATATAATAATTATTAATCATGATATGATCAGATAATATTGTTAACCTTTAAATGATTTTTTAAAAAATTTAAAACACGTGTTTTAATAATATTTTTTGAATTCATGTAAAATATAACGTATGTTTGAAATAAACGTGTAATACAAATAAACCATTATTTATGGGCTACGAATTTCTTTTCTCTAGAGGTAATTTTACAAATCAAAATACATAAAATTGCAAAGAAATTCTGGGTATTTACTTGAAGTAATTTTAAAGGCTATTATAATGTAAGCTTACTATTCGAAATTAAGCATTATCCATTTACGAAGTCTTAGAAACGTTTCTAAAATACTAATATAGCTACAATGTGAGTGGTATTCTAAATAATTCTCATTGAAAATAATTCTTTTTTTAGAAATGTTATGTTTATTAACCCTTCCAAAGGAATTTCATTCAATGTTCATGTGGTGGCCGCAGTAGCCTAGTGGTCAAAGTATCGGATCGTGGTTAGCATGTCATGATTTCGAGCCCAGTACCACTAAAGACCCACCGTGTAGGGAAAGATGCACATTAAATCTGTCCCCCTCCGTTGGTGTGGTGTGGTAGTTAGAAGCGGGAGTGCCAGCTCAGGATTCGTACTCGTCACTTGACCATGATTCAAAATGTCGAGGTCCGTCGCCCAAAGCCCTCGTGTAGCTGAACAGTGCGACGTTAATATTCATTCATTCACTCAGTGTTCATTGCTGGCCATAATAATGTAGCGGTTATGGTAGCGAACTCATAACCGGAGAGTCGCGGGTTCGAGCCCTCGTGCCATTGAAGATCCGCTGAGTAGAGAGAGCAGATGTACATTAAATCTATCGAGGCTCAATGTCCTCCCGTTAGTGTGACGTGGTACATAGGAGAGGGGATGCCTGCTCAGGTGTCGTCCTCGTCGCCTGACCGAGGTTCAAAATTATGAGTTCCATCACCGATAGCGCTCATGTTGCTGTAAAGTGTGACGTTAATATAACTCTCACTCCCGTGTTTATTTACCCAAAATTCATGATATGATTCTTCCATTATTTCTTACTGTGATTTCAGAAAATCAAAACAATAATAGTTGTTTGTATGGTGGCGTTGAATCAAGCAAAAACTACAATTTCATTCGTAAAATTTTCAAATGAAGTTAGGATTAAGTGTTCTTTATTTTGGTTTAAATGAAAAATTTGGAAGCCGAAGATACCCGAGTTGAAAGGACAACAATTGTGGGAGAAATAGCTCGTGAATTGGGGAAAATGTAAAAACTTTCTAACAGGTAATTATTCTAAGCCTAATTCTGCTTGTAGTACCCATAAGAAAGGTGGATATATTTGTGAGTGTTATATAACGTATTTTTGCAATATTAGTGCTGCAGAGAGAATAGACTTCTAATAATTGCGAATTTCATACTTTTTACTACGGATAAACATAAAAATGAGAGCTTATCACCTAAATCTTTTTAAAAGTATAATTAAGTATGGTCTTTGGAATCATGATAGATCTAATAGATGCCAATTATCATTTTATATAATTCCATTAGTGAAAATTCGATTTATTTCTAAATCATCTAAAATGTGTCGTGTGTGTTTTTAAAGAAAAAAAATGTCTGACAGAATATAAATCGCTGTCATTCTATTAAATTTAAACATAACTCTTTAATGCTCTTCTCAATGATATAGAAGAAATTCTAGAAAAAAATCGCGCTCGCATCAAATTTTGGGCAGCAATTATTCGTTTCACATTTTGGTCCTAAATTATTCTTATGGATTGCGTCCTTTGTGTTAATAATAGCTCGTGGGGTTGTTTCATTGCCTTAAAAATCCAATTAACATTTCAAGTAAATTAAAATAGTTTCACATTGATTCCATTAGCATTTTTAACTGAACCGGTTGGGAATGCGCCACTTAGAGAGGACTCCACCTATTGTTTCCCCCGACATTTTCCGAGCTGAAACTAAATCATTTTCATAAAGAACCAAATAAATTTTCACTGCTTTATTTGCATTCACATTTGATTGATGACAACTTCGTATTTCCGTTGATTACTATGTAGACATATTGATTGAAAAATTTGACATATGTCGACTATTCGCTGCATAAGTATATGGCGTCTATGTACATACAAATAGCTTAATAAATTAATTGAATTCACGTATTTTGAATTGGCAAGATACCAAGAATGATAATTGCAAGTATTTCGATTCACACCAAGTGTTGAAATAAACTCCGAGGGTCGAAGGAGGAAGTGTTCCGTAAATTAATTAATGCTTGGGCGTTTCGTCTTTCGAATGTTCCTCAGAAATACTATCTTTCTTATTTAGATCCCTGCGTTAAAAAATTTTAGAAAGTCATAAATTCCATAACATTTTCGTTTTGCTATGCCCGACGTTTGCTTTCCTTAACAGAAAAAGAATGTCAAAAGAATCATTTGGGGCTTTGGAATTTTTCCAGCGTTATTTATTCTTGCATTAAAATTCGCTCTGAGCAGTTCGTAGATGTGAGTAAGTGTTTCTGTGGTCTTTATTGTTTCTTATTATCATCTTTGTTTTCTTTTAAATATAATACTCAATTCAATTGGGAATAAGAGAAAATCTTACAAGAAATGCTACAAAAGATGTTAATAAACATTGATTGACTCCAGGTTTTGCGGAAAATGAACAATGAATGAAAAGAATGTGAGATGTTCTATGATTTTCAAGACCCAAAGTGCCATTTCAAAAAAAAAATTTCTAATTATTAATTAAACGTAAAATCGAACAAAGTAAATGACGAGATTCCATTAAAGATTACAAAAAATGTTTTACAAATGAATATTTTGTAATCTTTAATGGAATTTCGTCATTTACTTTGTTCGATATTTAATTTTTCAATGTTCTCTTAACAAATCTGTGTGTTTACAAGTCGATATGATGTTCAGTTATAATTTCTAAAGGATATTGGGTGAGATTTCTGAACCGTACAGTTTCAAAATTTGATAAATTCGTCAAACAAATTTTGGAAATGGGTATCATAATTCAAAATGGATGCAATTTCTCTTCTCGGTTGATTTGAATTTCCTATTCACTTCGCACTCTTAAGGGAAGCGAGGGGTTTTTATAATGACGAATCTCATATTTTTCAAATCTCTGCCAAGTGACGAGGATGACACTTTAGCTGCCACACCACTCTCCAAACTTTCAGCGGTGACCGCGGTAACTTAGTGGTCAAGTTAACGAACTCGCAGCAGGTGTGTAGTGAGTTAGAGCCAGCATTACTGAAGACCCACCGCATAGAGAGGGTCGATACACGTTAAATATGTCGAGGCTCAAACGGCATCCCGTTGGTGTGGTGTGGAAGTTAGGAGAGGGAGTTCCAGCTCAGGTGTCCTTATCGCTTAACCATGGTTCAAAACTATGAGGTTCATCGCCAAAAGCCCTCGAGTACCTAAAAAGGGCGATGTTAATATATTCACTCACTCACTAACCCCAATGTGAGTCACGGCAGACATAATATATAATTCACCCCTCTATACGCAATGGGTCTTGAGGACCTCAAAACTCACTCACAACTCGTGGGTCACGAGTTCGTCACCCATTTGGCTACCACCAGGGACGTCTGAAGACTTCTTGAGGCCCTTGGCTCCCTACGCAAAAGTAGGCCCTCGTCCCCTACACAAATGTAAGCCCCACCGGTGACCTTTAAAAGTAGACAGTGTATATCATACGTCATCAAATATTCGTACGAACAATAACCCGAAACAAATAAATATTTATGATTTAAATCGCACAAACCAGCTCGACTGATTTGCCGCCTTTTGACTGAATGGGTAATGACGTAGTACGGTGGTAGGCCTAGCCTTATACATGGACGACGATCATCACATGTAGTCAGTTGATGTATTGTATGAAATTCCCAGTTTTTTGGAGAATACAACCATAAATAACATTTGACCGTAGAAAATATTAAAATCGTGATCTTATTAAGGCTGAGTGCTGAGTCGAGAACTATACGAGGCCTCCATTATGGCTGAGGCCCTGGGCCCAGTTGACTTTTGCCTTAAGACGTCTCTGGCTACCACCGCGATCTTTCTTGGCGGATGTTGTATCTTGAAATGATTGAAGACGAACTATACTGTATAAAAATAAAATAATCAGGAAATTCAGAGATTTTTGAACATAATACTAAGTCTTTTGTGAGTTCTTAGAACTTTAAATATATTTTTAAAAGGACTTCTAATGATAGAAGGGACAAATGTACTAGTAAATCCAAACATTCCTTCGTCTCTTTCTATGTTTAATCTTTAAAAATACGATGAATTGTAATTAAAGAAATCTGCATTCTATCTCTCTCTTTCAAGTCTCCAATCTATCAACCAGTTTGAATTCATAAACAGTATTAATCCAAGGGTATTCTTACTTCCCTCATCTAATCGGGATGTGTTGATTTTTAAATGTTTAATGAAATACACACACACACATCCGAAACAGAAAAAAATGAAATTCCCTGGAATTTGTCTGAAGCTTGAAAAAGCATTAAATTTCAAGATTTAAAAATTTAGAAACACGCAAAAAAAACTATTTAAAAATTTAAAAACCCGCAAAAAAAAAAATCATTGAAACTGACATAAAAAATATTATGAAAAACGAAAACGAAGATGTATTTCTAAGGAAGTCGTATTTTTAAATCTGCCGGATGTGCATTTTATTGCGTTGAAATCGATTTACAAGGAAAGTCGAAATTAAATAGGATTAACACTTTGTTGAAAAATTCAAAATGGCCGGTAAACCAGACCGGTAGGATTTACGATAGGTTTACTGAAAAATAGAGCTATTTTGAGGAATTCAAAATGGAGAATAGGCGGGAACCTTATGTAAGAGTAGTTTGTATTCTTTTCCGTGATACATCTTCCTCTAGTCAATCTTTATGCAGTAACCGGAACTACATGAAAATACATTTATCGGCCAAGGATATGGCAATGAGTTCCATCTGCTCTCGGACCCTACTGATTCGTCTTTGTAACCGACAACTGCAGAAAGCCAGGACGAATCGGTGTCTTTTCGTATCTTGGAAACAAAGGAAAGTTGTTGCATCTGCTGCAGAGAGAGAGAAGTTGTAATGGGGGAACATCATACCGAGGTCGGGGAATCGTTCATTAATACGTGGTGCCATAACCCAAGTTCCTCTTGCAGGTGTGAAATGGGCAAGCCCTTTTTCATTAAAATCAGAAGGAAATCTTTTTTTTTTTTTTTTTTTTGCCAAAAGTTTCCAGCTGAAGAAATAATTATTGCCCATCACATGAATCGAAGCTGTACATATTAATTTTTTTGATTGGAATAGTATGTTTCGTTTAATATCAATGGAATATTGCGATAATCAACTCATTTTTGTTCCTTTTTAATTTGTGCGACATACACTAATTAAAATTATTTTATTTAAATTCCTACTTTTTAAGTTATAATTTTACTCTAAATTTATTTGATTATATTTTATATGCATGTTTTGAGTGTAAGTTTGAGTTACTATTTTTACAGCTAAATTTTCTTAATTTTTATTAATGTTCCCGGAATCAGTTTTTAAAAAAAAAAAATTAAAAAGTACATATAAAAGAAAATTAATTTGTAAATTTATAAAAGCGTTGAAACTGAAGTAATTTATTCATTTTTATTCTGGTGAAGTTTACTGCAAGGTTTTGAATTGTCTCAATTTGTAAGTTGCTCTTTCCAATTTTCATTCATGGCAATTTTTTTAACTATAATACTAAATTTCTCGTATTAATCTAAATAATTCCCATAAAAATATTAAATTTCTAAAAATCTTTTAACGAACTAATTACGCTTTCCAAACTTGAAAGTGTTTCAAAAACCTCAAATGAAAAAAAAGTTATATAAACATATATAAAAGTGGTGTAAAGGAGTTATTGTAAGATTAGCAATAGAATTATAGGATGTATACTTTAAAACTATTCGATATTTTCTTTGAAGACATATTACACTATTAATCATATAATCTGGAATTTAATTTATAAGCAGCTCTATAATATCGAATCTCCATTAGTTAGACAATGACTCTTTGTTATTGGGCAATTTAAATCGACCTCTTATTCAAAGAACTCAATCAGAATTGTTAAAAAACATGTCGAATTAGCCCCCTATTTACTTTCTAATGAAAGCAAATCGGAATTAAAGCAAAGTCACTTTTAAAGGAGCGACACAATGAAAAGGAACACAAAACTTCACTTTCAATCGCCCTTTCATTAACAAATCATCGTAAAAAAAAATAGCAAGCAAATCTCACTCAGACATAAAAAAGGGGGAATTATTTAAAGAGCCCTTGATTGAAAACATTCCACTTCCACCTCGCCTCGCATGGTTTCCCCTCCCTGCTCCGACACAATACCACCCCTGTGAATGGCAAGCGTTCAGTACATCATTACTTAATTAGGCATTGAATTGACTCCTTAATTTACGCTCTCTTTATCAATTTTGGTGAACGTGAGTGGTTGCAAAACACAATTGGAACTCTCTCTCTCTCTATTGAGAAAACCATTTACGATTCACAAAAGAGATTCGCCACAATGGAAAAAACGCATGCTCTGCCAAGTATGAAATGAGTCCCTTTTTGTCCGCCGTCCAAGCATGTCCGCGACAATGGTTCAAGGGCCAACACCATGTCAGACACGCGACCCGTTAGGATCGCGACTGACCGGCAAAATCAGGAGCCAGGCATCCGTGACGGCCAGAATGGATCTTGGCGCAACTCCTCAAGATGGTATCGCGCCAAATGGAAGCAGATTATTGGTTCTGGCAAAAAAATGGAATAATAAATCATGTCATTACAAGTGATTTTGTTCTTTGGTTTTGTCACTTTGTCCGGGTGAAAAGTTTTTCAGAGGTTAAATTGTTGATAAGTGTCCACGTTTGGACCTCGAATCGATCCAGATCACCTTATCTTCCTTTTGTTTTTTTATTCAAATGTGGGATCGAAGATTTTTAAACACATTGTTGTTTCCTGTCGCCGGAGTTAGGTACATTGACTTTGCTGTTCCTTTTTAATGATGTATTCGAAGACTCCATCTTAGATGTATCATGTGATTAATTTTAGTATCACGTGTTTGTCATCGATCATATTTGATGATCTATCAAGTTCAATCGAAATCATTGCCACTGAACTTTGTATTTCATACATATTATCTCAAAACTTGTTACATTCTAACACCAAGAGGAGAAACAATTTATCTCTCATAGGAGCATTTCTCTATCGTTCTTTATAGCAATAATCACCAAACCGTCAATCGTGGAGGTATTTTTGGTACATCGCGTTAACACTTCTGTTCGCCTTTTATAGAGATTGCTGCTGTCTATTTGTGTAATGAAGCATCTTGATTTTGAAGAAGACAATGCTGCTGTGAAGCTGGTACTGATTGTTTTCAAAACGATTTATATGTAAAAGACTTTCTTTAAGTTGTGAAAATATTTGACCTCTAGTTCCTGAATAAAAATGCCCAATTTTCGTAAAAGTTTATGTCAAAGGGAAGACAATGTTCCGTTTTACATATTTGTATGAGTTTTCAGTGCGAAGTTCATTAAAAAGTTCAAAAACAGACTCCCTGATGAACACTTGGACAAATATGTTCAAATGACAGCCACTGCCTACTTTCCCAATATTATAAAACTTATTGATGACAAAATAAAGAGTTCCATCTTTATTAAAGTTAATAAATTTGATTAAAAATATGTTGTTATATTTATTATTTTAATTACTACGGTTTTTTTTTTCTTATATACAAATATATTTCAGTTTCGTTTTCTTACATACAGTTTAGTTAAAATTGATTTCATATTTCCTGGAAATGTAAGTTTAAGAGCAATAAGCAAATGTGCTATATTTTTTAAAGTTGATATTTATTTTGCTTGGTAGATCACAGTAAAATTTAAAAACGGTACTGTAGCTCAGAATCTTAAAATTAACGATCAATGCTTCATAGAAAGCATTATTTTCTCAATATTTGCTAGACTTAATCTTGAAATAAATGTAAAATTTATATTTGCTAATTTTGAAAAAGAAATAACTTTTTAAACTTATGATTTAATTTTCTTTTTGTTTCGGTAGAATCACGTTAAACTGTAGTTACGTTTCCGGTCACTTTCGGTGGCCACGGTAACCGAGTGGTCATGGTCACGAATTCATGGCCAGTGTTTCTGTCGAGTCCCTAATTCGAATTTTAAAAGCACTAAAGACCAACCATGTTGAGAGGCTGATGCTCTTGATTTCTGTCGAAGCTCAAAGTCCTCATTGGGAATGGTGTGGAAATGTGGAGACTGGAATGCCATTTCATATGCCAGCCAGTTTCATCCCTCGATCGTAGTTTAGAATGACAATGTCCGTCGTTGATAGCCCTCAGATTGTTTATGAATGTGATGTTAAAAAAAACGATGAACAATCAATTGATTAGTTTTTTCTTTTTTTGATGTTCAAAATATGCCACATAATAAGGATTGAAGAGATATATAAATTGAAGCCGTTTAAAGTAACTTATGAACTAAAATTGAGTGTAAAAGGGAAAATAATTAACTTAGGCAAAATTTTTATGAAAATGTACGAGGGTGAGTAAGAAAGTAAGTTTCCCCCTTGGATTGTGGTCAGGGCTGTTTGTGGAAGTCAAAACATAGGAGACATTAAAGATAAGACATAACTTTATTTTCCACGTAAGTATCAAGTACATTGTGACATTTGTTATACCGCTTGATAAGCATCAAAAACCCCTCCAAGAGAAATTCAGGGCTTTGCATGCGGAAGAAGCGTTTAACGGCTTGTTTGACTTCAGCATAGCTTTCAAAGCGCCTATTCTTCTTCAAAGCCGTAAACAGATGAAAATCACTTGGTGCAATATCAAGACTGTATGGTGGATGGTGTAGGTGCTCCCAACCAAGAGTTGCAATATGGTTTTGCATTGCCGTCCCCGAGTGTGGTCTCGTATTGTCATCCAACAACAGAACACCAGATCTGAGAAACCCAGGCCGCTGTTTCCGAATTACCTCTTTAAATTTCGATCAAGATGTCACAATATCACGTAGGCACTGTGACACCCTGGTTCCTCCAACTTCCAAAAAGTCCATTGAAATGTAAACGCTTCTTCCGTATGCAATGCTCTGAGTTTTTCCTGGAGAATTTTTTGAAGCTTATCAAGTGGTATGTCTCAATGTACTTGGTACTTATGTGGAAAAATAAATTATAATTATGTCTTATCTTTAATGTCTCATTCTGTGTTTTTATTTTCCTACACAACTCTGACCACAGTCGACAGAGGAAACTTACTTTCCGACTCACCCTCGTACATTTCAAATTAAAACTTTTTGAAAGTATATTGCTCATTTTGTATTATTTTTATTTCGTATGAATTTGTAAGCTGTCTTCAAGTGACACGGAGTCTTCAAATCCTTTCTCCGTTTTTAAAGTATTTACCTGCGTCCTTTGCAAATCAACAATCATCTCTTCTCACAAGATTTATGTACATATAACCTCGCTATGAAATCAATGTGCCCAATGAAAAACAACCTTAATATGCAAACATTTCTATCAAAAACATCCAACATATATTTGAATAATAAATTAATACTAAGCCTAAACGTATTCACAATTTATTATAATTGAAGCAAACAAAATCCGTTATTCATTACTAAAAAAAAACCTATATCGAAAAAAAAAGACTAGACTTATAAAAAAAATTGTCCTCAAACACAAGTGTGTCGTTAGTTTTCCCATAACAATGAATAATGAACACATTTAGAAAAGGGAAAAAGAGCTAACAGTTTACCAACGACTTTTCTAGTGTTATTATCTGCTAATAACAGAGTCAACAAAAAAGAAAATACGATTTTATTAACGGTTGTTGAAAGAAAAACATACTTTCCCACCGAAAACAAATACCGCCAATCAACGACATCGAAAATCACTGAGCAGCGTTCAACAATGCTAATGAAGGACGTTAACGTTATTACATTCTAATGAACCGTTATGTGGAATGTCACAACGTTGCATGGGAAGAGGAAGAAACATGGGACGTGTGTATCCTTCACATAACTTATCGCCACCTGAACGTGAGAACCCTGTAGGTGAAATGCATTCATTCTCCCCTGTCTCCAATGATCAAGAGTGGAAATCAATTACGTTAAAAAAATTTAAATGCAGTGAAAATATCATTTGTTACTACACGCGACGTGCAATGAGGAGTCACTTGCGTAAATGTGTTTCCTATTGGGAAAATATCATCAACGCTGCGATTTTATAGGTGCAGATAAATTTGCTCCACCCCATTGTTATGTAATTACTGGTACGGTGTCCGAATTACCACCTTTTGAAATTTTATTTGTATTACATTTTTTTCAACATTGTTTTCTCACGGATTTTGTATTTCAACAACAATTGAAGAGTTTCCCACAAAAATCTATATATTAAAAGAGAGAGAGAGAGAGAGAAAGGAAAAGAAAATGTTTGGTTTGTGTCTAAACTGTATGCTTTTTTATTATTGAACTACTTTTAAGTGAAATGAGAAGGAAGAAAAAAAAATAGCATATATATAAACTATGTATATATGGATATTTTGTTGATCGCTCGCAACCTATATAAAAACTTTTATTAAAACTTGAAATAAGTGATAACTTTAATTATACGACCGCTGGGCCAAACCACATAATTCCTCCTAAAACCTCATTATTCTATTCACTGTTTCTTGGAATAATTTCGAAGTCTGTGTGGATTGAGACTATTTTAGGAAAATATTTTTTAAGCCTTGATCTAAACGTAAAACACTCCAAAAAATTCTAATAAAATCCGAAGAGTTGTTTTGCAAAATATATCAAGAATACTAATTTAAAGAATTTTGTGACTAAAAAGGAGTAATTAATAAATAATTTTGATTTTATAATGTAAATATTAACACTATTACGGAAGCATTTCATCTCCTCAAAACGTCATGACAAGACGGAATATTCATTTAATTCGAGTCTAGATAATATAAGAGAGAGTTCTTTTAGTAGTGATAAAAGAGAGTGCCATATTTCAATTCACATCTCAACGTAAATTGAGGCTCTTAGTATCGACAAAAGGCAATGATCTTACAATAAATTTCAGTATTTTTATCCTTTCTTGAAGCAATTCGTTGGTTATTTTAGTTATTGAAGCATGAATGTGTGAAAATTTAAAATCGGATTAACATTTATAAAAATATACTATTTGTCATCATTTTTTAATTCTGTCTTTGAACTTAAAATAACGTTATTTATTTGATTTTATAGGATTTAGAATACGTGCAGCAACTTTTTTTTAACCGTATATCTCTTTTTTGCAACATTTGTTCGAGGAATATATCTACCATATAAAAATAGAACTGGTTGATATAGTACATCATATGTACAAATATTTGAATCGCTTTAGGAAATTAATATAGAATATCCATAAAATACTTCAAATTTACTTAATGTGTGGGAGTAATTTAGTTTTGTAGGCAATTTTTTTTTATAATAGCCGTATTATTTACTGTATCTTATCCAACAGTGTTTCATGTTTTAAATGTCTTCATCAGTTTGTGAAGGAAACAACCAATTTTTCGTTCTGATTGAGCATTGCTAAGAAAACAAAGCTCTATTTTAAAGAGTAATGACGAATACATGTAGAAGAACATTTCCATCGATTTTCTGCAAAAGTATTTGTTTCTTTCATTTTGAAGTAAGTGCAGCTAGAAATTGTATTTCAGTTTAAATTCATTGTCTAAACCAAAAATCCTTTAAACGAAGCTTAGTAAATTTTACAATATTTCACTTTGCGCCCTATTTTTCATAGTGTTTTTTAAATGTGCCAAGGGCTTTTGAAACACCTTTGCATTTTGTAAATGTATGTAGAGTTTTCGAAGCCTCGTTGACATCTTTTTTGGATCCAAGTGTGTTGTTACACCTTTCTATCACATATCAACTACATTTTTTATTCAGATTTTAAGCAATCTGCATTGATCTTTACTTATAGCGATTTTTTAAATACTATTTCATATCTTTGTTTCTATTTGTGATGAAACAAATGCTAGTAAACTATATTCCAACACTTGGATCTATATTTCTTATTAATGTTTCCAAAGCCTAATTATATACCTTTAACTATACTGAAATACATTAGTTTTATAGTAATAATTCATTTTATTTTAAAAAGTTTCAGAAAAATATGGAGGCAATTTTTACCGCGCATTCAATTTATTATTGATATTTTCACTATTACATCAAAATGGCAGTGCATTTAATTTTATGTATAGTTTAGCATTATTGCGTCACTTATCCGTATCTAAATGGGTTTTTTTTATTATTTTATGTTTATTTTTTTTTACCAAAGTTTCTCAACTATTGCTATGTTATTGTTAAGTAATACCGTTATTTTTTGGACAAAATGTCATTTCATTCATATCAGTAGCGCACACAGGAAATTTTCAAGGAGGGGGTCCGGGGTCGAAAGTTCACCATTCTTGTATCATGCTCCTTTTGATTTTATCGATTTTCGGGAACAAAACACAAGAAAAATTAATTATTGAATAAATAATTAGCATTAATTAATAAAATTAATCATTAATACCAAATACTTGATTAAATTTTACGTACTATATACTTAGAATATAATAATCAACACAATCGGAAAAATATCAATTGCTTTAGGGGTCCGGACCCCCAGCCCCCCCTTGTATGCGCCACTGATTCATATCATATTACTCCTGTTGTACCTCGAAATAAGATACACAAAAATAAAGTAATTGAAAAAATTTCAAAAACAAAAAATCCTCGATTGAAAAAAATGAGTTTTAATAAGTCTATTACCTTAAGATGATTCATTCATAAACAATTAATATTATTTATTGATTGATTTATTGCTTGTTTGCTAACGTCATACTCTTCAGCTAAGAGAAAAATATAATTTTTTTTAAACAATTTGAAGGAAGACGACATTTTTGGACTGACACTCTATTCTTAAAACTTACGCATTACATCAACTTGTGGACTTTGAGCCTCGATAGATTTAGCATGCCTCTCCTCTCCCCCATGCATGGTGGGTCTTTAGTCTTACCAGGACTCAAAAAGTCACGACTTCACAGAAACAACAGTCGCTGGTCACGTGTTCGCGCAACCGCGGCCATTCGGCTAAAACAGCAACAATTATTTAAAAATTATGCAACAGATAACTATTCAGAAAAACCCTTGTGTGATTAATGTTAGTTCATTAACCCGAAATAAAAAAAAGGTAGGCTATTTTTTTTCTCCTGCAAATATTTTTAGGCAATAATTTATGCACATTATAAAATATCTCAAGTCTTTAAGAATTAGATTATAATTCCACGATAATCTACCATTCATTTATTTATATTTATTACAAATTGCATTTACATTTGGTATTCTGCTTTAAGAAAAACAACTTTTTTCATTTTTAAATCAGTATTATAATACAAAAATTTAAAGAGTTTTCATTTTTCAGTGATTTATAAATAAGTTTCTTAAAATGTTTGCTAACATTTTTTTGAGGAATATATTCTTCATGCATTGACTTTATGTACCTAATGTCTACTTTTTAAGTAAAAATACTAACTATCGGAGGTTTCAAACAGTTTCCAATTGAAACATAAAAAGAACCCAATACAATTCAAAACATCCAGTATACATGTTTATCTCGAGCACTGAAGGTTTTTAATATTAGAACTAAAACTAGGTTTTTCACCTTTTACAAAATAAAATGTTACACAATATCTCAAACTTAGCGGAAGACCTTTTGTCATTACAGCTACCAGTCATCCGTGAAAATTTAAGGGTTTCTAACTTTAAAAAAATTCCAGTCGTTCTCTATTCGTGAAAACGACAGGGGGAGGGGGGCATAAAACCTGCATCTTCACTCTTTTATCACGCTATAAAACGCATCTTGTTTTTATCACTCTCAACAAAGCTGACCTCGACTGGCAACGGATACGAATACTTTCAAGTTGTCAAGAGCGACATACCTTACCGCCAAGGCGGAACCCACCTAATTAACCCCACCTTTGGAATATAACTACCCTTAAGAGCACGGAAGACGGAACATAAAAAAAACAAAAACACATCTCAACTCATCTCGTAATTTACGTCACGGAAAGCCGAGCACGGTATCTTCCAGACGATACTAAGATACAAATGTCTAATGGGATAATAGTGTGGTGAGCCTATCTGCAACTCAACTCGACTCGGACACTTGCGGATAAAAAAAAATCCCATTATTTTAATTCCTAGTCATTGATGCGGTTAAAAGAAGGGGGAGGCAAGGGCTGAAACAAAGAGGAAATAGAAGGGGGGACGGTGGACAGTAATGTCGTGTGCGTGTCAGGCGTTCGAGCTGTCATTTGGATTCGCAACGTGATGGTTTTTTAATCTGGACAGTTTCTTTTTTTCTACTACCTCCTGATAATGCCTCGTGGCGATTTTGGATAATGCATACGCAAGGGAGTGGACTTATTATAAGCGAAATAGATTACTTATATCCGATTTTCGGAGGTCTTCCTCCGGAATCTCTTTTTTTTCTTTCTGTTCTTCCTTCCTTCAGTTTGAGGGATCACGCAGAGGTTTACGATTATCACTTCGCATAGTGGATATGATGGATAACTTAGATCAAGCTTGAGGTGCTCCTCGAATTTCTTGGAAACAGATTATGACGCAATTCATATACATAATTTCATCCTGCTTATGAATTAGAACTCTTCAACTCTCATTACAATCTTCAGTGTTTAGATGAATAATAATGAAGTAAAAAGTTTAGGGGTAGAATGAATAAGGACAGTATGCGTCGGCTTTGGTGTAGACGGGGTCTCAAAACTAAGATAATGGTATGAAACTTGTAGCGCAATATTCCAGTCTTAAATCCCATCGTGTAGAGGCCGATGCCTACTAAATTTGTTGAGTTTATAGTCATTTATGTCACTACATTTTTGAATACACAAGTAAAAATAACCCTTTTTTATATTATCATTCATTTTAAGAGGCACTATTTCCTCCACTCCACCCCTCTTTTTAATTAGTAAGCAGACCCTGCTAAGATTTGATGATTTTTCTTCAAAAATAATGTTTATAAATCTTATGATTGAAATCCCTACGTGCAACTTTTTAACTTGATTTTTTTGTATTAAAATCACTCGAAAACCATTTTGATACGTCTTTGAATTCTGAATAACATCGTTGGATTCAAAAACAGTTTTTTTTATTTAACTTTGCACACAATAAACTCAATATAATTTTGCTATTCTTGAGCTAAGGTCAAATGATGAGGACGAATTTTAGTTAAATGTCTGTTTTGTGTCCTTCCATGTATAATTCTGTGTAAATGTACTTTTAGAAAAAAATTAGAACTCGACCTATTTGGCTTTGGTTTCATGATCTATCCCACTATATTTAAAATAAATATCGTTGTCGAAAACATCTGATTTTCTTCAAGTGCAATAGTCGTTCTTACTTTTAAATCTAATTTGTTTAGGTCTTAATCTGATCGAAGGTCAAACCTGACCTATGAAAAAAAAAAGTCACATGATATCGAATAGCGATGGGTCGTCGTGCTCCTAGCGGCGATAGATCTTATCTTAAAATCATGCAAACTTTTCGATTTGGGAGCGTAAATTACTCTTTAATAATTATACAAAGAAATATAGTTGTTAAATAACATGTATACATCGAGAGCCGATGATAAATAATGTCAATGCAATTTTTAAAATATGCTAATGTCTGATTAATGAAGGCAGAGTAGATAAGAAATAGTTACAGAGAAATAGTTAATTGTTATACGTACTATTTTTGGTTATCTCGGATATGCAAATCATCGAAAGAGATCCGTTTGTATAGAGCGACATTTCCAAGAGGATTTTTTCATATATTGTTTACGATGACGACTGACTCATAAACTCTGGGCGGGTTTATTTACTTTAAATTATCTTTGAAACAGCATCTAACATTTTAATTGATTGTTTATCGAAATTCGTTTCATTTATCAAAACTTTTTTGTATTTATTCCATGGCCTGTTTTGCAATTTTGATCCATTATACTTTATTGCAACTTTTAAATCATATTTAATTGCTGTTTAAATGATGAACGACAGCGGATCAGGACTTGGCACTTTTTAGTGGCATGACTAATTTCTCATCATTTATGCGAATCGCGTGTTATACCTGAATAATTTTATTATTAAAATGTTTTTATATTTATTTCAACTTTGAATTAATTTATTACCGTAAGTGACAAAACGAAGCAATAGAATTAATTTTATCAAGGAATTATTATATGAACGTCATTTTAGCTCAAGAGATGCGTTGTTAGTATATTGTAAATTCAGTGCAGTGTCCTCTGAGCAGAAACAAAAGCAGATGCACACTCTACTTTATTTCTAATGCTCTATTTTAACATTTGTAAAAAGTGTGTAGTGCCAGATGAAGCATCAAGTTCATTAATCTGATTAGTAATTTAAAATTTCAGTCAAATATACAACTGACTTTAATAAATCGTTGTTGAGACTTTTATACAATATTTTTTATGATTTTTTCCATCAATCTTCTGCTTTTGATATATCAATCAACTTCGGGATTGAGCATGTTAATTGGAGGCACAAGGGATGAAACAGTAATGCCGGGAAATAAAACAGTAGTAGAGGTAAAATTTTAAAAGGTATCCACTCTCAGAATTTGGTTTATTCGAACTCGTTTATCTGAACGCTTATTATCCGGAGATTCAAATATCCGGACCTATTGCTGCTCAAGAGAATCAGACACCTTGCGAAAAAACGAAGGTGTACATTGGTACAGCGAAAAATAAGTGATTAATTTCCTGCGTGTGAAATTTTCAATTTTGCTCCTATTTTGTCTTTTTCTTCAAGAACATTTCCTGCATTCGGATGATTTTCAATACGCGTATAGTGTCTGGTTTCAATTGATACCGCATGGTTCACATTACGTTTCCGTCGTCAAAAGCCTCGTGTAGCTGAACAGTGCGACGTTAATATTCAATCAATGTCTCCGGTCCCAATTGATTCAGATAAACGACGTTCTACTGAATTTACATTACGTTAAAAAAACACCAAGTTAAGGGGAATTATGATTTTATTTCAAAAAGTTTTTAAATTGGGAAAAAATACAGTAATCTATTTGTGTGAATCATCTCTATACTCTTCATTAAAGCTGATGATATTCCAAGACAAACTTCTTAACCAAAATAAGGGAAGATTTTTTCGTTATTATATAAGTGAAATAATTATATAGATAAATTCTATTAAAGTTACACTCTGGTATATATTTGCAGTATAAAACATACCTGATAAAATGACCTAATAAGGTGTGACATTCTTAAAAGTTATCGTAAAAGTAAAAAAAAAAATGAATGAATATAATATGAAAAAATAAATCTGAAGAGTATGTGATACAGGGAAATTTTAAGGAGATTGTCAACATTACTTTAAAAAAAAGAAGGGAAAGAAAAAGAATTATATTTTTAGAATGAAGAATGAAAAAAACAGTTGTGTAGAAATTTTAACATGGCTATTACATTTTTAGATAAACTAATTTCCAGGAAATTTGGTGAATTTTAACCAAAATGGCTAACACTATATGCAAGATTATGTGACAATTACCGTAATTACGCAGCTCTTAGAAGGTAATGTTTTTTGAACGGTCACGAAAAACGAAATAATAGCTAAGATATCCCATGGAGTCAAAAATGTTTCTTGAACGTATGCAATTTAAAGATTTGAAAATCATAGTTGGATTTTATAATACACATATCTGGTGTGATGGCATTTGGGGAATTTTCTATTAGTAACGCATTTTGTTGTTTTAAGTTATGGCCAAATGTCAAAGACGACACCTTAGCCATTAACTCATATTCTTTTAATGTAACTGCTAACACTTATTAATGGCGTTTAAACACTGATGCATTTATGTGTAGTTGCTTCCCATTGTTGCACCTGATGGCTTAAAGAAGAAGTAAAACTCTGAACTAACATTCTTAGTCATACCCTGTCTAGAAATTGTCGGGGTTGCTAATCAGAGGGAAGATAATGTTCATTACTTCGATCCTTTTTAATATTTGACAGTTGCTTTTAAGTTATAATACAATTTAATAAGGAACCAACAAAAACACACATATTAAGGTATCCGACTAAGTTCGGAACGTGATTTTGCAAAACCGTATAAGTGGATATTTATGATATTTAGTGTCATTTAGATTAAAAAATGTATATAAAACTGTTTTAAGAATATTATTACAATAAAAAATTATATAAAAACAATATTTTGACAAAAAATGGACATAGAATGACCCATTTTCAAAATATTCTCCTTTTAAGAAAAAAAATGCTTCTATTACAATTATATTTTGCCTTTATATAGCTCAGACCTTTCTACATAGGCTCAACTAGAATTTTTGAAATATATAACTTAGAAGTGGGTTTATCCATATTTTACGACAACAGAGGGGAGCAATTTTAAGAAAAAAACGTCGTATGGTGGTCAATTGGTGGTAATTCTGAAAATAATGTGAATTTTTCTAAAATCCTAGTTCAGACTCTCTGGAGAAGTCTTTACTGTATATAATCGAAATATTATTATTTTAAAAAGCATTTGGAAAAAAATTATTCTAAGTTAATTTTTTGCCAAAATATTGTATTTAAATAATTTTTTTTTGTCAAAATGTCCTTAAAACAATTTTATACATGTATTTTAGTCTAAGTGACACTAAATATCATGAAAACTATCCATTTATGCTCTTTTTTAAAATCACGGTTCCGAACGTAGTCGGACACCTTAATGGAAATCCAAAAGAACTGAATGTATTTTCAGTTTATTGTTCTCCTTTGTCCTTAACCGCAATTTTTCCCCAAAAGGTTAAATCAAAATAGCAAACTAACTAGACGCTCCCTCATCTCTAGCAACACGCGACGGTCAGTAGCGTGGAACCGTTTTTCCGGTTCAGGTGATGCAACAGAGCCAATCTGCTCACTTGATCTTCACCACCTCACTCCGAGGAGATAGCCATCGACTCTTTACTCTACCTGATCTCGAACAAAAGGGACTCAGGTCCCTAATGACTGGCATTAAACTGCTCTCTCCACCCCCTTTGCTTTCTTTTTTTTTATCGTTTGCTTCTTTTCACAAAGATCGTCTTTTGTTTCTCCGAGGAATCTCTTTACCCCCTTCCACAAAAAGTTTCTCTCTTCGGTTGAGGAGTTCGTAGTTATGTTGGAAGGCTTATCGAAGAAGATCTGAAGTGAACGTAATGAAGAGCTTTTAAGAGGGGAGAGGTAAAGGGGGTCTTTGGTTTTGGAGAAGAGTTTTTTACATCCTCCGGGGATTGATGAGGGCCTTTGGTCATTGATTGTGTTTGAGGTATTAAAAGCATTCTATTCATAGGGGTGAAGTGGAGCTGGTATCTGTTTAAGCGCCACCAAGGATTTTTACGGTTGATGGAAATTGGAAGCTATAAAATTTGGTACACATCACAATTCTTTTAACTAATTAATTGGCCTTTTTGAATTTAGAAAAAAATATTCCTAGAGATAGAATACAAAGTTTTATAAATATATTCTGAGATTGCTCCAAGCAGCGCGATCACGCTGTTGAGATTTTGTCGAGAAAACCCATTACATTTCGGACATTACGGACAACTGACAGTATGTTACCTATTGTTGAAGTCGCGTGCTCAGATATACTGAAGCAAGTACATTACTCAGCTCTTTTTAATAGGGTGACCAAACGTCCTCCTTTTATAGGTTCTGTCCTTCCTCGAAAAGTGTCCTCCTTTTCAATATTTTAAAACTAATCTATTAATCTCTGTATTCAGAGAGGAATCAAACATGTTTCCAAAATGTCGAAGAAAGGACTGAAACAAATATCACAGGAAATAACAGTTTTCGATGGTATTTTTATCTTTGTCACAAGGGAATTGGGCATATATAGAAAATTACATTGAGTTTTTATCGAAAGAAATGTCTGATATTAAAATCGATGACAATTGTCTGTTTGAAGTAGAAAGAAGACTGAATATATACTTAAATTCTAATAAATTAGAATAATTGGAAAATCAACATGCTGAGAAAATGGTAAAAGATGGGTGAAATTACTTAAACCATTTAAAAAAACACATTCCATATGGAAATGTAATTATTCTTGTTGAATTTACGTTGTGCTGCCCTGGAACTAATGCAGCAGTTGAAAGAGTTTTTTTTTTCCGTTGGTAATGATTTTTGTGAAGTGAATAGTGAGAAATCACACACGAAATTGAATGTTAATATTTTAGCAACAGTGCTGACCGTAAAATTCTGTATGAAGGATATTTTTTGCCAGAACTTTCTAATATAGTAGAAAATGATATGTTGATTAAAAAAAATTCATTCAAGGGAAAAATGCTCGTTTAAGATAATAATTAAAAAGAATGTAAGCGTAATTAGCGTATTTTTTTTTGAATTAATAAAACGTTTCATATATTCAAATTGTCATTTTTTCTTTAATTTTTCGTCCTCTTTTTCATTGTAAAAAAAAAAAATGGTCACCTTATTTTTAATGTAAATAGTCCATTTTACAACAGTTTAAACAATATTATAATTCCAATTAGGATTCATCGGTGTAAAAGGAACAAAGCGCTATTGGGCCGCTTGGTATTTCTCGACCAATAAAACAAGCGCTATCGTGCTGCTTGGGTCTTTTCGTACTCATTTTGAGAACGCGGGGTTGTTCTGTTTGGGATTCTTCGACAGTGTTTTTTCAATAACCCCTTGGACACAAACGATTAATTAGATGTTATTTTATAGGATTTTTGTTTTAAAACCAAAAATGTATAAAATTTGATCAATTGATGAAAAAGTATTCAATCGATCATTTGCTTTAAAATTAATTTTTAAACTAAAAAGATGTTTTTAATGAAATAATTTTAAGTTAAAAAAATCACATAGACATATAATAAATTAAGTAATAATTAGCTCTAAAAATTGTGTGTGCAGCCTCTTATTATACAACGCGTTTCCATCTAAATTACTTTTTAAATAAAACGGCAAAATTTCAGTTTACCTAATCCATATTCAGAAATAGTTTGTTTTATCTCTTTTAAAACATATTTTGTTTATACACATATTTTAGGCGAATAAATTGTTTTGTAATATTATCTAGAATGTTTGTATTATGTAATTTATTTATAATTAGCTTCATATTTGAAAGAGTTTGAAATAGTGATTAATCTGTACAGAGAAAAAAAACATAATTGTACCTAAGAAACAATGAATTGTCATTCGTTGTCTTTGATATATCGCAAGGTCTTAATATGCTAGTGGCCGCGGTAGCTGAGTGGTATAGGTATCGGACTGTGGCTTGCTTTGTCACAGGTTCGAGCCCAGTACCACTAAAGACCCGCCGTGTAGGGCAGCGATGCACGTTAAATCTGTCGAGAGCTGAAACGTCCTCCCGTTGGTGTGGTGTGGTAGTTAGGAGAGGGGGGTGCCAGCTCAGGTGTCGTCCACGTCACTTGACCATGGTTCAAAATTACGTGGTCCGTCGCCAAAAGCCCTCGTGTAGCTGAACAGTGCGACGTTAATATTCAATCAATCAATCAATCATTAATATGCTAACTTAAGTAAAAACCTTGGGATGTACATAATCAAGAAGGTATTAGAAACTATTGTTCATAAAAAATGGAATAATCCTTATTAAATACATCAATCGGATAGGCTTTCGATTTTTATTTCAGTATAGGCGTAGATTTGAAAGCTATTGCGATTTTGTATAACTTTGAAAAAAACTGACATGAGATATTTAATAGAAAGTAGTAGTTATAGATATTAGTTGAAATTTCTAGACATTTTTTTAAAAGAGATCATGAAATTATATTCATATATTCACAATGAATAAAAGCAGGACAAATTATGCGTGTGAAAGATCATTCGAAACCGAACAAAAACAGCATGTTAACAGAAACTGAGTGCCGAAATTTTGCCCTCGGGAGAATGACCTATCAAGTCTCATTACTGTCTCCAAATGACAACTTAATCTCTTAATTAATGGTAGACAAAGAAACTTTTTTTTTAACAAACCCGGTGGTTTTAACCAAAATTATACATGCAGAAAAATGCGCGCGAAACGTTACTTTAATCAACAAGTACTTTCAAATGCCGAAACAAAGTTTTAGTTTGTTCCAAATGAGCTGTTGATTGTGACCGCCCAATTCTAACCCCACAAATACATCGAAGCTGTATTTGATTTCTATTCACGTACGCATCTTCATATTAGCCGCATATGATTGAATACAATTAATTTTCTACTTCTGATAGAGAAGGTTTCTTTTTTTCTCTTTCTACTTTAAAGTAATATTCTAGTCTTTATATTTAAAAAAAAATAAAATCAATGTGGGTTAAATTCTATATTTAGATATGTAGCTGCCATGAAGACTTCTCGATTACTGTAACCAATCCTATTTTTATCCAAGGCTGTACGACAATGCTGCAAGGTTAATATTTCTCGAAACATTGATCCATCATAGTTAGCAATCGCTTTGAAATATCAAGGATTATGATGACTCAGCAGGGTTAAAAAAAATTGTTTTTAGTGACCCCAAAGAAAAATATACTTTAGCTGAAAAACTTAAGCATCTGTTCTTGAAAAATATAGCTAGTAAGATTTAATTTGTGAACTATAAATCGTGTGGCAACCATGTAATAATGGTCACGAACTCGTAGCCGGCATTGTTGAATCCTTGGTTTAACCCCTTAACATCTTCCGACGTATATATCCGTCTCGCTCAATTTGTGCTTTAAGTGCCCCGGACGTGTATATACGTCTTTCTGAAATACGATTATTTTCTTTGTGTATCTATCATTACAACTAATCCGAAGACAATAAAATGGCCATGGCAGTGTTTGAGAAGGATTTCTTATTTCAGAGAAAATTTTGTTTATTTTTGCCATTTCTTCCCTCCCCAATGTAGACGCGCCTATATGAAAGAGGGCGACACTGGGGAGCAAATCGTGTGACTTTTAATTGGCTGTTAGTGGGTTAAGTCCTAGAGCCGCTGAAAACCTGCCAAGTAAAGGGGACTGATAAATAATAAAATTGACAAGTATCTAAATGCTTATGTTGGCGTGGCTGGAAGTCTAGAGACTGAGGGACCAGCTTAGATGGCTCATCTCCTCACCGAGGCTAAAACGACGACGTCCATCCCCAATAATCCACAGGTTGCTTCAAAGTACGATGTTTTGACCTTTTCCAGTGTAGCTTTTTTTTTTACGTGTTTAGTTTTCGTAATCGCAAGTCGAGTAGAACGTGTAAATGCAGCAAGAAGAGGAAGGAATTCTATAAGTTATCAAATTGGAATATTTTAATTGCAAGACAGTTAAACTAATTTATTACGGTCAAGCAAACGTAACGTGTGTTTAACGTGTTTTTCATAACAAAAATTTAAAGTATCTTAATACCTAATATTCAAATTTGCAGTTTAAAAAATTTCTTTTTTTCTTTTAGCAGTGGTTGCCTATTGGTCAAGGTAACGAACTAGTAGCTGGTGTGTCATGAGTTCGAGCCTAGTACCGCTGAAGACCCGCCGTTCACAGGGGACAGATGCACGTTAAATTTGCCGAATCTCAAAGTTCACCTGTTGACATGTTGTGGAAGTTCGGAGATGGGGTGCCAATTCAGGTGCCATCCTCGTCCCTTGACCATAATTAAAATTTACAAAGTCCGTAACCAGTAGGTCTTGTGTTGCTTAATGAGTGAGTGAGAATTTTTATGTCGCACTATTTAGCTACTCGAGGGTTTTTGTCGACAGACCTCGTCCTTTTGAATCATGGTCAAGTGAAAAGGATGCCCTCTGAGATGGCACCCCTCTCTCCTAACTTCCACACCACACCAATGGGAGGACGTTTGAGCCTCGACAGGTTTAATAGACATCGGTCCCCTCTGCATGGCGGATCTTCAGCGGTACAAGGCTCGAACTCATGACACCCAGGCCACGAGTCTGTTACCCTGACCACTAGGCTATCGCGGCCACTTGTGTTACTTTATTGTGCAATTTTTATAAACATTCCCTTTTTCTTTTCTTTTTCTCTCAAGATTAAAAATTCCTTAAATCTTGTTTTGTTGATTGCTGATGAAAGTTTTAAATCAACATTTTTAGTTATTAATAAAAATCTAGGAAGTTATATAATTTGCTTCGATTTTTTTTCTTTAAAAAAAGTTTTCAAAATGCGTTTATTATTTATTTATTGACAAAGCTTTTCGAAGCGTTTAATTCGAATAGATATGAGTTCAGCATCAATTCAAATCATTATTTCAATTTGAACTCAATCTGACTCGTTTTTTTTTTAAAACAAAGTGTTGGATTTTTTATATATATATATATATAAATTCTTTGCATTGTCCAAATACCGGTAGAGTGGAAAGAAAGAAAACCTAGCATCGGTACTCTATCGACCGGTTCATCAACCTTGTGATACTTGACAAGTTTATGAACCAAAGATCTGGTATTAATTGCTCAAAAGATTAAAAGCGATGTACGACTGTTTTAAAAGCTTTCGTGGCAGATAAAGTGCACGAACATGACACCAATCGCAGCCTGGAGCATTAAAACGCTCAAATCTTCTTTTCTGTTTAAAGAAGAAGAAAGAAAATTTCTTCACTGTAAAACCTCAAACACCGCGTGCATTTTGATAGCAACACAAACTCCCCATAAAGGTCCCCAGAAACTTTTTCTGACCTAACCGAGAGTCAGGAGAAACAAAACCGCGATATTAAGTAAAAGATTCACGTTAGGTAGGAATGGAAAGAAGAAACAAACAGATAAAAGAAAAAGAAAAGGGAAGTATAAAAAAAAAGAAAGAAAAACTGTGAAAAGAGTTAAAGGGGGGAAAAAGAAGAGTAGAGCGCTGTCTAGGTCGTGAGTCCTTAAGTGTTGCAGGAAGTAGCACAAAATGTACCCAACCACCGGATTTTTTTTTTTACTTAACTTATTTGTCTTTAAACAACGTGAGCAAAACGCTAAAGATATCTACTGTTGGCTGAGAAACTTCTGTTTCTTTTTCTTACGATTTTTTCTCGCATCTCGTGCCTTGTGTATTTTTGAGAGAATAATTTCTAATATTACGTTAAAAGATCTGTCAGTTTTGCGAAATAACGTTCCCCCACCCCCTATTTTTTGTAACTGTCAGGAAGATAAAAGAAAAGTTTATCAAGAAAATCAGGATACAAGTTCTTTTGTTTCTCTCTTGGATTATTTTTTTTAAAATCCTCTCTCAATTTTTTGAAAACTTTTTTTTGTTGTTGTGAGTTTAAACCAGCGTTCTACTTTTTGACAGCAAAAATTTATAACAATTATTTGTTTCCTTGAAAGAACATAGTTTTCTAATATTTATTTTTCTAGAGATTATTGAATATATAGGTCTCCTATATAAAAGTATTACTTGAGAATGTATCTTGTAAGCATTGTAAATTTTACATTGTTAAGTACATTTGTAGATAAGTTTAATTACAGATATTATTTCTTCCATTTTTTCCATCAATACTTTACACATAATTTGATTATTTTTATTAAAATTTAACAAAATTTGCAAAATAAAAACTAGGATTTCAGTTGATTTAAAATGGGTAACAAAATATGCAAGTAAATAATACACCATGTAATAGAATTCTCAATCGTTGAATGTAAACGTTTACAAATTTGTCGTCTATTTTTCTGAGAATACAGCTTAGAGTCAAATTTTGAAACAAAAAAGTAGATAAAATTCCAGAATGTATTGTGTATAAAATGGCATAAATAAGAAAAATTGCAACTCTTATAAATAATAAAGTGTTTCCGATATATTTTATTTTCACAAAAAGAGTATTGTGAATAGGTATTTGCTCAGATAACTTAAAATAAATTCATGCTAGAATTTAAATTTTATTCCGAAAAATGAATACGGTAAAAAATTCATAAAAGATCATATATGAAGGTAATGGATAAAATAATGAAATAAGCTAAGTTCTTACAAAACATAAATGAAACAAAACAAATGGTCTGTTTAAACTGCTTTAGTACTTATAAAAAACCAAATTCCAAACGTTTTATTCTTAAGCTCTAACAAATAGTCTTTATATTTACAGGTGCGGCACAGGTTCGGTTGTTATGATGAGATACAAAAAGTGGACCACCGTCGAGTTCGTCACTGTAACTGGATCCGTTTTTTGAAAAACTCTCCAACACTGACCAACGAAGTGAACCTCTTGGGTTCTCTGGTGAAGGGCGAACCCGTGTTTGAAGCTATTCGAACTATTCCTTCGAATACGGAACTGGTCGTGTACCTCGAGAATAGCGGTGATGCAGACGATTCTTCTCTGCGGTCCCAGATGTCTCTTATGGCGTGTAGGACCCTCACAGCTGCCCATTACAGGCACGCAATGGGACTCATTTTAGAGGGTAAGTGATAATTCCTTTATCAGGATAAGTCGTAAAACATATCTAAAAACATTTTTTTTTTTTTTTTTTTTTTACAAATTCTTTCGCAAAGTTAATGTATCAGCCAGTGTTGGATAATATTATTCCATATGAGATACTTTTTCAGTCAGAAAAATATGCTTCTAAAACTAATGTGGAAGAATAAAACATAAGGGGAATATTTTTCAAATTTGGGATTATTCCAACATTCATATGTCACATTTTTATTTCATTATATTCTAGACAGCAGCACACTTTTATTTTCTGCCCATTTATTAAGATAAATCAATTTTATATAAAAGATGTATCATGTTAATGTAGAGTTAAATAGATACTTAATTAGCATGTCAGAAGTAAAAGAACTATAGTATCTTAAAGTATTTTAAAATTTTATGGGTGTGGTATGATAAAAGGCCAGTGGTCGAGTGGCAGCGTTTTACCCTTCAACATCACAGGTCCGGGTTCTATTCCCGGGCTGGGCAAGGTCGACTCAGCCTTTCATCCCTACTGCAGTGGGCCGATAAATGAGAACCAAGCTTGCTTGAGGACTTAAACACAATGGGTCCCGCTTCAGACTAACCACCTGATCTGGAATCTGCTCAATCACCTCAGCACCCAATAGTCACATATACTGGGATCGGCAAAGTAGGCCCTGGCCCTCATAGGCTGTTGCGCCACTGAGTTTGAGAGTTTGAGTTGGTATGATAAATAGTGATATGTGGGTTTTTTACCGCACAAAGTTACTTTAATAATGAGATTTTTTTTAATTTAATCGAAAATTGTTTTTTCAATTTGGTCACTATCGTTATATTTTAATAAAAGTGTACGATTAAAACTTTACAAAAGCAGTGAGTGAGTCGTGTAAAGTTTTCTGTTTCGTAGTGGCAAGATTGGCTTCCCTAAGCAAAAAGCATTTCGCCGTTTATATCCACACGTGCACCCCTAAAATATTGCGAGGTTCTTTCATCTGACATCAGGCCGACAACTAATGGCTGTGAGAAAACCAAAGGGTGGATTCCCCACCTTCGAGCCGGAATTCCCTGTTTAGCTGGAGGGGAAAGAAGCGACTGCCCCCACCCCAAAAGAGTGGAGAGACAGTCCGTTAGAAACACTCGAAAGGAAAGTTTGCGTTTGCCTCCTCCTTCGCAAATAATATGTTCTGTAGAATTGAAATGCTCAATAGTTTGAGTAACTTGTAACCAAATGTAAATATTGTAATCAAAATCTGTGGACGTAATAAACCAATAACTTAGTTTCTTTAGCCTCGCACTGCCCATTAATTATTCTAAAACCAGTTGCGTAACGTACATCCCCGCATCATGTATGGAGGGGGGACCTAATGTTTTTCGTTACACCACTGCCCAAAACGTTACAGTGGTTATAAGCATTGCGCTATAAATCCACTGCTTCAACGGAAGGACTTTGAGCCAAACAGAATTTAACGAGCAACAACCTCTCTGCACGTCGCATCTTCAGTTGTAACTTGGGATCGAACCGCTAAGTACCCACATGCAGGGACGTCTTAAGGCATGGGCCAAAAGGACCCGGGACCAGGACCTCTGCCCCAAAGGGGGCTTCGTCTGTTTCTTGACTCAGCCTTCGTAAGATAATGATTCGAATAATTTCAACGGTCAAATGTTTTTTCCGGTTGTATTCTCCAAAAAACTGGAGATTTCAGACAATATGTTAACTGGCTACTTTTGTGATGACCATCGTCCATATATAGACCTAGGCCTACCACCACACACCATCATTACTCATTCGGTCAAAAAGCGATTGTCGGTTGAGCCGCTTTGTGCGATTGTAAGTCATGCCTATTTTTTTCTTGTTATTGTTTGTACGAGTATTTGACAACGTATGCGGTGTACAGTTTACTTTTAATGTTAATAAATTGAGCCTACATTTGTGTAGGGGCTCGGGGCTGAAAAAATCTTAAGGCGTCCCTGCCCACATCTATGCAACTGCTACGGTAGCCAGAGGGATCTCGATATCAAACTCGTGACCTGTTATATTTTAGTCGAGCTATTTTATTGATTTTGATTTCACTTAAAATTCCTCGTCTAGTGTCATGAGCTGATGCACGTTTAATATGTCATGCAGGGGTGTAGTTACAGCGGTATCAACAATACGCGGGGCCCTCAAGCTACAAGGACCCCAACATATGTAAGCCAAAAATGTAAAACGTAATCAGAGCTCTCATTTTCAAAAAAGGGGTCTCCAAGGAGTTTTGATACAGAACCTCCTGAGAACTAGCTACACAGTGGTGTCATGCTTTTTTAGCTTGGTGAGGATGCCAACTCAAGTTTTTCTTTTTCTGTAATGGGGCTGCGCATTGGTATTTCTACGTTTGCAGACCCTGTACAGTCCCCAAGAGCTGGTATCACTTCTTAGTGCGGCACCATTTAGGCGATACCAATTACCGCAACTAATTTTGACGCCTAGTTTCTTCCCCAGAGGGAGGCACCTGAGCTCTGCTGATGAAAAATGTGTACTTAGGAATTTAATTTTGCCGTTAGCATCCAGGCCAAACGGACACTCAAGGGACCTTTTTCAAGCCGTATAATCATACGACATGCCCACTGTCGATTTTCTACATCATGAAAATCCACTGACTTGGTCTGGGGTCAAACCAGCAATCTTAGGTACAGAAGGCCAGCGACAAACCAACTACGCCACCCAGCCGACACAAGCTGAGATCTTGGTTCAAGATTCTAAATTTTTGGATGCATTTATTTCTCGTATAAATAAATAAGCAACTAAAAAAAGTTCAATGTAAATAGTCAGTATTTATGTTTTCCAATACTTTACGTTTGTTTTGTTTAATACAAACATGAAGATTTTACTTTAAATTTCAATTTTTTTCAATAATGTAATGACAGATTATTTTTTTAAAATAATATTATGTAAATGAAACAATCATACGCGCGACAATGTAATTATTAACTACCAAAAGATTATTTTGTTAGTCCCTGCATAAAGTTATACCCTCTACAATGGCATATCTAGATTATTTTAACAAGTTTTTTTCTGTTAGGGTACAAGATTGAATTTCTACCAAGGGTAACATGTTTTTTTTTCTTGATGCCTCACTGCGAGTGAATGCCAACCCTCTGCCTGTTGGCATTTTCAATAGAGTGATGCAGCAGTGGAGTAGTAGCTAAACGTCAAATATCATTTAAAAGAGTTCTTCCAACTGAAGGGAATCACTTGATTTGGCTCAATTTTCGCATCAACTTACACGAGAGACGTTATCTCGCTCTATCATTATTTTGACTCGAGCGCCCGGCACTTTTGAAGGGAATATTATATATGTGTATCAACATGGAATATTCACGAATAAATATGAAGACATTTTTGATTACGAATCCTATGTCTTCAGGTCAATCAACCGGGGTCCCACCTAAGCCTTGGGGAAGAACACTTCATAAAATCATTCGAAGTTTCGTCCCTCCCCCCCCCCTTCTGTTGGGCAGAGAAATTTTTTCCCCTTCCACTTCTTTCAAACTGCGCATTGAAATGTACCTATGCAACACACTTTTTCCGAGAGTTGTGATGTGGGGTTGCTGTGTTTCTGATTATCTTGATGAGTGGCGCCAAGAGAAATATCGCCAAATTCCATTGCTAGAAATTCGGAGGAATAATGTTACAAACGATAAATATAAGTAGAGTGATTTCTTTTAATGAATAGTACTAGCTTATTAATAATGTGTACTATGTGCAGTCAGTCTCGTACTAAAGTACTCTCTAGTTATCTCCTATAAATTGATCAATTGATTATTTATTAACATAGCACCCTGATTATTGGCTGAATGTTCAAGGAGGCCAAGATCACCCTAAAGGGTTGACTGCTACAAACCGACCCCCTGGAATAAACCCACTCAGCCTTTTTATACAAAAATCATTTTTTCCCCTCATTTTTTTTAAAGAAGTACAAAATGGCTTGTAACTTATATAAGAAAGCTTTAACATATGGTCTTACAAGTAAGTTGCAAGGATATTTGTTTAGACAGGAATTACAAAGTTTTAGAATACACAGGTTTGTAAATGACGCAAAGCTACAAAATATTATATTCTGAATACGAGGAAAAAAACAGCATTCAGATATGTTGGCGATGAGTCTTGTAAGTTTGAATCACGGCCAAGTGCTGATGACCCACTCTCGAAAACTCCACGCCACACGAACGTGAAAACTTAAAATTTTGACATATTTAATATGCATCAACCACCTACACGGCGTGTCTTTCGTTGTATTAGGACTGGAAATCACGATTCAATAAAAACAAAGCCGGTTACACACACACACGTTCAAGATCATATATTCTCCATTCAAGAGGATTAGTTGATATATTTAATATAGGCCCAATGGTCGCATGGTAGCGTATCGCGCTTCCACACCACAGGTCCGGGTTCTATTCCCTGGCTGGGCAAGGTCAACTCAGTTTTTCCTCCCTACTGCAGTGGGTCGATAACTGAGAGGACCAAGTTTGCTTGGGAACTTAAAACACTGAGGATCTCGCTTCAGACTGACCACCTGATCGGAACATCTACTTATGCACCTCAGAGCCCAATGGTCACGTATACTGGGATGGGCACAGTGTAGGCCAGTGGCGTAACAGAGAATATTAGGCCCCCTGCAAACTCAGCTTTCAGACCCCAAGCCCAAGTACGTACTTTGCGTCAGTCAATCTTTAGGCGCCTTAGAGTCCTTGGGCCCCTCTGCAATGCGGGGATGGCGAGGGTGTTCATTACGCAACTGAAGTAGGCCCTGTCCCTCATGGGCTATTGCGCCACTGAATTTGAGTTATGTTTAATACTGTTCATAAGTTGAAATCTTTAAAAACTTTTATACTTGACTAAATAGTAAATGGACGTCATAACACCGTCTCTTTTGGAAACAAAGATGAAAAAAGTTTGTTTTTCTTATAGCAGATATGTTTTATTTGTTATGTATTATCATGTATCTCTATCATAGCAAAATATGCTAGTCTTTCAATCAGACTTTTGAAAAAACCTGCTTTGAGTGCATTTTTAGCCATTTCATTTCAAATCTATCGTAATTCTTGTTTACTTATGATATGCCTATCACATTCTGTGAACCTGTTGTCTGGTGCCTTTATGTAACCAAAAGGGCCACGGTAACCGTGTGATTATGGTTGAGAACTTGTGTGCTTCCCGTGGCGTTACATTTGAGTCGAAAACTTGATTTCTGATGCCATTAATAAGACGTCGTGTAGAGCTGATGAAATTTAAATCTGTCTTAAATCTAAGTTTGAAGATGGAAGGGCCAGCTCAAGTGTTGTCCTCGTCGTTTGACCGAGGTCAAATTGATAAGCCCTCATGTAGCTTATGTAGCTTCTGTGTGCGCCGTTAAGGTTATCTTCGGATAATGCTAAAGAATAGGGGCCGAATTCGCGAAATATTTTTTTAGATATAAAAGTACTCAAACATTGATATTATATTCTGGCTGCACTAGCCTGTAGAGAGAATCACTTATTTTATCATACTACTCATTTTTATCCGAGTTGACACATTTTTTCTTTTATAAAATGTGTTTCGCATCATTTCTCCTATACCGTAATGCTAAATGAGCTATCCCTTCACATATTAAAACGAAAAACTAATTTTTTATGAAATATTTTGAAATTTTAAAAACACTATATTATGAACAATTGCATGAATTACAATGTCACACATTTTTATAAAAATTGAGGCATTTTCTCTGTCCGAAACTGTGCTCCGCGTTAAGTTCACGCTCTCGTACATATGGCGATAACAGTCTTAATAAACAAATTTTGAACTCATTTCTTTGCCGACAAAGCTCTTGACCAACTGTGCAAATAGTATACATTAAAATTTTTCAATGTTGACACGTTTGAGATTTTTTTTAATTAAATGAGAATGGAGAAAACATTTGACCGTAGCTTTTACTTGTTAAATTGTTGACTTCCTCATTAAACGCTCGTAATTCATTTTGTAGAATTTTCAAATCCGACATTTAAAACACAAACAAAAAGTCTTGTACTTTTACAGATGATTACTGCAGTATTGAGAAAGATAGAAACGCTTAAAAGCTATCTTTTTGTGTGTGTGTGTGTGTGTGTGCTGATAAATTTCGGATAATAAAATTGACGACTAACAGAGTCACGCGTAAAAACTAAGCGATCTTAATTATCAGTTAATCAACAACTAAAATGTTTAGATGACGTATCAGTGAATTATGGGGTTAATTTTTTAAAAAAAAAGTACAAAGGGATGGAGTCCTATAACCAGGATTCTAATTAATTAAAGAAGGTTACTATAAAAAAGGGGAAAGGTTAAACGTGGATAATGAGAAATGATGACCTTGGTGAAATTAAGCTCTGGGTATTCTCTTCCTATATAATACGAAATTCTAAATGAGCTCAGGCAGCTCTATCACGAATTGAGTGAGTTAACATTTTTTTTTTTTACTGAGGATTAATGTGGTGGAATCTTTTTTAATTAATCTTGTAATTTTATCAAGTATTAGAAAGTCGGATTATTACAAAAAAATGTTAATATTAATATTCCGATTTAAAGAATTAATCCCAAAAATAAAACCCATCTTAACATTAGGTTTACGACATTTATATATACCTCTCTTTGTGGACACCTGTATAGAGAGATCAACAGGTACGCACAGAAAATGGTACTGGAGACTAAAACCAAACTTTTCCACAGTTCCAATTTGTTGCTAAAAGTCACTTTTTGTATTATTTCATTTGTATTTTATTTCATGATCGTAGCAAACATAAGCAAATAGCACCAAGATATGCAATACGGAATTAACGCTTTTAACTTAGTTTATTGTTCTTTAAAATTTGATTAGATGTTTTATTCCTCTAAAAAGCATAAGATATATTATAACCCTTTTGAATATACTTGAAATTTTTTTTTCGATTTCAATTTTCTAAAAAAAAAACGTAGGAAATGTATGTCTAATGAGCAAAATATTTCAGTTAAACAATTTTCTATACTTCCAAATCAGTTTCTAGAGAGGAAAGGGGGGATGACGAAAATCTGAGCATAATGTAGGGCAGGGGTAGCCAATTTTTTTGGGTAGAGTGTCACTTCCAACTTTTCCAAATATTTAAAAAGTAAAAGATGAAAATATATGAAAAAATTGTTACCTATTAGCTTATTATGGATTTTTCACGCAAATAGCGCATTTTTAGTGCAAGTCTATGCAGTGGTAATTTAAAAATAATATAATCAAAAAGACAAAAGTACTACTACTTATATAGATTCCATTGTTAATAAACTTTTTGCAGATTGAATCAGTTAAGTTCGGCATAAAATAAAAATGATTAATTTAAAACACTTAATTCTAAATAATTATTAAACCATCAGTACTTACTTAATGCGGCTGTTGAAATTGTACCCCCAATCATGTACTATATTAGGATTAGCTCTTGAAGATGCTAACAAAATTAAGGTGTTTTTCGTGCATATCAGATAGATTTGAGAGATATTTTGTTTTTATGTTGCTAATAGAAAATATTTTATTCACAAACATGTTGGTCCAAACTTAGAAGGGTTTTTTTTTTGTCAGAGATAACCGCATTTTAACAATTTTATACATTATTTTTTCAAATTTTTCAATAAGTCTTCGCGTGCCACTAGTACAACTACGCCGTGCCACAAAGCGGTACGCGTGCCACGGGTTGGCCATCCCTGGCGTAGGAAGTTGATGGATTGTTAAAGAAGATTATTACATGTAGTTTAGTGAAAAATCTACCTCATATTAATTATGAGGAATTTTTCTTCCTAAAAGAGCTTCAGAAAAAGTGATTGTCTCTTATCATTAGCATTTATATTAAGGTGACCAACCGTCCTCCTTTATGGAGGACTGTCCTCTTTTTATGGAGGACTGTCCTCTTTTTATAGGCTCTGTCCTTCCTCGAAAAGTGTGCTCCTTTTTGTCCTCTATTTCATTATTTTTAAACTGATCTGTTAATCTCTGTTTTCAGAGATGAACCAAACATGTTTCCAAAATGTCAAAGAAAGGTCTGAAATAAATATGACAGCAAATAACAGTTTTGAATGGTATTTTTTGACTTTGTCACAAGTAAATTGGACAGATATAAAAAAATACGTTGAGTTTTTATCGAAATAAATGCTTGATATTAAAATCAATGACAATTGTCTTTTTGAAGTAGAAAGAAGATTGAATGTATATTTAAATTCTAAAAAATTAGAACGATTGGAAAATCAACATGTTGAGAAATTGGTAAAAGATGAGTGAAAATACTTGTACCCCTTTTCAAAAATGAACACATTTCGTATGAAAATTTAGTTATTCTTTGTGCTGCCCTGGAACTAATACAGCAGTTGAAAGAGTAAGAAAGTAAGAAATACAAGTAAGAAGTCAAGATTGAATCTTAATGTATTAGCTACAGTGCTTACCGTATTTTTTGCTCCAAAATTTCCGATGTATTAGAAAATGATATTTTGACAAAAAAAAAATCTTTAAACGGAAAAATACTCTTTAAGTAAATAGTTTAAAGGAACTTTCGTGTAACTGGCTTATTTTTGTTTGAATTAATAAAATTTTTCATACGTTGATGCTGTAATTTTTTTGTTAAATTTTTCGTCCTCCTTTACATTGTAAAAAAAACTGGTCACCTTATAAAGAACATGATTGTGATCTATGAAACAGACAAGCATGTGGTATCTATTGAGAGCGATAAACATTCCAGTCTTGCAGCCCTTCCGGAATGGAAATGTCAATCTTGGCGCCTATTCCCGCCAAGCAGCAAATTTGAGTGTAGCTGTCAAAAGTGGCGACTGGGCCGCAGAAAAGCGGTCTTTACCGTTGCTCCGAAGAGTCTAATTATGAAATCGCTGCAGAGATCGTACGGGATGATGGACACGCTCTAAAGTATATGGGAGTGTGTGGCTCTTTCTCTGCCACCAATGTTTGATATGTGGGGGTTTTTTAATGGCACCGCCTCTGGTGAAAATACTTTTCAGTTGCTAATTTCTTTCTTCCCTTTGATGGGGGTATTGAATAAAAACAGATTTCTTCGAGCGTGAACTTATTTTCTCTGAATTTGGTTTTTGTTTTGCGATGAAGTTGGAATTACACACCTGTATTATAGTTTTTCTTTTTGCACAAAATTCTTATTTTGGTATTTTTTGGTCAAGGTGATGGCGTATTACTTAATATATTATCTTGATATACTTCGAATAATATAATGTTCAGAAATATGGTTAACTTAGTTTTTTGCAGTTGAAACTATTATTTTTTGAAAAATCACAATTTAAAGAATGGAAAAGTATTCACAGAGAAATCTTTTTCCTAGAATTTATCCCTAATAAAACAAAACCAATGTTACACAGAATCCTAAGGTAAGGAGATTTGAGCAATCAAATCAAAGAATTTTCTGTCTGTAGAACGGACAAAAGAATTCAGTTACTTAGAAGTGAAAAAATTCCAAAAAACATCTGAAGTATAATAACCACAGGCAGAGAGATATACACTAAATAAATAAGCTAACCGTTAAAATATTTCTTTTTTTCCCAAATGGGGATGTGGATTGGTATTTTACCCTTGCAGACCTAATACATTCCCCTGGAACTGGTATCACTTTTAGTGTGGCACCATAAAAGTGGTATACCAATGGCAAGGTAATTTATACACAAAAGCTTGGTTTGGGGAGGGTGCCCAGGGGCTCGGAAGGTCCCGGATAAGCTGGACTTAGGCAGACTTTCTGGTTATAAATTTTGATCATCTAGTACTAGGGGGGCCCAGGGCTCAAAATGAGCTTAAACTGGCACTGAGACATCCAGTTTCCAACCCCGAAGGAAGCACTTTAGCTCTGACGATGCTAAACTGTTTTTGGAATTTAATTTTGCCGAGAGCACCCAAGCCAAACAAGCACTCAAAGAATCTTTTACATGCCGCATAATCATTCGACATGGATGCTCTCGATTTTCTGCATCATGAAAATTCATCGACTTGGGCCGGAATCGAACCCGCAACCTCAGGCGTACAAGGCCAATCCCAAACCAACTACTCCATCCAATCCCGGCTACCAATAAAATATAACATTAAAATTTTCTTCTTTATTGCGATACATATTTTTGGCAAAAGTTATATTAAAGATATAGCAATTACTGCAAAATTTAATTGGTTATATGAGTGTATTTTTTTACCTCGAAGAAATATTTGCGCATAAATATTTACTGATGCAACCTGGAAATGAGAAGTTACGGTGTTACATTAGATGTAAAGAAAATGCGTTAACAATCACGTAGCCCCACTAGCCCACGATGTCACGCCGCCAATGAAATCGAGTCGCGGATTCAAGCCCGCTACCACTGAATACCTGCTGTATAGAGGGGCTGGTGGACGTTAAATCTGTCAAGAATCAAATTTCTCATTTTAATGCAAAGTGAAAATTTGGCGGATGGGGTGAAAACTCAGGTACCTTCGTAATCTCTCCATGGTTCAAAATTGCGAGGTCCGTCCCCATTAGCTCTAATGTAGTTTAGAAGTATGGCATTAACAAAAGAAAATCAAATCAACAACTAATGAACAAAAATGAAATCCATAATGTCAAACACACTTTCGATAGTTTCCACTGCTAAATAATCTGTGGTATGAAATCTTATTTATACAATGTTAAGCACATAAGAGATATAAACTTTTTAATAAAATTTTTAGTTAATAATCTATTGCTGTACTTTGCTGTACATACTAAAGACAAAATGAAATGTTTTAAAAAACAGCACAAATTTCATTACCTTGGATCTAAAAAGGGTAAAAAGGTGTTACAATTACATCTCAATTCTGTGCAAAGGTACAAGGAAATTAGAACAGCATCTCCCTTACAGAAATGAAAAAAATGAGTTATAGTATATGCAAATTGGTTTTTATAGCTATTATAACGTTTATGATTTTTTTTCTATGTGCTTGATAATGAAACAATCAAATTTTTCTACACAATATGTATCTGGATATTTATTTTCAAGAGAGATAATTAGGTAGCCATGAATGACGTAACATCTGATCCTACTCCGTAGAGGCTTCTTTAAGAATAGTTAAGCAAATATGTTTAATAGTACACAAAAATTACAAACTCTACTTGGAGATTACATTAAATACACATGCATTGACAAATGATCGTATTTGCTAGTAAAAAGAATGTAAAGAATGATTTCTAAAAGTTCACTAAGTCACACTGTTAGATTTATTTAGAGATTTAAACTTGTATACAAATAATATCCATTTTAAATTAGATGTAAATTTTGATTTCTACAATTGTATTTCTACATTTAACAGTAATGGATAAAAAATAGACATTTAAAGAGGCACATTTTGCCCACACACACACATCCTGTTATATAACAAGTACATCAAATTTAAAATATTATACTTTTGATGAGACAAAATTTTATTAAAACCAGAAGTACAGCAATCATTTTTTGTTTTGAATTTTCTTTTAATTTACATCTTCCAAAAAGCTACATAACACGCATTTTTTTTTTTTTTTTTGTCTGTATCCAGAAGAGCCGGTCCCATGGCCGATGACCTGCATGTCATTTCCATGGGTGCGATCGCGACTTCCAAATCAGGCTAATTAGTAGGCAGAGTGAAAATATTTCAATTACGAGTGAAAAAAATGTCAACTGTCTCTCCATTGTTCTCAGCTACCGGAACGACTCTTCTAAGACAATCGTTAAGTCAAAATCCCAGAGCATATCCCGAATCTTTTTGATACACCCTGATCTACAAAAGCGATTAAGTTTCGTTCGAGATTGACAAAAGGCTCTCTTCCGAGGATCCTCCCCGAAACAAAAACCTCTCTCTCGTCTAGACAAACATTATACCAAATATTTTACCCCAGTTGCCCCATTTTTTTCTCCTGTCTAGCTTCGTTTTTCTGAGAATGTGCCACTCAATCTATGTGGAACCGTTTGGGAATACAATGTAGAGGACCACGGATTGAGATAGGGAGTAAGCACGGTAGTTACGTGCTTCAAGAAGAAACAAAGCAGATGTTCGACACCCACAAAAGCCACACGGCTGCGTTAAATAATAAGACATCGCTAAATGCTAACGATTTGCATAAATGAATACGAAATCGGGCGGAGACGGTTTTCGTCGCGAGCCTGAACAAGATGTTTCCGAACACTGGGTTTAGGTTAAAAAAGAGCCTACTAATGATTTTTCTTTTCTTTCTGGGGAATGATTTGTTATAAGTTATACTAATGGTATTTTTTTCCTCCAAAAAATAAAAAAAATCATTGAAATTTGTTACATTTTATGGAAAAAGCGGAATAAATTTCTGTTTCTACAAAGCAATTCAACTCATTCCGTTTCCACCAGAAGAAGAGGATGTGGGTAGCCTAGTGGTTAGAGCATCAGCATTCAGACCAGAGGGCCTAGGTTCGATGCCCGATTCCACCAAATTCCCTCCGGGTACACAGGGAGTACGTGCTCGTTAAATCAGGGGGTCCGGAAGTCTTGTGGGTGCTCGCAGCAGAAACCACGGGTGCAAAAAAGGCTGGAGAATATATTTCCCTCTTCTCCAGTTCCATGCCTAAATTGTGGAGGTGGAGATAGGTGGTGTCACCATCTATCGTGTAAAAGTCCAACTTGTGTCAGGCTCTGGAAACTTTCCACCCATCATAAGATTTCAGGATCTATTAGACCCAAGAACTTGGAATTTGGTATTCATGTTTCTTCTATTGAACAGAGATCCGCTAAGAGTGCATTCTGCTGAAATTGGATTTCAATGGGGTTATGAGAGTATTATAAAAAATCGGTTTTTAGAACAATCAGATGATCAGACTTTAAAATTGGCAAACACGTTTCTTTTGCAAAGTAGAGATGTGCTAAAAATAGAGTTTATAGAAATCGACTCACTCCAACGGGGTAGAGGGCTGAAAGGGCGTGTAAAAATCATAAATATCAGTCAGTTTCAGAAAGTGAATCCCTGCTAGTTGTTTTACATCAAGAGGGTATAAAAATGTTTCCAATACAATCAAAAGTTTAAAGATTTATAAAATATAGCCTAATAATACCACGAAAGAACCAGCTAAGCGTGTGGATAATGGCCAGTATTGTTAGAATGTGTCTTAATTATTGAATCTTACGAATCTAGAAAATGAAATGTCTATTTAATTTATATTAATAATAGTTAAATTGCATTTGTTTCCTTTCAAAAGTTAAATTGTGGCTAGATACTTTATATTTCAAATACCTAAATATCAACTGTTAAATAAATCTTACCACAATAGTAAACACACAATGATTTATTTAAAACAAGCAAGTTATTTTCTCAAACAAACATTTCTGAAACAGTATAACATAATCATTAGTTTTTAAGGCTAAATTAAATACACACTTTTATGTTATTAGTAACATGCATTTGTCTGTTGTCACGAATCGGTGAATACTAAGCAGCAAAGGATACCGAGAATGATTTTATAGTATTGCATGAAAAACACTGCACAGATATCTTAAAAATAATCAAAAAAATTAGAGCCAATGTTTCGGAAAATAAATGTCACACGTTCCTATTTGACCCAATAATTTCCAGTCTTCCTCTGAAACATTAAAACAAACTAAACTCTGTTAAATAATTACTTTGCCACACGCTGAGTCTTTTTATACATTTATAAATACAAGTAAGATTACTCTTCTGCAGATTATTCATTAACTAGAAGAGTGATCTATATTTTGTGCACATGGACAGATCTCGTGTAAAAACAATGAGACTTCCAAAACAATCACTTGCTTATTTAGATTTAAGTGGCATATCAAACGTTGCAAGTTTTTGGAATCAACTCCTATTATAAAAGAGAGGTGGACCATGACAACCCCTTTCAACAAGTTTACATAAAACGTATGACATAACCAGAACAAAATACAAATCAAAATAGAGACAAAAAAAAATAAATTGATCACATGTCCGGAACATCAGGTTGACACTTCCATTCGAGTATAAAAAGAAAATAATATAGTAATCACGAATATAATCTAAATTCCAATGAGGTAATTCAATGTCCATCGTTGACATTTCATATTTTTCTGACTGCATCCCACGGAACGCCATTATTCGCAGCCATTCAAATCCATCACCGAGCAATTCCATTTTACATATGTAAAACAGCTTAGGCATCTTTATTTATTAACGTCAGTCGGATTCGAGAAGCAATATTATTAAAAACACTTATTCCACAGACGTCATCTTCACCCCAAACCGCTTTTTGCGAGATCCGCACCAAAGCGTCACCATGTCCCTTTGGGGCGACAAACAGTTGTTAGCGCAATCTTCGTTGTTTTTGTTTCTTCCACCAAACCGAACGTCCAGCAATGATCAAAAAACAAGGTCGTTCGATTCTTCCTTTATCACTGCTATTGGAAAATGCCACCGGGTCTACTTATGCATGCAAATAGCCGGTTAAGGTGTCGTTCCGAAGGTTTCCATCGCTCCAAGCCGTATTCCTGTCACACATTCTTAGTGTTATCTTAAGATTCTCCACTCGCAGCAAAATCAATATTTATTATCAATTACTGAATATATGAGCGTTGCTTAATAATAAAACTGACTTCTTGAAGAAACTAGCAGATATCTGATAGCCAGCAAAAGTGTAGGCTTGCGTTTTAATGAAAGAGATAGTTACGGCTGGTTTCTTTATTTTTACTTGCATGGTTTTTGTCTTATTTGTGTGTGTGCCCGTATACCGGTTCCTTTTCTTTTCCTGGAGGAAATTGTAATTTATGAGAAGTTTCCGATGATGTTTTTCCTCGTTTTGTTTTTGTTTCGATGACTGTTATGCAATTAATTGACGCCTCTTCTTTGTGTCTAAGCAAGAAAGGTAATGGTGATTGAAATTGTTTATTTAATTTCTGCCTTTGGAAAAGGACGCTGTTAATTGTCTTCAAAATATAAACTATTGTATTAATTGTCCTTATAAAAGCATAATTAGGTCCATCGCGATTTGAAAGACTCGTTATCAAGTACTTAAAAAAATTGATTATTTCATGAAATAATAATTTGATTATACAAATAATAAAAATGTATTTTGAAGTCTTTTCAAATTAAGTGATATTAAATTAAAGAATTTTATAAAATCTTTGGTTTTTTTCAGAAACTCCTCTTGATTTATCACGGTCCTTGTTATCATCTCGTGTTCCAGTGATGACACTAGATGTACCCCCACCCACAAGGACACTCATGACACCTCCTTCGGAACCCGAGGAGAGGAGATCTGTGTCTAGCGATGGTCTCTCCCCAAGCGATGAGGTAAAACGCAACTTTTCATTGGAATAGTAAAATATCTATTACATTCGATATTTTATTTATATTTTTTATTTCAAGAGTTTTTAAAGTTCCCCCAGTGAAATACCTATCGAAAACACTGAGTCGTTTCACCTGATTGAAACATTACATAATTTTTTTTAAACTTTTTAAATTTTGTTCCGAAAAAAAAGGGTTTTTTTACCCAAAATGATTGAACCAAAATGGATATAATTTTATTAGTATCTTAGAATGTTTGTGACATTTATTAATATTTTATAAAATACTAATTGGTTATAAACACTATCAGGTGAAACACGTACAAAACACTTGAAATTAGTTGCTAATATTATAAATAAATGGCCACTTTCAAATATCAATCTGTTAATTGTGGTTAGCCTTGAATGTCATTTTTGTCTAACACTGTTAACTTAATCGTTAGAGGAATCATGAAATCAGAGACACAAAATTCTCGCTTTACTTATGTATTATACCTTTCACTAAACTCGTTCAGTTGAAAAACGTCACCAAATAAAGTGATATACAGCCAATAGATATTAAACTCATTCCCACACTTTTTTCAAAACTTAATAATAATAATAATGACAACATTTGGTGACGTCTTTCTTTGCAAAATCAGTCGACAGTATAATTCGTAAGTACCATGCTCTCTTGTATTGGTTGTTAATATTACTATGTGAAGTTCATGAAATCACATTATAATTTAACTCTTTATCGTGGATACTGAACTTATATTGGAAAATATCTGCAGTTTTCATGTTGGCCACATCTGAAAAAAACAGTTGCCAACTGATGGTCCCTATAATCGATAAGTACCCTTAATAATAAAAAAACTAACACAAGCATAAAAAATTAGCATAAGGGCCTCTTAATGTTTTGTAAAAAAAAAAAATAACGTATATATTTTAACTGTATTTATGTTTATTTTTCAGTCATTAAACTGTGAAATTCGACCAACCGTCGTGAAAAAGGGTAGAGAGAGAACCCTTTTGCCCTGTGAAGTCTGTGGAAAGGCTTTTGACAGACCCTCTCTACTGAGAAGACATATGAGAACACACACAGGTAAATTTTTTTCCCCATTACTACTTCTAAAAATGGAATACCCATTAAACTTCTGCTTAAGTTAGAAAATTCACAGTTTTCACGGATATCTACTGTCAATTTTAGGCGAAAAACCCCACGTATGCGATGTATGTGGGAAGGGTTTCAGCACCTCCAGTTCTCTCAACACGCACAGAAGGATACATTCTGGAGAGAAACCCCACCAGTGTCACGTGTGTGGGAAGAGATTCACGGCGAGTTCAAATCTTTACTATCACAGAATGACGCACAGCAAAGTAAGTAACATATTTCCTTCCTTCAACTAAAGTAAAATTTTTTTAACGAGAGACTTCAATTTTTCAATGTTAATTTTTCTTTAAGGTATCCGACTATACGTTCGGAACCGTGATTTTGTAAAAGCGTATAAATGGATAATATTTATGATATTTGGTATTACTTAGATTAGAAACGTATATAAAAATGTTTTAAGAATATTATTACAATAAAAAATTATTTAAGTACAATATTTTGACAAAAAAATGAACATAAAATAACTCATTTTCAAAACATTCCCCTTTTATGAAAAATGTGCCTATTATAAAAATATTTTGCCTGTATAGAGGTTAGAACTAAAATTTTAGAAATATGTAACTTAGAAGTGGATTTGTCCGTATTTTAAGGCAATAAAGGGGATAAATTTTAAGGAAAAAATGCCGATAATTATTTTAATTGGTGGTATCTCTGAAAATGTGAATTTTTCAAAAATCTTAGTTCAGACTCTCTGGAGAGAAGTCTTTACTTTATATAAGCAAAATATTATTATTATAGAAGCATTTTTTATAAAAGGAGAACGTTTTGAAAAAGATTATTCTAAGTTAAATTTTTTGTCAAAATATTGCACTTAAATCATTTTTTCTTTCGTACTAAAGTCCTTACAATAATTTTATACATGTATTCTAATCTAAGTGACACTAAATATCATGAATATTATCCATTTATTCGTTTTTTTTAAATGTTCCGAATGTAGTCTGATTCCTTAAGCATGTACGTGAATGCTATTATTGATATAAAATGCTTTTATATTACGAATATTTTAAATGTTATTAATCAAATTGTAAATGAAGATAAAAAATTATGGAATTTGGTTTCTTGAATCATCTTACAAAAATGTGTCACTTCTGGTATATCACCATTTTCGTGATGGTAAAGAAAAAGCTGATACTGGTATGTATTATACTGTTGACCAATTACCTTAAATTGAATGATATCTCTCGCGCCCGAATGTACACAGTAACAATAACGATGACAGAATTTGGAGACATTTTTTTGAATTGGCGATTTTTTTCCCTTCTCACGAAATTGGTGGATGGTGTGTTATGTAAATACCAGAAAATCACACAGATAAGATACATCAAATCATTTCGAAGAGATACGTTATCCAGATGGAATTTGATCAAAAAGCCTTATAAAAATTTTAAAAACCTCTACAGCATGGGTGTCAAACTCGGGACCCGCCAATATATCCGGACACAATAATACATAATGAAATAAAAGAAATTCTCTCGAAATTGAAAATATAGCAGCAGAAAAGAGAGTTTAAGTGTCAGGATGTAAACAGTAATTTTTTTTTTTTGTTCTTTTATGTATTTTTATTACAATGTATTATGCGGAATAAATCTACGTTTGTATCAATATTGATATTTTTTGCGGTTCGCCTAAAGTTAAACCTTGCTTGATGGCCAAAGTTAGCTTTTGAGTTTGACACCCCTGTTGTATAGTTATATCAAGATATTTATGATAATAAATTCTCAAAATTATGCTTTGGTGAGGTTAACTGCTTTACGTAAAATAAAGTGAAATGCAAACAGAATGAAATGATCATCTCAAGCTTTTTGTGTAACGATTATTGAGCTCATGCTGAAATTAAGGTTAGAAATATCTTATTTTTATAATGCATGTGTGGTACTTATGTGTACGAATAACAAACATTATTTTTTAAAAAAAAATTCCAGAAAGAATGAGAAAGAGCGTTTTATAATTTTGAATATTTATTCCGAAGGCGTATGAGGAAAAATTACATTCTTTCACTCGGACTATCATAATTATTTTTAAACTTTTGCTAAATAAACACGTAGATAAATTCTTTTCTTTTGTATTTTAATGTTTTCAGATTATTCAAACAAAAAAAGAATGAATTTTACTCATTGTTTCCTCAAAAACCAGAAATATATTCTTTTGTGAAATTATTCATGCTTACCTGTAACTGATGATGTACAAGGTTCTTTTATTATCTCTCCAAACACCGAATCTAAATTAGAATCTGATGAATCTGATTAAGAACTGATTAAATCAGATTGAGAAACTGTCTTACTCTTGTGGGAAGGTTGCAGTGGCGTTACTAGGGCGTTTAGGGGAGTGTTATCTAACCGATTTTGATTGACACTAGCGGGATGGGGTGGCACCAAAATGACTATCTTGAATGCTTTCGGCTGGAGTAGTATTGTTTTATGACCGAATTTTCCTCGCAACTCTATAAAGGTTTTTAAAAAATTAGACTATGCGTAGGATGATAAAATTTAAAAGGTTTAATTTTAATATCCTGATTGCTTTTTCCACTAATGTTGCCGCAATGTCTGATGACAAGTGAATTAAACACTCCGCGCAAAAATTGTCGAGGAAATTATATGTATCTGATGTCAAATCTGTAACTGACAGTGTGACATAGAAAGATGTTTTCTTGCTTTACTTTTTCTCTGCTATTTTTTTTTTTTTTTTTAACAATTACGTGCTCATTGGGGATCAATTAATTCCTTGTTACATAGTTCTACAATCATTTTTATATGCGACTATAATTAATGAAAATCAAATTCCGTGCGAAATAATAATGATTGTAGTTCTTAAGAATTGTTTCCCCATCCTCGATTACATTTATTAAAGATCTTTTGTAGTCTCTGGAAGAAATAGTTATAGCAATTGAACAAAATAAAATTATGGAGATTGAATTGGCTTAGAATAAATTAATTTGATTCAATAAAGATAACATTTTAACTAATTGAAAGCAAGACAAGATGCTTGTGAGTGAGTGAATATTAACGTCACACTGTTCAACTACACGAGAGCTTTTGGTGACGGACCTTGTAATTTTGAACCATTGTCAAGTGGGAAGGACAACACATGAGCTGGCACCCCCTCTCTTAACTACCACACCACACCAACGGGAGATCGTTTCAGCTCTCGACAGATTTAACGTGCATCGCTCCCTACACGGTGGGTCTTTAGTGGTACTGGGCTCGAACTCATGACATGCTTGACATAATCCGGTACCTTGACCACTGGGCTACCGCGGCCTTAGCTACGCCAGTGATCTTTTTAATCATTAATAATTAAAAACATTAATTTGAACCCTTTGATGAAACGTGTTTTAAAATAAGATATTCGTAATTATGATTTAGAGTTCATAAATAAATAAGATTCGAATTTTTAGCAATCATTTTTTTAGACTGCATTTTCTTTGAACATATTCGGTCATAATTTTTGAGTGATTTTTACTTTACTCTCCATTTTTTTTTTTTGTGTTACCAAGTTTGTGGCAATTACTATAGTTTTATTTCTGTTTAGTTTTGCAGTGGTCTGTTCATTTTTGCACTTTTCTATAAAACGACGAAGAGAAATTAAATATAAGGCACTAAACAAAGCGAATTGTATTATAATCGAAAATGCTCTCAATCGCAAATCGATTCTAATAATCCTGAAAGAACAAACAAAAAAATATTTAGGCCACTTAATGAGATTCGACTGCGCATTTGAATTTTGGTTTTCAACTGACAAGTAAAATGAACTGTGAAAAAATATTAACGAACGATGGAATGAAAAGTAAAAGTGACGACTTTCCACACTTTCTTTTGAATTCGCCTCTCGGTTCTGGTAAAATGCATTACCATATGATCTGCAAATCGATTATGAATTGTCAATATTTGATAGGCAATGCTTTCATCCATCAACTCTTCTGAAAGTCGCTTATTGACAGGCAATGCTGCATGATTAACCGAAGTCGCCTCTCATAGTATAACTGCGAAAGAGTGATTTCGTTAATCACTTCATTTCTTTTCTTTTTTTTTCCCCATTCGTTCATGAAGGTTTTTCAAGGCTCAATATAGGATTTGAATATGATCGATTAGTCTTATCAAAAGAAATGGAAAATCGATAATGTTTGAAAAGGATGAAATAGTGGAAAGCATATTTGACTTAAATATTTATAAGATTATAATTTTTTGACGTCATTATAAAGAATATAATCTATAAAATATTAACTTTCGACCCAACTATAAAGCATAAGGAAAAACTTTTTTGATGTTTTCCAATCAACATTTTCTGCTTATTACAATAGTCTTCATAATTTTAAGCCACTTTCAAATGGCAAGGTTTGAACCCGAGCTGGCGAACCCATTCTACACGTATCCATCCATGCCACGACCACTATGAGAACTTCGATGCACGTTTAATCTACCAGGGTTCACTTATTGATGACGGTCCACGTAATTTTGAACCACTATTGAGTGAAGAGGACGACACCTGAGACAGCACCCCTTCTCCCAACTTCCGCAACACGCCGACGGTAAAATTTGAGCCTCTATATATTTAGTGTGCACCACGTCAGTTCTTCAGCGGAATTAGGTTTCGAGTATGCAAATTCGACAGCAACATTCACGAACTCGTGACTATACCTACCGCTGTCTTTTAGAGTTTACACTAAGTTAAATTTAAGAGTTAGGAACTCATATTATATCATGTAAGGATGTTTTATTGAACTAGGAAACTCAAAACGCACGACTCAACTTGATTGTCATAAATTATAAAATTCAAAACCAGTTGTGTCCTTATGATTGATCAATAGGGCTGATCAATTGGGTCTATGTCCAGAGACCCATATGTAATAGACTCCATATAAATAATATATCTTACATATAAATCAAATGAACTAGGGAAGAGACATCTGTCCACGTTTTTTTTTTTAAATTTCTTTTGGAGAGCTTCATTCTGTATATGTGCTTGGAACCTCGAATTATAAAAGAACAGTGCTTTTTGCGATTGTGGCCATTCTGCTATCAAAAACCTGCCTTAAAAAATAAGAATAATTTACTTTATTTAATGAAAGGAATGCATTCATACTTAAAATATCCTCGGAACTATTGGAAAAAGCATAGCATCCACAAAGACAAGAAATGATTTTATAATGGGATGGGGAAATGGCATCTCTCTATATCAGTGCGTCTCAAACTTTCAATATTTGCAACCCAATTTTAAATCATACTTTCCATATGCCCCCCTCCCCCCTCATACAACTATGTATCGAATGCAATAGTAATATACTTCAACCTTAAAGGTACATTACGACTTTAATTATAAACCGCACATGACAAGACTATGGAAGTTACTAATAATTACAACACTTGTTTTTTAATTTAGTATTGGTAAATGAGTTATCAAACACTTTTTGCCGTACTGGTGCATTTATAAGTATCTTACATCAGTGTCAATATGTATTTTATTTTTTTAATATATCAGAATGTATTTTGTTTTGCTACCTTTCAGTAGATTGATAATTATTTTAAATGTTTTAGTTTTGACTTTTCGATATACTCGTGCCCCCCCCACGTAGGGTTATCTTGCCCCCTCCAGGGAGGTACGCCCCACAGTTTGAGAAACGCTGCTCTATTGGCACGAGAAAAATTCCCAAGAAAACGTTTTGAAGTCAGGTTAAATATAGAAAACACGCTTCAGCCTTCTGTATTTAAATAGCCTTCTGCCGTCGTAGATAAAAACATAATTGTAAAGTTATAACCTCTTAACTAATAATAATTTCATTTCCAGGGGTGCTTTATCTCTCATTTGATCTTAATTTTGAATGACTTGCTTGATAAATAATTGTCACTTGGTTTCATTATTTTAAACTAAGTTTGGATGAAGAGAATGAAATTCTCTCTTTTGATGTTACCTCACTTTTTGTTTATTTATGTTCAAGCAAGAGATGCAGTATCAGGAATAAAGTATAGGTACCCTTCCATCAAATCGGTTGTCTAAAACTTAGAATTATCGATCCTCTATTTTGCCATAAAGATACCACGGCCCAAATGCATCAAGGTTATTTCCAAAAATCAGATTGATTTGAAAATCACGGTTTAATTCAATTAGTTTCGCGGCAGAGTTCAACAGGCGAGCTGTTTTGGTGACGGTCAGAAAGAAAAACCCGAGGGTAGACCACTCCTTGTATTTAAGACATGAACTTTATCTAGATGTAAACAATGATTAATTCATTATATCGACAACAAAAGCAACCTTAAATTAGATTCTTACCATGACCAAGAATTGATTCAATTATTTTCTGGGGAAAAAACAACAAAAATAAATAATTTTTTAATAGGGAAAAAAAAATGGTGACCGTTTGTTGTACTTTCGGATAAAATAAGATTGATATATTGGTTTTCTTAAACTACATGTATTTTTATTTACATCAAAAGTTGTTTCTTGAAAATATAATTTTTTCCCTGGGGATTTTTAGATTTTTTTTAATTTATATTATTTTAAATATTTTTTTTTCTTTTTCTTATTTCTACTATTTTACAGAAACGATCCACATTGATAGTTAACATTAAAACTCTCAGATTTAATGCTACAAATTCTTAAACTTTGACTAACCACAGCAAAAAATGAATGGATTTCATTAAAATTCAATGTGAAATTAAATTTCTAAAACAGCGAAAAGTCTTAAATTTGTTTTGTATCTAATATTGATCCTAGTAAATAGTGATTTTAATAATTGAAATAATAAATAAACATACATTAGTCATTAAATATTTTAATATACTCATTTAACCTAAATAATGCAGTCGCGATAGGTATTAAATAAGTTGGTTGGTCACGAACTCTGGCGGGAATGTCACAGGTTCGAGTCTTGGTACCGCTGAAAATTCGTCGTGTAGAGGCATCTGTAGAAACTCAATGTCCACCTGTTGGTGTGGTATTTGGGAAAGAAGGGTGCCGTCTCAGGTGAAGTCCTTGTCACTTGACCAAAGTACAAATTTACGTGGTCCGTTGCCAATAACAGAATAACCAATAACAGAATGCCAATAACTCGCTCACCTATTGACAGAACAAATTATTTTCTTGTCTATTTTCTGAATCCCTTTTATTTTTATTTATCACAATAAAAAAAAAGAACGCATTGTGTCTGGAAGTTTACAAATAGCACAATCAACAATGGTTAGTGACCTCAACAAAGTCAAGGAAGGGAAAAGAAAAAGAGAATCCAAAGTTCATTCAATATCAATTAAATCAAAACTTTAAATCAAAACCTAATCCCTTACAAATCAAAGCGAGACAGTTGATGAAACAAAATCAAAACCTTTTCAAAACATAAAATACATCCACCCTCTTTTCATCTAACAATCTTCCACTTGCTTTGATTGGTTTTTCGAACCCTCGCAACGGTAAATGGCAGCAAAAAAAAAGAAAAGTGAACTATTGATAAATGTTTTCACAGCAACCGTACATTAATGGAAATGCTCCCGGCGTTGCTCTGACCTGGCCACTTGCTAGGCGCGTATGCTAATCTCCTCCATTGCTACACTATTGATATCGGCTTTGGCATAAGTCACTTCTGACTCTTATCCCATAAGGTTATCAATCAGATCGACTTTTTATATAGGATACGCACAGAAATGATTTGTTTTTGGTATTATCGATTTATTTCTCTTTTTTTTTTTTTTTTTTTTTTACCAACCTGTTTGACTCCCTGGACAGAGAATTAAATATATCGATGTCGGAGCTTGAATGGACAATGGTGGGTTTTATTTCGATTTTCTTTCGGAGATGAGGATGTGATGGATAGGCCTAGATGAATTATTCGATTTAGAGACTTGTTGGAATATTGAAGTACTGTTCGAAGGAACTTAAGGATACTAACTTACGCGCTTTGATTTATAATGCGCTCAAAGAGTAATCTATCGCTTGATAGAAAAGAAAAATATGTAAAAAGATATATTGATATTTTATAGAATAAAACTTCTTCGCCAATATTTAATCTCTCCCCTGCCGCCTCTTTTTGTTTTATACAAATACGTATCAAAATTTGACAGGGTCGCTAGTAAAACAGAACGCAATCATGTTAAAACTGTTAGATGAACATCCCTTGGTTATGCAAAGTTTTGCGGGTTTTACATAAAATATTCTTTAGCAGAAAAGTTGATAATATTTCTCATGTTTATTAAGTACATCCTTTGCCTTTTTACACAATACGGTGGAATTTTATAAGGTTGCAAAAGCAAGAACTCAGAAAGAAAAATGACATAGTCTATATTCATTTTAAAAATGTTATTGTCATCAATATAATTCAGTGCTTCTCAAACTTTCAATAACTGCGACCCTTTCAGTATAAATTTACCATTTTTCAAATCTTTTATTTTTGACTTTTTGATATGCTCGTGCCCCCCCCTTGTAAGGTTATCACGTCCCGCACAGTTTTAGAAACGCTAAAATAATTATATAAAGAACATTAAACTATAACAAATAGTAAAATGTTATGCTTTATAGTTAGTCTTTTTATGTTTAAAGTAGTCAGTTATGTAATCACCCATCCGGTATAGTGGTTAGCGACGCTGATGCTGTGCCGTTGGGCCTGAATTCGAATCCCGTAGAAGCAGTGGCGCAAACAAGGGGGATCCTGGGGGTCCGGACCCCCCAAAGCCCTTGATTTTTTTCCGATTGATTATAATTCTAAGTATATAGTGCGCAAAATTTAATTAAGTATTTGTTATTAATGATTAATTTTATTAATTAATGCTATTTATTTATTTAATAATTAGTTTTTTTACTGTGTTTTGTTCCCGAAAATCGACAAAATCAAAAGGAGCATGATACAAGAATGGTGAACTTTCGACCCCGGACCCCCCTCCTTGAAAAATTCCTGTGTGCGCTACTGTGGAGAAGACATGGATGTTTGTAAATGTATATATAGTGTCTTCGTGGCATGGGGGTACTTTAAATAGCCATCGAGCCGCAAGTCCTCTCGTGAGGTTGGTGGAAGGGGAAGAGAAGTGGGAGACCCTGACCACCTCCAGGGTTTTCTCCCTCAAAATTGGGGAGAAACCGAGCTAAATCGTTTTGTCGCCTGTATGGGGCTCAAACCTACGACTAACGACAGGCGTCACTTAGCCTTTTGTCATGATGCATTTTGTGGGCCTTGATCTGGCCTTTGCCGATCAGGTAACATGTTTAGAAACCAATTAGAGCTGATTTTTGTGGGCTTATACCAGGGGTGGAAAATTTTTTGACTCGAGGGTCACATTGAGGAAGCGGGGGATATAAGAAAGCCACACAAATTTTCAAATAATTGTATCCATGAGTTAAATCTGCATCTCGGATAATGTATAAATTGTACCATAAAAATTAATATAAGTTAAACAAAATAGGAGCAGTTTTATTGACCTGATTTCATGTCATCTATTGCTACAAGCACATTTAATTTTAGAATCAGTTTGATGAGACAAATGTATCCTATCTCACTTTTCTATAAATTGTTTTGAAATCAGGAGATATATAGCTTGTTGTGAAATTCTTATCGCAGCCTGCAAGTTAATGTCTGCCGACAGGTATCTATGTCTATCTTGTTGCTTTTCATGCACGAAAAGGTTTTTTTCATTAATATATGTCGACCCAAATATAGGAAACATTCTAATCTATTTTGTTTTGTCTTTGTGAAAAGCTATTTGCCATCACCTGTCTTATACCAATTTTGTATAATCTACCTTTCAACCAGCGTTTTTTCTAAGGAAAAGTTTTAATAAGTAACATAATTAGCATAATATATATTTCATGTTAAGTATCTCATCACCATTTCGGAGAGAGTTATATATCCAGTTTAACTTAATAAGCAAGTTTTTTTGCGTATTATAGGGATGATAATTTACTCGTCTTTCCTCTTTAACTTAAGAATAATTATTCTCTACCTACTTATATGTAGTTACTTGGAAATTACATTAACTATTATTAACCAAAGGTTAGATATAGCGTTCCATAACTAATAATAAAGATTAATGATCTCGTAAATAAAATTATTTATTTTTATAAGTTTTGTCATCAATGGTTTCAAACTGAAGCAGTAGGCCAGAAAATAAAATAAATACGAATTTTAATTATGCATGCTGTTTAATTCTTTGCTAATCGCACGCATTGAAATAAGTAAATAATCCAGTTTTTCTAATTATGACAAAACTGAAACCATCTGAATGTTAAGCATATTCGTTTCTAAATCAACAAAAAAAATTTAACAATTTATTGAAATAATCAATATATTTGAAATACATAACTTTCTTTTCATTATGCTTATACGGAAAAAATTAATAGGACATTTTTACGCCATAATCAACTGTTAAATAAAATGCATTTTTCTTTTATCATTGTTATAATGAAGATACTGATTTTATATTATATCCACCTTTGTGAACCAATGTCTTTAACTATTATATCCATTACTTTGGATTACGTAAGTTTCAGTATACACATGAGACACATCCTTGAAGTATAAATAAATGTAAATACAAATAAAATATTTTTCCATAAACATGCTCGTTTTAATGTGCTTCGTCTTCCAAAATATGCTAGTTTCACATAAACATGATTGTTTTTTAATATTCCATCTTCTAAAATAGTGTTTCGTAAACATGATTCGCTTCAATATATATTCTGTTTTTTTACAAAACAATTTTCTCGTAAACAATCTTGTTTTAATGTTCCGTATAGTGTAAGAAAGTCTTTTCCTTTTTTTTTGAGAGTTAAAAATAAACATAGCAAATCACTGATACGAACACTTGACTATGAATCAACAATCAACAATTCAATCTGCTTATGAAAAAAGGAGGTAGGGAATAAATATTTTCAAAGAGAGTACAAAAGTTTTGTTTGCAGTGCTTAAGTATTCTCGTTTTAATCTTTACAAATTAGAGAAACCATGATGATGGGCATGATATAAAGCCCATTGAAATGTTTCAGCTGCCTTGTTTCTTCGCAGGCGAAGTATGTAAAAAGAGAAAGAATTAAAAGAGGTTGGATTTATAGGTCATTCACAGATCATCTGCCAGCACGACATTGTTGCCTTTCTCTATACAAATTATACATCAACTTGTCAGTTAGACAATTTATATTCAGTAGCAGTCAATGTTGGTGTTTTTTCATTCTGAAAGTTTAAGCAAATATGTTGATGCTTTTTTGCACGTGAGAATAGCCTTTCATTTGAATGCCGAAAGAAGTTAAGTCCTCTGACAAGAGAATCAGATATGTTGTTTCAATCTGAAGGGTTATTTAAATATGGGTTTAAGAGATGCCATGATATATTGCGCACAGATTTACATGGTAAAACGCCTACGTAAATAATAATTTACGAGTATTAAATCAAAAGTCGAATTCGAAAGGTTATGCAATTACATTTTTGAGTCCTAGAATAATATAATAAAGAATAATCTCAAAATACGTAAAAGTTTATTTTAGTTTGTCTTTTTTTAAAAAAATCTGTTCAATAATTTATTTTAGAATATTTTGTTATCTAACCACTTTGTTGTCTCTAACTGAGCTCTAGATTTTAAAAATATGTTTCAACGATTGTTCATAAATTGATTAGGGGTGATAAAACACAAATTCATTTAACGTAGTATATTTGCTACTATTATTTACATTACAATCTCGTAAGCACATTTGCTCAAAATTTTATTTTACATAAGTTGATATCTGAAGGACCAATAGAAGAATTTGAATTAAAATTCACGCAGTACGATATTATCTAGCGAATGAACTAAAAGTAGTGAATTTGCAGAATTTCTAAAAGGATCGAAAAATTGCGAGAAATCCTTCCTTTGTTCCTTCAACTGGCTGTCATTTTTAATTTAATAAAATAATTTAAAATTTGGAGCCCGATTACCAGAAATGCAATTAAGAAATGTATCGTAACAATATTTTCGTGAAATATAAAATATTTTTTTTAAAATAAAGCGTTTTAAACATATCCAAAAAAATTTATTTAAAATTTAAAATTTTTTAAAAAAATCACTTTTAAATTATTTTAACTGCTTTAGTTTTTTCCTCTCCGTTGTTCAAGCTGATCCATCTATGCATTTATTTTCGTAATTAGGATTTTTTTTCCTATTTATTTTATCAAATCTTATTTTGGAATGGTTTTTAAATGAAATTCTTAAAATAATTGATTATATATTTAATAATTGTTCTTCTGAAGCTCATTTTAATTGTATTATACACCATAAAAAATTTACTTCATCTTAACTGCAATTTTTTTTTCTTGAAAAAGGTAAGAGGTTGTGCTGTACACGTTGCTATCTATGTCTAATTTTAAATTTAACCAGCACATGCACCATACTGCTTAAAATCCGTCATTTAACCTGAAAACTGAACTTATATTTATTTTTTTTAGATATTCTTAAAATTCATTATTAGATTTGTTTTCTTCGCTTGTTCAGTTTGAACAAACTATTTTTATTTTCTTAACCAAATCGCAATTAAGCTTACGCACAATTAATTTCTTCAACTACAAAGCGCAATTAATAAAAAGAGAGAAAACCCTTTCTTAACGAACAATATCCTTTCCTAATTTTGAAACAATCTTATTACTTTAAATAGGTACACGAACTGCCAAAGGGTTCATAGGTCGCAAATTGAAGCACTCTGACTTACAATAAAAAAAAATAACAAGGCACCTAATGGAAGGATTAAACAAAAAGAAGAAAGAACAAAAAGCTGTACCCAAAAAGAAAGGCGTTTTATGTTATTTTTGCGTACAGAGCAAGATGCAGTGAGTGATGGATTCGGTGTCGCAAGCGTACCCCGTGACCCCCCTCCCGACCTCATTAACCGGCAATTAGTGCCTGATTTTTGATTCCGTCTTCTTTTTTTGCCGCCTCCTATTTCCGGCATTTAATGATTCCCTCTCCTTGTGCAAGACGCACTCGTAAAAAAAAGGGTTCACTGACAACTCCTCTTTTTGGTGAAAGCCCGTCTCATGCCGACAGAGAATCGTCATTGAGTATGCATGGACTCCCAATAGGAAAATTTCTAGTAATCCAACTGTTTTGCATACATCTTCTCTGAACCCGTAGGCTGATGAAATGGGTACGCCATCTATTCAGAATATCTCTGGGGTTATGCTTCTTTGGTTTTTGCAAAACTTCGCTCCGGATTTGAAATGGTCTTTGCTTTAAGCGATAGCAGAAATGTCAAAAGAAAGTTTGTGTATAATGCTTTCTCGTTTACATTTTCTGTAATTTAACCCAGTGCTTCTCAAATTTTTAACATTTGCGACCCAGTTTTCAGTCACAATTTTCCTCCTTGCCCCCTACATATAATAACAATGTATTGAATTCAATAATGTACTTTGACGATAAAGCTGCAATACGATTTTGATTATAAACCGTACAAATTATCAGATAAGTATTAAATTCTGCATGTGACAAGACCATGGGAGTCACTAGTAATTATTATACTTGTTCTTCATTAGTATTGATGAATTAATCAAATACATTAAGAAGTATTGATACATTTATAAGTATAATGTATGATTGTAAAAGTGTATTTTTTATTACGTTAGAATGTACTTTGTTTTGCTTCCTTTCAGTAAATTAATATTTTCTTAAATATTTTTTTTTTATTTCCGATATGCTCGCAACCCCACATAGGGTTATCACACCCTCCTAGTGAGCGCGCCCCACAATTTGAAAAGCGCTGATTTAACCCCTTGCGTCCGGTAGAATCAACTGATGGATACATGCTATCTGTATGGCAAAATCCCATTGTAACCCATGTCGATATATGGCTTATTTATTGTTAGATGTACAATCAGTACCCGCAACAGGAAACATTATATGGTAGATTTTCTTTTATTGGGATTGTATAAAATTACAAAAGTTTATCTACAAAATGTCTTCGTTACAAAACATTCAAAAGTAGGAAAATTAGAATTAAAATTACAAATCTTTGTGAAATTGCTCGAAATGTTTCATGGAGCTAAAAGCTTTTCCACATGCGTTACGTAAGTGCATTGTCTTTTTTTTTTTTTCATTTTCTTTATTACAAATAGATAAATCCGTATCCGAATCCCTGTCATATTTATCGGTTTCCGGAAAATATTCTCATTCAGAATCCCTTTAAAAAAAAAAAAATCCTATGATGCCATATTGGCAAGAAAAAGTAAAAATAAACAGAAATATTTATACAAACCTTAGAAAGTGTACAGAAACACAAAGAAGCGCCTTAGTCAGAATCAAGGAAAAATTAAATGTGTGCGTCATAACGTCAGGTCAGTATCCCCAGAAATCTGAGATTTCTAGAAAGCGCAGTCTGGTTGGCAAGGAGTTAAAGTCAAGCATTCCCTAATTACTAAGCTGTTGTTGGCTTTAAGTCAATTATTCCTCGATGTCTTTCTACGATATATCGTGTGTTCCTGAGATATTGGTCCAGGTGTTGTCATTTAACCATAAACCATTTATTGAAGTCTCAGTTTCGAATAAAGTATTACAACTTAGATTAAGTAAATCAAATCAAAAGTTTCAATGAGTTTATGTTATAATTCTTGAGAAAAATTCATATCAATTTAGTTAGCACGAAAAATATTTACGTAGTGTACTTAGTCATAGAGAACAATATAAAATTAGGTAGATCTTCAACCCGTCAGCCCAAATGAAGAATGTGAATTTTCACGATAATTTTAGATCTAAGTGTATAGTAGTATACCATACAAGTCATCATAATCAGTTAACTATGTATCACGATAAAATTGCGGAAATCTCCTTGTTTTAAAATACATAGAATCGGGGATTAGTACTAATTGTGATATGTAAAATGAAGTATATTTATCCACATGAAACATCGTCTGAATGCACTCGTATATCAAAGAATTAATGTAATAGGGAAATTGATAAGATTCTTCCTACTTATTTTAAGTTATCGAGTTAAAAAAGAAACTATATGAAACACACACTAACACGATTTCCAAAACTATACTTATCATTTGAATTACTTCTGTAGAGTAAATATGTGAAAAAAGTTATGAAGTGATTTTTGTCGTGTGTGTGTGTGTGTGTGAGAGAGAGAGAGAGAGAGAGAGAGAGATTAAAATTCACTATTTAATGATAAATAGCTGAACTTTTTTCAGTGATTATTTCATATGTGTTATTTAGCCAAATGAAATTCCGTTGTAATAAAATTATTTAATTAAGAATACGCTTCGTTTTGCAAAAACTAATGAAAGAATTTATCATGGTATGATGTTCATGTATTAGTAGAGAAAAACAAAGATTTTCGTCATCCAGTTCTTCGAATTTTCAGTATTAAAATTACAAATATATGAAAAGAGTGGTTATTTTTTTAAAGTAGTAAATAAGCTTGTTCATAGATATTAAAAACCTTGGGGGAGAACTTTCTGAGAAAATGGGTTTTTCTCAATAAACCATATTTAGGTTTTGTTCACTTATTACCTGTGTGAAAGATTAATTAGTGTTTATTTGCGGTTTGGTTCGCAGAAAATAAATCCGGCAAACAATTAAAGGAATAGGAAATCAGTAGATATCTCGTTCTCTAAAACTAGTTTTAGATGACTTAATCGAGAAGATTTGAAAATTATGCAATAAGTTTGCAGAGAATTTCGAATTTAAAAATGTTTCCAGAACATACAAAAAAGAAAGTGTGTTAAAAATAAGATTGAAGTATATCAAATGAAGTATATCTTTGGAAGCCCACATTAGAGTTTTTGAACATATTCGTGAACTGATTGTTCGCAGAATATTTTCAATCACAATTCTCTACAAATTGTAATGTGTGTGAATTCTTCTGTTTTTAAAATGATTACTCAGGCTATGTAGTTTTAACACTGTTGTATATAGTTCTTATATCCCCTAAATTATGAAAAACAATATTTATATAAAAATTATTTTTTAATCCAGAGAAACAAATTTTTTATATAATAAAAAGTAAATTCACAAAGAATTTTCATACTGTGTTATGCTTTCATAATAAATATTCCTGTGATAAAAAAGAATAACGAGAAATTTCGCAATTGACTGTAGAACAAATATCGATTTTTTTTTTGTTGTATAAAGTAATTCCATTAATTTTATTACACATTCAAAACTATTATTCTCGAGAACATATAAGAAAAATTTAATAATATTAAATAACAATCGTTGTGATTAGCAAATATTTACACAACATATATATATATATATAAGTACAACATTCTTTTCTCTTCCTTTTACATCAAAATATTTCATCAAAAAATTGAAAATACTGTAAATACCAAAAAAAAAAAATCATCCAAAATCACATTATTCAAAATCCATAATTGTAAATGCCTTAAAAATGCTTTCTCAACGAATAATTCTTCACATTTTTTTTCATAAGCCCACGTTAAATTACTTTACCTTTGTACATTAAGGTTGATCATATTTTTAGAGTAATTTTTAATTCATTTAACGAAAATAAATATAATAATGTTTGACCAATCGATTAACGTTAAACTCTATCTTAAAACCGTGTAATTTCAACATTAAAACGTATTAATTATACGAGATTAAGATGAGAAGGGAGAAAAGAGTAGGATGTACAAAAATACGATATAATTAAAATTTACGGCAAAGAATTTGAGTTATTACTGTTATAAATAAAACACGAAAAAACAAATAATGATAGTTTAGTCTGCACCGGCTCTCTCCAAACTATTTTAAATGTGTACTTCTAAAACGACAATAATTACGAGGTGTATCCCAACTAATATATTTGTTTGGTGAAACATTAAAATATTTATTTTAGTTTTGAACATTCAGAAGTACCTCCCCTCTTCTGGAGTGGCTGCGGTAGCCTGGTAGTTATGGTCATAGACTTGTGGCCAGCATGTCATGAGTTTGAGCCCGAGTGCAGCTGAAGACCTGGCGCGTACAGTAGCTGATGCACATTAAATCTGGTTCAAAATCCACACGTTGACGTGGTATTAATATTAGGTGAGTGGAGTGCCAGCTCGGGTATCTTCCTCGTCACTTGACCACGTTTTAAAATTACGAAGTCCGTCGCTAGCAGCTCTTCTTTTGCCTTAGAGTGCAGCGTTAATAAACACCCTCTCACCACTTCTTCCTGAAGGACTTATCTTCCCATATCTTTGTGCGCATGCGCTTTTAAAGTCAGTGCATTTATAAACCCAAATACTTCAAAGCGAGAACCTCACACTTACGTGATGCACGATCAAACTCTCACAAGGAATCGTGAGTCTACTTTTTTGGCGTATGCCAGTTTGGAGACCACTGTTGTAGTGCAGTAGCGTCCAGACTTTTTTGATCATATACTACTAAGACGAAAATAATTATAAATCGTTCCAAACATGGTGTATGTGTGCGCATGCGCTTTAAAGTAGATTAGTGAAATCATACAGCGTCTAAGAGAAACTTGCACTCAAAATACACGATCATACACCTCACAAGCGATCGTGATTCTAATTGTATGGCATACCTCAAGGAGAATATGTACCGCACTTTCCCAACCTTTTCATCGCCGCGGACCGGACAAAAGTGGAAAATTTTACTGCGGCCCGCTGGGGGAAGGGGGTATGTTGATTGTTTATATTTTACATTGCTTTGATTTAATAATTTTGATTTAATTATGTTTTAACATGCCCTCAGAATAAAATACAGTTACACCAAAAAATTAATATAAAGTGATTTAGCATTCAATATCAAGTGATTTGCGAGGCAAGTCACACAAACCCAAGAGAAGTACACCACAGTAAATAAAATAGAAATAATTTAATGTTCCTTGGGTGGCCTGGTACTTTTTGATCCATGGACTGGTACCGGCCAGGGGGTTGAGGCCCACTGGTCTAGACTATCACACAAAAAAATTATACTTAGCTTCTTTTCTGAAAAGAATTCTAAGCCTAATTCTATAGAACAATCCCATCGTGATTGTAAGCGGGCTGTGTGTGTGACTAAATATGCCACTAAAATTTATCACGTTTAGGTACACTTCCTTCCGCTTGTGGCGAAAAAAACTCTCATATTGTCGAAACATCAAACGAGTTATTAAGCGAAGAGTGTCTATGACCGGAAATGTTTGCGTAACTTTTAGATTATAAGGGAGAAAAAAAAAGTGAGATGAGAATCCTCTGCAAAGGATGAAAAGAAAAAAGATGGACTTAAACGTGACAAGAAATCTAGATTTTAAGATTCGATGATGAGTGGCTGTTCCTATTAGAAGAACACTAAATCAGCGGGAAGTTCATTTTCTTTTCAATAATAATCGCTGCTTTTTATTTATGTTTTGGTACATTATTTATGGTACATTTGGTACAGAGGGAATTGTTACAACATAGTACATCATTTTTTCTGCGCATTTGTTTTTGGAGTGAAACCCAAAAGACTCTTTCGTACGGAAAGGGTAAACGCAAATAAATGATCCCGTAACTGTGATTTTACTCTTAAAATAAACAAGTTTAGAATAAATTTTAAAATATTCTTTTTTTATAAAAAAAAATTTTTTTGTGAGTGTGATCGAAAAAGATTATTTTCGCACGATGAAATCTTTTCATACAATTACTGTGATGAAATATATTCTAAATTTTAATATACATTTATTTCTATAAACTATTATTTTTAAACAATTTTTGTTAAAAATTTTAAACGGTTCGCGTAAATTGTACAATAAGTTTTCGTTCTTAATGGTCAAGTATTTATAGAGTTCATTTTTTAAGATTTTTTTCCATTGACTGAAATCAATACGGAAAAGAAATGTTTGTTTTTATAGTGACAATGTGTAAGGTTTAGTTGATTTTAAAAAATATATATATAAATAATACAATAGAAAGGAAATTTTAAGTGGAAATAATAATAAAATGAATACATATATATAATAAATTTGTGCAATAACAATATTTTTTATTAGTTCACAATCTTACTGGATACATTTCGCTCAAAGTGACATTTAATTAACTTGGGTATAAAAAAGTGTTTTAACAATTTATTGAATCACATGAATATTTAAATATAATTGTCAATTCGAGCCCAGCAGACATTTCCCTATCTAAGTTAGGTTCGTATAGCAGTAAATCACTTAATACTGACATAAAACATTCGAAATTAATACATATTCATACCAAAAAACTTCTCAACAAATGAATTCGGAAATAAATTACTTGCCTCAAGAAGTCCAAGGAACCCATAGCTCATTTTCAATATTTCCTCTCATTAAACGAAATGACAAATGCATTCAGCAAGGAGATCACTTAACAAGCCTTACCTTCTGCCATTTATTTGCTGTATCCTCGACATATCTCATGTAACAATTTAAATTTTACGATTTCCGATCTGCGTTCGGACATCGCTGGACTATAAAACATCGATTTTATAGTCGTGGGATTCGAATTCTCAGACGCCTCTGGCTGGGAATGGCTAACTATCATCTGACAGGCCTACGACACTGCAAATGGTACCCTGAGGAGAATTGGCATCTCCCTTTTCACTTAGAAACTCACTTACATTGTAATTTCTAACGGTGCGGCCCGCACCAATTTGCCAAAAGAGGTAGGGCAGCGTTTTAAAATACTGCAACTGTTCCTCTGGCTACAGTGTGTCGGAGAGCATCAAATAAATTATCTCCAAAACCAACATTAACGTCGATTTCGGGAGACTGGATGCATGTGGGCGACTCCTAAAGAACGCTCGTGTGGATGTTTACCGAATGATAATGATTATTATTTTCACTCTGTTGAGAAAACTTACTTTCGAGGTACTTAGCGTAGGGCGTGATGTGCGAGCTGATGAAATTATTTCCGTTTTCACCCCAAAACTTTAAAAGAAAATAATCCTCTTCGAAATAATTTGAAAGAAAACGCGTTAGATGCCATTTTGTTTTGCTTCATGGCAAAAATCGAGATATTTAAAATGTTAAGTTTGTATTTATGGACTTGCTTTATTCGATTACAGTCGTTGTAATAATAATCGCTTTCATAATTTTAATATCTCAACGATCAAGGAAGAGATATGTTTACTGAACCAATTTTTATTATTCATTATATTTATATTAGAACACACACATACATAAACACTCCTTAATATATATATATATATATATATATATATATATATATATATATATATATATATATATATATAATTGCAATATTAATTATAAAATTTCACTCAGGAAGTATATTTAAACATCTTTCCCCGATCGAAACACAATGGTCATGGTCAGTAGCGTAACAGAAAATATTAGGGCCCCTCTGCAAAGTCAGGCTTAGGACCCCCTAGAATTCCTCCCCCTCCCGCGCGATGTGTTGCTACGGGGGTGTACATTACGCCACTGGCCTTGGTCGCAAACTCATGGCTAGGTGCCACAGTAAACTGCCGTGTGTAAGGGCTGATGGTCGTTAAATCAGCCGTAGCTGAAAGAGTCTTTGGTTTGGTGTGGAGGTTTAGCAAGTGAAATGTTCGTAGCATGTCATTTCTCATAAGTGAATACGAAACAAAATTTAAATGCAGAAAAATTTGTATGTTTTAGATTCTGATTTATGTATGAAATTATCCCTGATTTATTATTGACTGAGTGAATTCAAGCCAGAAAAGAAGTTGCTTTTATTTCATTTCGTTTTACTTACTTATTTTAGATTTTAAACATCTGCATTTATTTTAATTTATTTCTCTCACTTGTAGATTTCGAGGTGTTATAAATTATTTTCAATTATTTAAATTATTTTAACTGATTTGTTTTTCAAAGATTGGTTTATATCCTTCAAATGTGATGAATGAACTCATTTTTTTATTGACTCTTTGATGTAGAAAATTAAAAAGCTTGACTATTCCTATATTGTAAAATCAGGCAAAATCTTGAATTGAGTCTCATCTCCATTTCAAATCTATTCTTCTTTCAAGAAAAGAAATATTGCTGAAGCTTTTACAGTGCAAGAATAGGTACACAGCAGAACAAAAGAATCAACAAAACAAAGCCATAACAAGACGGCGATATTAATCAGGCACTCTACATTAAATTGAGCAGTTATTCACGGTTGTCCGATACAGAAGCAAAAAAAAAAACCACACAAAACATCTGCCCAGCAGCCAATTTAGAGATTGTTTGGATGCAGCTTCCCACTTACTAGATCGATGAAACTCCAAATGACCATCGAGCGGCAGGTGTAAGTGTCTACCAACTACTGGTGTTGCTCTCCACCCCAGACCCCTGGATCTTCCATTTCACCTGAATTACACGTACCCTCACTTACAGAAACTGGTAGTTAAAATGTGGAAAAGCACCTACGTACTGTAATTTCCGTTCTGGCTGAGGAAGGAAAAAAAGATGGAAAGCCACTTCTTCAGCTGCGCTCTCTTTTTCCACACAATCTACTTCGCCCGAGGGATGTATCGATGCAGGTGGTTGTTGTCCCCTCTCATTCGAAGACAGAAAAAGTGTTCCACCAGAAATCCGTTGATGGCCGAGCGTGTTGGACACAGATTATGCTGGAAAAAGGGAGGGACGTAAAAAAAAAAAAAAAAAAGGTTTAACGACCCTCTCTCGAGTTCTCTGTTTAGATATGCCTTGGAACTCTGTGCCATCACCTGCTTTCATACTGAAATCTGTTGCAACATGTTCTTATTGGAACAGAATCTCTCTGGGATTTAATCAGCAATGATGGATCGGGTACTTTCCGTTGCAGGAAGTGTGCAGTGAAGAGAGCACATGAACAAGCATGTGTGGGTATTCGTCAAGCATCTAACGACCTCTAGAGGATTTGCTATTAAAAACGCCGGATACGATGAAGATTCTAATTAATTTATTCACTTCATAATGAATCGATTGCTATCTATGAAGCTTTTTGAATATGTATTATCCAATCATTTTAAATTAAAACATCCGGAATGAGATTAATATCCCATTATCTAAGCAATATGCAGTATAAACGAGAAACAGTAACTTCATTAAATCATCCGTATGCTAATATTTAATAATCAAAAGACTTTTCTTCCCCTTAAGGAAAAAATTTCTCCTTTTCCTTATTATGAATAATTCTAAGCATCATTGACTATACTTTTCATATGCTTCCTTATCAAATTTATGCTTCATTATACACACATATAAAGGTTTATAAATGGGATTAGTGTTATAAATGATTGCTAAAAGCGGAAAATAAAATTTTAATCTTGTTAATTTAGGAAGATTTTTTTTTAAAAAAATTAAGTTAAACACTCATTTATTTGATGGATGTAATAAAATTTATTGATATGTAAAGAGCCTGATTAAATTGATTCATATCTAAACTTTATTATATTTTACTTTGTCAGTTGCGAATTCAGTGGTATAGAGAAAAGTGGTCTCTCCAACCCCCGGTCCGTGGATCAAATACTACTGGTCCACACAAGAAGCATTAAATTAATTCCCTTTTATTTACTGTTGCATATTTTTCTTGGGTTTGGGCTACTTTTTATGAAAATCACTTTATATTCCTTGTTAAATCACTTTATATTCATTTTTGGTGTAGCTATATTTTATTCTGAAGGCCCGTTTAAATGCAATTAAAATATAATTATTAAAACAAAACAATTTAAAATAGAAACAATCAACGTTCTCCCCCTCAGCCGGCCGCGGTAAAATTATCCAATGTTGACCGGTCCGTGGCGATAAAAAGGATGGGGAACACTGGTATAGTGTAACCCCCTAAATGATAAATTTCTAATTTTTACCATAAAGAAATATCCCTCGGTGCTTACGTCTACATGTTTTTAAAGAATGTAACCCCTCCCCTCCATAAGTGAGGTCTGTGTACGCCACTGTAGAATTTAAATATGAGCAAGTAATTTCTATTGATAAATTTATACCTCATTAAAAAAATCAACGGTAATGAATTTGTTTATTTTAATCACATAACAATTAGCAATATGAAATAAAAAAAGGAGAAATATACCACAGTATTATTTAACGTGTCGTAAAAATATTCCAAAAGCAGCTTACTTTTCAAATTATCTATAAATTAGGTTTCTATTTATATATCTGCAAATTTAAAATGCAGTAACAGGTTAAAAATGTAGGCATTCACAAAAAAAAATTATATTTCGTATATTAATATGGTTGTAGCAAACAAGACATCATCTTTTCTTATTCAAATTAGACTAAAATAACCAAATCAGACTACTCAACACATCGCATATTTATACAAATGCATGCCGGAATGTAAATTAGTCCACTTTTACTTCCTGTTATAGCCCACGATAAAAAGCCTTCGCTGAGGAAATTCCAAAAAAGCTGAAGGAAAAATTAAAAAAAACACGTGAGAATCCACCGAATTGCGCATCTTTTCTAATTAGGCTATATAGGGTTTACCGCCCTGCTAGTCCGTCACTGCACCTGCATCAACAGAAGCCACATTAAAACAAAAACATGGTAATCTTGCACAGAGCCACCCTAAAGAGGACACCTTAACGCCCGTACCACACACCATTGTCTTGGATGGAACAAAAGAGGCGAAATTCCGCGGGCACCAACGCATGCGATAATATTTTGATAAAGGAGAGGAGGCTATATGTGTTCTTCTCATCTCACGTATCTATCTTTTAATATAAGAATGTGAGGGTCAAGTGTAGGGCATACTAGACTGTGAAGTCAGGTGGCGCTGAGAAAAGATGCTCAGTGTTGCTTTTTTTGTATTATTGCGATATGCATGCTATAATATTTGGTCATGATGTTATTAGAAGTAGAATGTCATCTATATTGATGCAATGTCTGGTAGTTTAAACAGGACATTTTTTTTTTGCACAAAAAGAAAGTTTAATGCTATTTTGATGGATGAAAGCAAAATAAGTTTTTTTTTTCAAGGTGAAGTGTGAGTTATTCTTGACATTCCCTCATTGTAAATATTTTCAGTGATTGAAATAATTCCTGAGGCGCGAGTTTCGCTTAAAAAATTGTTAAGATAAATTTCGTTCAACTTCGCAGTATTTTTAAATGTATGTTAACGTTTTATTCTAAATAGTATTATTACTTGATGCTTTTAATTTGAAAGAAAATTCACCTTTTTTGAAATTAGATATTTTATTTGAACTTGATTAATATTTCGTACACTTTGTGGGTATGCTTTGACATGGGATTTAAAATAGTAAAATCCCTAATATTTTCATTATAATGTCAAAAAATTCATTAATCTTTGATGCGAATTCATATAATTTAAATAATTTTTTTTTAAATATTAAGTTTTTAGCTATTACAAAATTTTCTGATGCTTTTTCGTGCTTATTTAAATTATTTCTTGTGACTTCAATTTTAAAATAAGGTTTTCATAAATTTTCTATTCAGATTCAAATAAAATATTTTAAAATTACAAATCTTTAAATTTTCTCCTCTGAAGAAATGTATCCCATTACTTTTCAAATACATTTTTTTAAATAAAAAAAAACTATCCCAATAAAACACGGGATTTTTTTGTACGATAAAAAAACTGGTTTTAAAGAAATGTGGCTTTCAAGAGCAATTACCCTATAAAGAAGATATATATACTCACAAAAATTTACTTAGAAAAAAAATTTCTTCGAAACAAACTATATATTGAAACGTTTTATGGCTTAACATATAATTACTGAAAATAACCCGATTTAAATAATTTTTTTTTGTTAACAATAGATGAAATTTTGTGCTACTTTATTTTTTTTTAATTTCAAATACAAATGATTCTTCATAAAATTTTCTTATTTTTTCAGTTATTTTTATGTATATTCTGGATAACAGCTTACTTTAAAAATCGCTTTTAAATAATTAATAGTTTAATCTCTTATATTTTGATAGATTTTTAATGTTAATTTTTAAGAATACAGCATTGATCGTAAAATACAAGTTTTTATGACGAGATGATTTTATATTATTAAACTTACAAGCTGATATTTAAAACAAAAATCTAAGCATGTTCATTAAATTATTATTATAAAGAAATATTTGGAATTATTTTAAAGGGATAACATCCCTGAAACTAAAGATTAAATGTAAAAATTACTATTTCGCTCCGAAACAACTTATCTGAAACAGAAGAATTTTAAATTTCTTCGAAGAAATGTCAACTGAGAACACCGAAAAAGGCAACTTGAATTACATCTTTCTCGTGAGTGAAAAATAATTTTTTGCTTCGAAGAAAAAGAAAATGAATAAGAAGATTGAACATATAAATTTCTCCGAAAAAACTTCCTCAAAAAAAAAAAAAATAACTAACATCACAAAAAGGCACCATGATCATGTTTCCGCATTTTTTGTCCTTATCCCCCGCTGTTAACTAGATAAGGTGATGGCAAGTCTCTACGGCGAAACGCAAGGGCGTTTACTTCTTCCTATTTTTTTCTTTATCGAGCACCCGAAGATCCCGACGAGCTCCTTTAAAATTATTATGCTTATAAGAAAATTGCTTTGCAGCAATTTGGCCCTCGAAAAAAGAGTAGCGGTTAAAAAAATAACAACGAAAGGATTCCATCGTGTTTGGAATCCAGTAGCCTTTCTCGATTTCGCACAGTGATTGCTTCCTCTGATGTCACGATTTGTCAATTTCGTTGCCAAACCAAAGAAAACAAATGTCATCGCCGACTCAGATTAATCAGAATGAGCTGTTTTCCCAGCCATCGATTCTTATTACCACCGGGGAGCCTGGAAAATAAAAAAAAAGACTGCAGTATCGGTGGCAGCGGTTATAATAATTTGAGTGTCAAAAACTACAAAGTAGACATTCACGATTTTCTGGCAGCCACCGTGATCTACCCTCGGAAGGAGCGTGTGTTACAGATCTTTTCATATTTAATGATGGCAATAAGGATTTTCTTCTTGTTCCTGGCTCCCAGTGCGCAGGTGCAATATCACGACGTTTCTTAAGGCCAAGACGCCGGTGGAGTCTCATTAATTCTTGCACCCCGCCACACAGCTACTTTCGGTTTAATGAGCTACTGAAGATTACGAGATATTATCTGGATGATACTGATGCAAAGGTTCTTCGTAATTTACACGCTCCGCCTGTTTCATTTACAGTGGCGTAATAACAAAGCCCGTGTAGGCGAATGGGAACAGCCCTCCCCCTGCAAGATGCAAATGCCGTTCTCCCGTTTTAAATGTGTATTCCACTGGCCTACTTGTTTTACTTAAATGCGGTGTTAATTACATGCTATTTGAAACTCGAGATGTCTTTTTTATTTATATGGAACTGTTTTTATGTTGTGGTTTTTTTAAATATTTTATTACCATGATAAATGCCTCAAAATATATCTCAGAACGGAATTCAAGATTTTTCGATGTGTGTGAGATAATTTTGGGGTTATGTGTAGAAAGGCGCGCGCTTGGTCTTCCACAACTCAAGTTTAATATATCACAGCATTTTATAAATTATCCGAGATTTGCGCATGGGGCATCGTAGACTTGTGGTTATAATCCTGAACTCGTGGCCATAACCTCAAATAGCTTACTAGGCTCATAAGTTCGAACTCTATTGGTAGATAAGAGGTAACGGATTCAGGACTGGCGTGTCATAAGTTCGATCTATTGCCGTGATGTGGTAGTTTGAAGAGGCAAATTCCAACTAAGTCGTAACCTCGTCACATGATTGAAGCTCGAAATTATGTTCATCACCTACAGCTCACGTGTTCCTTTGTAGTGAGACATAAAAAAAAACATCACCCACTCTCCGAGACTTAAATTTCAATATAAGGCTGCGGTACCTGAGTGGTCATGGTCACGAACGCGTTGTCGAATCGTGGGCTCGAGTTATGGTACGACTAAAGACCCACCGTGTAGATGGGCTAATGCACCAGAAATTTGTCGAGGTTCAAGGTCTTCACATTGGTGTGACGTGGGACTCGAGAGTGCATTATCAGCTCAGGTGTAGCCATAACCACATATCCGAGTTAGAAAATTAAGCGATCCGTCCTCAATAGACCCCCCACGCAGTTTCGAAAGTCGATGTTAATAAGGTGTCAAATCAAATACATTTTATTATGTATTTACATCGACATCTGACATGCATATCAGATATGTGGCTTGTGTTTCTCAAAAATTATTATTAAACCTGGCACTAAAATCATTCAACTCTAGATTGTTTAGATTAGACATTTTTGTTTACATTCATCATCAATGAATTCCATAATACGGAAATAAACTTCTGCGAAAAAAAACTTTTCTTTCTGAAGACTTACTTCACTATCCCTTACAAAATGTTCAATTTGTGAGAACAAAAGATACAAGATGAAATCGTGGACATTACTCGAGATGAGATCGTGATAAAAACGTCGCCGCCAAGAGCTACCCCCCTCCTCTCCTCCTTCTACTACCTGTAACCGTTTAGGTCGTGCTTTGTTTGTTACACGTGCACTTGGACTTGATTCCAACAAGAAGGATCATTATATTTGTTTTTTCTTTCCCTTGTCGATCTTTTCCCGAAACAGGTCTGCATGATATATCTGGCTGCCGAAACTTTTACGCAATCAATAGAAATGTAGTTTTAGTTCGGTCGGTATTTTCAATTGGTAATTAAAAAGTAATCATCTGCATAAAGACAAAAAATCAGCTTAATCGTACTGATTGTGTACCCTTTAATGTTTTACCGATTGGTGCTCATCGGTTACTGAGATTCTTTCAACAATTGTCAATTAAACTCTCCCGGAGGCTGATGTATCGGTCATGCATTTTCATTTTGATACACTAAACTGCTTTTTAATCGATTGGAAAACTTCAAAATGAACTTCTGAAGAAAGTACGAAACGATGCAAAGGAATAATAATCGATTATTAGCTGAAACAATAACCGTTTAGTCGTTTGAGGCAATTCATATCTTGTATTGGATCGGAGAAATACAATAATCGTAGAATTCATTTAAATACGTTTGTTTTATTTTTAATGTGTTGGTATATTTTATTAGAAGCGGCTACTTTTGAAAGTTGCCTTTTGAAATGTAAGTAAGCAATTGGGGTCAGTTGTTTACCCATTTGAATATTTATTTTCTTTACATTGTTAATTTTCATGATACGACATACTAATAGATATTTCTCTTATATCTACAAACACACAAAATCTTAAATATACTCTGTAAATATTTAACACACTGATATGTGTATGTGTGTGTGTTTATTTTCTTGTTTTAGATTTGGGGGAGGGGGAGTTTTTATTTTTGAAAGGGAATCGGGAATGTTTAAAATTTTGTAATGATTATTGTATACAAATCAGTATACAAATAAAAATATTATTTCAAGTGTCTCTGAATCACAAACAAATGTATTGCAAATTGTTGGCTACAAATATAATATATGTTTCATTACATATAACTTGAATTTGTCAATTAAAGTATACATAACCATTTACATTCCATTTCAATGTGAAATATTATTATTGGGTTTCTTTACTATCTCTCAAGGAATTTCGCATGAATTCATATCAAAAAACTATCTTGTTTGTGTGAATATTAGCTTCGCACTAATCAGCTACTTAAGGGCTTTTGGTGACGGAGCTCGTAATTTTGAACCATGGTCAAGCGACGAGGACGACACCTGAGCTGGAACACACACGTCTCCAAGCTTCCGCATCACACCAACGGGAGGACGCTTGAGCTCCGATAAATTTGACGAGCAATGCCCTCCTACACGACGGATTAATTTTATCGACTTGATCAAATTAATGACCATGACCATAAACCTTGTTGGTCCTAACTGCGTTATGTCCTGATGTGTGTACAATTCTTTATAATATTACTCATGGTGAAAAAAATCCCACAACTTAAAAGAAATACATATTTCATACGTTCTTTTTTTTTTTTTTTTTTTTGAATTTTCAATTTGCAAGCTTTATTTGAAAATACCATAATACGTTGTCGAAAAATTTTATTCTATAATCATCAGGAGAGAAAATTCTTTCTATCTGGAATAAAAGTTAGCATTGTTTTTAATATTAAATTCGTGTTTATAAAACTATTTAACTTCTTGTTTTTCATTTTCTAAAAAGAGATATTTAGGTAATGGGGAAATAAGGAATAATAGTGTAATTTTTTTGATTAAAAACCTCTTTTGTATATATCTTAAGAGAAAAAGAAATTATGAAACCTTGCGTCTGCTACATCTCCCCGCCAAAAAAGAAAGAAAAGAAATTGCGTTTATTAAAAAATAAATTTCGCATCTCGAAGAGCGATATAGTATGAAAGGGCTTGTTTAGTTTGATATCCCATCGATCAAAACCAACTCCATCTTTTCTCGGTCCATATGAGCCTGTCCTCTGCTTTCGACCCTTTTTAAAATAAGTGCCTCGTCATTAATTTCTAAACACCTATTTACAAGGTAATGCGTATGCTAATGCAACAAAAGCAAACCAGTTAAACAGCCGATCACAGTATAAACAACCACACGCGGGATCGAGTAACACTACCGACACAACAACGGTGAGGAAAAAGAAGGAAGAAGAATAGTTGCAACAAGTAAGGATAACCGACGAAAAGCAAAAAGCTTAATAATCTCTCGCCGGCTATAGAGGGAAGAAAAATTGAGGAATAACAGGGTGTGCACTCCTGGTTCATCAACCGCTCCTTGGAACGTTACCGATGAGGGCGCCCCCCAATCCAAATACGAAGGTATTATAGCCTCTTAATTTGAGGTGTGGTGCGTGTGAGTATTTTGTACAATACCATGGCAGGGCCCCGAGCCATGGGCGCGGAGGACCGGGCAGGTAAAAAGTGCACAACGTTTCATCAAGATCGGCCCGGAAGATAAGAAGATTTGATGGGTTACTGGAAGTGATATACTGGAGTTGGGCCTACGCTCTAGGTCTTGGTTGACACTCTAGAGGGGAGGATCTTTTGGAAAAGGATGGTAGGTTACGTCTGTATTTGAGAAAAGTAATGCCAATTCGAATACGAATTAAGTGCACACAATACCAAAAAGAATTCAAATGTCACACCAAATAGAAAACAGATTTATTCCTTCAAGGCTGTCTTCGGCTAATGTTAAAGAGTAGGGACCAAATTCCGAATATTTTTTCAGATATAAAAAGACTCCAAATTATAAATATTTCATTCTGGCTTCACTATCTTTTAGAGAATCACTTATTTTATCAAACTACTTAACACATTTTTTTTCTTTTATAAAATGTGTTTCGCACTTTTTTTCCTATTCTGTAATGCTAAATGAGCTATCCTCTTACAAGTTAAAAGGAAACACTAATTATTTATAAAATAATTTGAAATTTTACGAACACTATATTATAAACAAATGCATGAGTTATTTTTTCTGTCCGAAAATGTGCATCGCGTTAAGTTCACGCTCTCGTACATATAGCAGAAACAGCATTAAGAAAAACTTTTTATTCCTGTAAAAAAATTTAGTTTTATGAACTCATAAGCGTACTGAAAGTTAGGTTTTAGTTGCAATCAATACCTTTTGCCGTACATAACTTGTTGATTCCATACATTTTAGTGCTAAACTAATTTTTACTTGCTGCCTGTGGTCCTTTTGAGTGTTCTTTTTTTTTTTTTTTTTTTTGGTTGACACTTGGGACTGATGGATTGCTTGGATGGAACGATGGTGGTTTGAGATTAACCCAATTTGAACCCCAATTCGGGAGGTTAAGTTTGGATAGACCCTAATATTGTTAAATCTTTTAACATACGGAAAGCTGCATTTCTCTGTGTGTTTGAACTCTCTCTCTAATTCATTTTTTCCTACACAGTTAATGTTTCGTATTTCATCTCGTGCAGTACGGTTCCAAGTGAAATTTTGATTTGCAAGATACGGGTTGATATTTTGGACTACCAGTGACGCCTGGGTTACATCTGCCTGCCAATTATTGTGCCAATTCGAATTCAAATTTAAAAACATTTTATTCAGATAGAAATACGCTAAAAATTTGCTTAAAGGAAGCAAAACATAATATATTCTGACATAAAAAAATATATGTTGCACTTTTATTGTTATCTGTTCCAATTTAAAAATTGGAAAAGAAAAGCAACATAATACTTTTCTTATTACTTAAAAGTCTATATAATTTACTTAAAAATAACTTGCTTAAAATATCTATTACTTAAAAATGACTTACTTAAAATATATATACATTACTTAAAAATAACTTACTTAAAATATCTATTATTTGAAAGTAACGTATGCAAAATTTAATGATTTGAGTGATTTATAATTAAGAGAGTATTGCAGTCTTAGCGTCAAAGTATATTATAGCATTCAATGCATTGCTATTGTAATCAGGGGGGCACGAAGAAAATTATGATTGAAAATTGAATCGCAAGTATTGAAAATTTGAGAAGCACTGCCTTAAAGTAAAAGTTTGATATCAAATAAGTTACCTTACAAAAAATAATTACTCTTTATGTAAAAAAAATCCCATTTTGATTTGAATCGTTTTTATCGATTATAAAGATTATCGTCTACTTATGATGCAATCAGAATAGATGGAAAGAATCCCCCCCCAGTCTTGGTAAAAACTCTTCTGCAATCATCAAGAAAAAGTTCCAGATCGCAGGAAAACTAAGCAACTTTTGTTCTTTTACTTACATTTTCGAATTTAAAAACTATTTGCATTCGTGCAAACTAACAGTATGAAGTTAGTTTAGTTATGTATAAATATGCATGTCATATAATGGGGGGGAGACTATTGTATAGATGGACTGACGATGGAACCTCAACACGGTGTTGAAAGAATTGTAGGTTCATTTCGGGAAATAATGTGAGCTATTACATATTTAATGCAACTAAACCTCAAAATCCTCATTTTTCTTAGTAATTGAAATTTGAAAGTTAATGCCACCATTCATTACCCTTATCTTAATTCACAACTTTGTTTTTATTCATCTTTGTGGAGAAGCGTTAGATAAAAAAAATCAAAGCAATCAATCATTTTTTTTTCAAAAATTCCAAAGTGTTATAAAAAATTGTTTTCCAGATGATTCAGACATTGAGAGGAAAAACATGTTCAGTGTCTGCTCATTATATTTCAAAATAGACACAAGTACATAACAGAATTAAATTATATATTATATATATGAGTATGTATATGTATCTTACCTGAAATCGTTTTGCAGTCTAGCACAGTATAGACGGTTAGATTGAAAAAGACTGAAGATCGGTTATGCAGCTTTCAAAACGTTCATTTATTTTTGTGTAAAAAAAAAGAAAAAAAAATCTTAAAATAAATAGTGAATTTGAGCATGTGTTTTTTTTTCTTGCATAAATTTGAATGTTTGTAGAATTCATTTATCTTGTTATGCATAGAAAATGTAGGAAGAACAAAAACTCGCGGTATCGGTGAAATATTTTTTTGAAATATTTATCTACGTTTGTGTATGAGAACTTAGCAATTAATTTTTTAATTGTTTTGCCCTTTTACATAAATTTAAATATCTAAACAGTCGCTTTCTCTCTCGCTATTGATAGAGGTTAAGAAACGTTTTCAAATCTTAATGATCCGCCTACGGGTTTAGAAGTCAAGAAACTCAATTGCCATAAGAATTTACTCAAGAATATTTTACTGCAGATTTTTGTACGTTACTTACAGACGTATATATATATATAAATTAGAATATGAAGTATTATTTTTGAAAATTAATATTATTACATTACTATAATGTTGCATGGCTCTCATGCCGTTTTGGGAGCTCTAATTTTTTTAAAGAAAAAAACTGATTAAACGACTAATTATTTGTATTTTAAAATTTTACTTTCCCATCTGTTCTTTATCTTATAATAAACTGTCTCCATGTTTGCGAATTTTATGCTAAAATCAAAATAAATGTAGTTAATTTAAATCTTCCACCATCATATATTTTTCTTTCAGTTCTCAATAGCAAGTATTAAAACTATTACTTTTTTTTTTTAGGAAAAACCTCACAAGTGTAATCTCTGCTCAAAATCTTTTCCAACTCCAGGAGATTTGAAAAGTCATATGTATGTCCACAATGGTTCTTGGCCTTACAAATGTCACATCTGCAACAGAGGATTCAGCAAACAGACCAACTTAAGAAATCATCTCTTCCTACATACAGGTAAATTTATTTCTCAAGATTTGATCATAAGAACAAGTCTAACAAAAAATGTTTCGAAATATTTATGATGAAAAAAATCACAACGAAAGTCAACCTTTCTTTTAAAAAAAAATAAGCATTGTTAATTATAAATTGTACGTAGAAAATTGTTATTGAGATTCGGAGGAAAACAGGCGATATATAATTAAATATTTAAATTTATTTATTTTTCAATATAATAATACAATGAGCATATTACTCTGTAATCATTTATGAATGTCAGAATGATAACTCTCTGATTTCGAATGTTTTCTCTAATAATTATAGTCTTATTAACACATTTCTAAATAAAAAAAGTAATAATTAAAATTTTGATTAATGATCTGATAAAGTATTATTGCAAAATAGAATCAATACTATAAAATTATTCACGTGAGAAAGAAAGACAATTCTCGTGAACTTTCGATAAGAAAAAAAAATTCATCTCTCTCTTACAAGGGGAAAAAGACTATACGAAATTTAAATAAAAGATTCAAATAAAATAAAAGAAAAACTTTTTACAGTAAGTGTCAAGTAGAATGATAATTCTTTATTAATTATTCGTATTCTTTTTAAACACTCACGATTAAAACTATTGTTTGGAATACATAAATAAGTTACGACAATTACAATACAATCTAATAGCCCTTTACTTCAATTTGTTGCAATAATTCATTTCATTTTTTTTAAATTAGTGTTCGTTAATTCAAAAACGCTGTTTAATGCAATGTTTTTACTAGGATAATTTTTTCGATATGAAACTTTGATTGAATTGAAATAAATTTAAATATACCTTCGAAAGCCGTAAATATATAGTTTGTAATAGTATACATTAAATATAACGCGTAGGTTTTTTATCTCATTTTTTTAGCGCGATATCAGCGAATCATCGGACTCGCTCGTCACAACAATGATCTCGCAATAAAAACACTGTAACTTCGACTTTCAGCGTCACGGATGACAAACGATCATAACGCATATGCTGTTGACATCCTCGATGTCTGGACAACCTTTGTCTAGAGACAGAAGGCGGGAAAGTAACAAAAAAAGAACCTTTTTTGACTCCGACGAAACCGCAAGGCAGCTGGTGTTCTTTGTCGAGAAGCGAAATAATAGAATAAATAAACCACGGAGTCAATTATGATATTTTATCGAATGGCCGCGGGCGATTCGAATTTCGAGGAAAGGTTTTTCTGTAGTAAAAAGATGGCATCCGGTTGACTTCGCTGTGACCACCAGGTGACTGTGACAAAAGCTGCACGTGATGAGTTCTTTATAGAACGTTTTTATTATATCTTTCGTGGGTTTAAGGGATCTGCTTCTAAGTTATGGGATGGAAATCAGACGCGAGTGCTGTATTAATTTGTAATTTCCTGTTATTCTTCCCAATATCTCATGTCGCAGAAGATATTTGTCGAACAGCTTTTTCTTAAATCAATTTTCTTCTTTAACTTTCAAGTAGTTTCGAAGTGTTCTTCTTTTTTTAAACAAGATTTAATTTCGCCTACACTAATTCTTAGGGTGATCAAATATAACCAATAACAAAAAGTCGATTTTGTCAGTGATATGTTAAAGATTGTGTGCGATAAAAGTTTTAAAAAAATATCATATAAAAAATTAACAGTGGCGTAACGTACACACCCATATCGCGAGGGGAGCAAGGTTCTAAAGTGCCTAAAGCCTATGCTATGGATTTTCAATCTTTTGTAAGATTCAACTTGAGGCTTAAAATCTTACTTTCCGGGGGGGCATAATATTCCACATCCCGCCACTGAAAAATAACAATTAAAGAAACTATAAAAAAGGAATATAATAGGTATTCGTATTGAAATGTTTAAATTATTTTTATTTTGTCATTATTTGACCAATTTTGTGGAAATATAGAGGTTTTTTAACTGAAAAAAATGTTTGCCATGTTAACATAGCATTTAAATCAATAATATCAAGTTATTAATATTACATCATTAAAATTTAAATATATATATATATTACTTTTTATGAGGTAATAAATTGACAAATTTAAGTGTTTGGCATTAGTAGAAGGAAAAAGGGTATAAATAAAATTCAACGGAGAGATTCTTTTTCAATCTACAGCTAAAACTAACAGATTGAGAAAGTGTTAATACATGTATTCTTCACGTGATTATTTTTAAACTACACATTTGATTATTTTACGAACATTTAATATTCTACGAAATAGTTTTCGGTAATTTCTCACTAATAAAAACTAATTTTGAGACATTTTTCAACTGAAATCCATAATATGAATTTACAAGAGGAAAAGAAAACCTAACTTAACTAAAAACTTGCCACAAAAAAAATTTAGAACATCGTTAACTGTTTTAAAACATATTTTAAGGTATCCGACAACCCTAAAATCATGATTTTCTTTTAAAAAATTGACATTTTTTTTTTGTGATTTTATTTTATAGGCCATTTTATTAGCTTTATGAAAATAGCAAGTTTTTTTTTTTTATTTTCCATTCACAAAAATTACAAGTGTTTTAGTAAAAGCAGATGTCATAACTTTACATAAGATGCCAAACTGTGAAATGCGTTTTACTCCAAATATTTTTTTTCTCGAAAAGCTCAAACGGGGACAGCTATTGCTCAAATTTTTTTTTAAATAATTTGCTGAAATTCTTTGTGTATGTTCTGTATAACAATAAGAGTGTTTAAACCTTCAGATTTATCAATCCCTGTTTTATTACAAAGATTATAGTTCTTTATGTGAATACAATCACTGTTTTTTAAAGCAATTTCTTTTAATAACTAAGAAAAAGTGCTCTAGTTTTTGTAAAAATTAAAATATCTCTTAACCTGAAGGTCATTTCAAAAAGGAATTGCAAAGTAGTCAAAAGTTGAAAAATTTAGAATTTGTTCATTCACAATTTGTACAGAGCTTTCCCCGTTTATGTCATTTTTTGTCAATTTTTATCTATTTTTCCCCATTTTACGAGTAATAACTTATTATTTTCTTCTTAATTTTAGCCTTTTTTCCTTAAAGTGTATTAAATCTTTATATATAAAAATATTCTGTGCGTGTGTATGTGACTAAACTCCTCCTAAACGGGTGGACCGATTTTGATGAAATTTTTTGTGTCTGTTCCAGTGGATTCGAGAATGGTTTACGTTTTCAATTCGGTCCAATATCGCAATTAGTTAAAAATATATTAATTAAAAATCTTAAAACGCATAATTGTTTTAACCCTGTGTGTTACTTATTCTGCTAATGCGCGGCATGGAAAAAAAAGAAACAGAGGAGAATTTTCCGACATATTTTCACCGTCTTTAAAATTGCAATCTAATTTTTCTATCAAAATCAGACAAAAAGTAATTACAGAATCGGAAAGATTATTCATTTCGCCACGATACGGCATATATCTATATATAAATTCTTCTGTGCGTGTGTGTGACTGAACTCCTCCTAAACGGCTGGACCGATTTGGATGATATTTTTTGTGTAGATTCAAGTGGATTTGAGAATGATTTAGATTCACTATTCGGTAGGATATCGCAATTGGTTAAAAATGCGCCAAAATTATGTAAAGGTGCGTGATTGTTCATAAAAAAATTATGGGCAATATTCTTGAGGCCACTATTTTGAGCGGCGAACTTCAGGGTGAAATTGTACTTATACCACAGATCCCAATGATTCTTTCAGACTCACCTACCCATTCAAATGGTTGCAATTTCCAGTTCGCTTGGCATTTGCTATGACCATTAATAAGTCACAAGGTCAAACAATGACAATTTGTGGCTTAGATTAAAAAAAACCTTACTTTTCGCATGGGCAATTATATGTTTTATGTCCGAGGTTTGGTAAACCATCACATTTGCTTGCTTATACCCCTCTTGGATTAACCAAAAACATTGTACATTCAATGGCATTATGATAAATTTATTTTTCGTGCATTAAAAAAATATACCTGTTATGAAAATAGCTCGAGTTTTAATAATAGAGTAAAACTACAAAAAAATCTCTATCTCCATCTTTTTTTTAAAAAAAGTTGTCGCAAGTATTCGGATACCTTAAGTATTCATAAAGCTAAAATTGAGAAGCAATATGAGTCAAATGTATAGAATCAAAAGTATAAATCTGCCTTCCGTAGCCCCTTTGCAATGTGGAGACGACCCCTCCTAACAACCTGCGCACCTCATCCATAGCGAGATGCACCTTCCATTCAACAGGTGTCTGCTAATAGTTGTAGGCGGATTCCGTTGACCATATGTTTCGAAGGAAGAGAACGCGGAACAAGGACGATAATTAATTCCACACCATCATCCTTCCTCGCGCAATGGTCAATAATTGGCCAGCATGCCCTCCGGTCTTTTAATCTGGACCATTTTGCCCCGCTCGTTTTATAAATTGCGCGCATCGCTTGTTTTTTTGTGTCTGATATGGGAGGTAATATTTATTATTTTTTGTAAAACAGAAGGTGAAGAGGATTTGAGGTTTTTCTTGTTGTTGGATGAAAAAAAAATGGAAGCTTTTTTAGATTGATTAGGGAAAAGGTCCTACCCATATAACGGAATGAAGGGAAATTGTTTAACAGTTATCTGTAATTTTATCTTGATAAAGTAATTAATGAACACAACAGCTGCGTTGTTTTCCAGTATTTTAAGATTCATTTATTTTTCCATATCAGAATATGGGCTTGTGTTTTTGCCTGAAGATATTTTTAACAACAAAGAAAATTATTTTTGGTTAGTAAGTTTTAAAACATCTTTACGCGGAATTGTAGGCTAGATTTTGTAATTTAATATAACAATTTACGGAAGTTTAATGGTTCGTAATTATGTGATGAGAAAAAAATGATACAGAGACTATGTTTTACAGGAGTTAATCATCTTCGAAATTACTTTATATAGATATTTATGACTACTTTCTATTTATGGTCCAGAAAAAATTTTAAGTTTTAAGTTAGTTTAAACTACTCTCACGTTGCAAACTGTAACGTTTGGGAAAATTGATGGGGGTAAAGAACTTAAATAATTAATAGCTTTGGGCGTAGTATAAATCACGCTATGTACATTTGGTTAGAGATTATTCAACAATTGCCTATTTCCATTCCTCATAATATACTATTTGTGAAAGAAGAGGCAACGTAAACTTTATTTCCAATGTTTTAAAACGGATTATCTCTCCACTCTCTTTGGGTGAGGGCGGTCACTTCTTATACCTCGGGGTTCAGGCTCTTAGAAAGCGTTGTTTTCTCACGGCCATCGGTTGTCGGTGAGATGTCAGATGAAAGGACCCAGCAATATTTTAGGGGTGTACGAAATGTGATCTATATAGGAAAGCCGATTTTGTAGCTGCGAGGCGGAAAACGTTACAATGTGTTCATTGCCACAAATATCCTTTATGGTGGAGTTTGTTAGCAACTATACAGTCCATATTTATTTATTAATATCCAGTTTATTAATGCTTTTAAGAACGTTTAAGCATTAAAAACTGTAAAATTTGATGAAATATAAAATTTATTTCTAAAATAAAGCGAAGATTATGAACGTGTAAAAATACGGATTTATGTTTTTTTTATTAGGTGTACAACTTTTTTTTTGCTTCCGCCGTTTTTTTCTAAATTCGAGGCTTTTTTGTAAAATACTGATTATACATTTATGATTCAATAATTACGTTCGATAACGATCGCCTGTGATTGTTTCAGTCGGTTTTAACAACTCATAATACACTACGCCGAGCTAGTACCACCAAATGCCATGCTGGTCTTCGACGTCAAAATCATTGTACTTGAAGCATTGAAACCACTCTCGGCACGTTTTTCACGTTCTTTCAGAGACCTCACCCTAGATATTTGAGAGCATTCGATGAGCCTCAGCCGCAGATTTCTTCATATTAAAGCAGAAAATTAAAACCTCCCGCAAATGATGAGAATTTGGCTCGTATGCTGACATGTTTAATCAAGAATAAATTTATGATGCAAACACAAATCGACTAATATTTCGATGGCGTTATGTTTACAAATACCTAAGCTTTTTGTATGACATCTACGATCTATTTATTTCGACTACCACTTACCGCTACAGCAGTCTATTGCAAAACGGCGGAAGTAAAGTTGTACACCTAATATAAACGATGATACAACTACTAGATGGCTTGATTTATTTCTAAAAAGTTTGTGGCATATTTGAGACATTGAATATTGTGTTTCCATTTCTTAAACAACGGATAGTGCATTAGATACAATGTTAAGAAAAATTAGCATATAATTGAGAATTAGAAATTCAAACATGTATTTATTTACAAGAAGCATGAATCAAAACCATCTTACACTCCCTTAAAAACGAAAAAAAAAATATTTAAATGAAGATAAAATGAGTATTAATCTAAACAGGAACTCGTGTTTCTTATTTTGGCAGGTTGTAACAATTAAATTGAAGCTTGCAGTGATTGTTCCAATGAATCAATCACAGCTAACCGTGGCTCCACCCGAAGAAAAAGAATTATTTTAATTCGTTCTAATGCATAAAATATAGGTTCAATTTGTCAACCATAAATAGCTAGGAATACTTCCAAAATTGGTTCTTAATTTCTTGACAAATTTGGTAAAAAAAAATATATTCTTTTGTGATATATAAAACATACGCACACTCAAACCGCCCTGAATCGGCGCCAAGTCTGCACACCTTGTCGCCAAACGTGTTTCTAAAAAACACAGCATAGTTAACGAATGAAGTAATGTGGATCACACAGTCTTGCATCATTATAATAACAACTATACTTTGATCAATTCTCTTTCTGTTGTCTGTATACAATGTACTATATAAATCCGAACATTTTAAAATAATGTTTATTCTTATGCATACTTTAATCAGACTCTTAAAGTAAATATGCTATTTTGTAACGATTCACCAAAAAAATTCCTTTTTAGAAAACTTTTGCTTTAATCAATGATCCTGAAAAACACATACTTTCAACTTTTAACATACTTCGATCGATCAACAATCATCGAGATTTGTAATAGCGTGTATGTATTTTTCTGCGTGTTTTGAAGATAGGATTTAGGGCTTGATTTCGAATGTTTACGAATGGTTAAAATAAATATTGCCACAAGCAATTATGTTAGAATTTAAACTATGTGCAGTACATTTTTTTTCAATGCATCCCCATTTAAAAAAAACAGTTTAACTTTTTATCGCAACATTTTAAGTGTATAGTAGTCGTTACTCTATTTCTTGCCAAAATCGGATGGAATTGGTAGTGGTGGTTACATCATTGGTTCAGGTCTCGATTCCACATGGAAAAAGAATGTGAGGAATTTCCCCCTTGCCTTCACAAAGGGAATGAAATTATTTAACTTTGTAATGCTACTTTAGTGGACCGTAAATGAAAAATTTTAAGTTTAAATATCTCAATTTTCCCTTCTTTACTTATTCGTTTCAAACCTAAAGAACAACAACGAAAATTCAGAAAAAAGCAGGCCATGATAGCCTGGTTGGTAGCGTAATTGACTCATGATCGATAGTTCGGTCTTCGATTTTCTCACAAAAAAACGGAATTGTTTACTTAGAACCGACTGCGATAGCCGATGTGACGTTTGGAAAAACTGATGGGTAGTGTGCGAGTTAAGAAAGTATATAATTGATTTATTCCGTTCACATCTATTAATTGCAGTACATACAGTAGGTTGCAAGTAATTCAAACTATTGACTATTTTAATTCTACATTATATTTTTTGTGAAGATGGAGGCAAACACAACCGCTCTTTCCAGTGTTTTAAAACGAACCCTTTCCACTCTGTTGGGGTGGGGCGGTCACCTCCCATACCTGAATTACATTCGGGGTTCTAACTCACAGGAAGTGTTATTCCTTCACGGTCATCGGTGTGATGTCAGATGAAAGGACTCCACAATATCCCAGGAGTGCACGTGTGGACACTATCTATATAACTTAACTCAGTGGTGCAACAGGCCAAGGCCTACTGTGCCCAACTCAGTATACGCGATCTTGGGCCCTGAGGTGCATGAGCAGATGTTCCAGTCAGGTGGTCAGTTTTACGTTAAACCCCCGGTGTTAAATTCCAAAGCAAGCTTTGGTACTAATTTATCGAACCACTGAAGAGATGAAAGGCTGAGTCAGCCTTGCTCAACCCGGGGTTTGAACCTCGGACCTGTGGTGTGGAAGCGCGATGCACTAACCATTCAGTCACTGGGCTTCATACTATCTATATAGGGAAGCTAATATCCCAACTGCGAGTTGGAAAACGTTACACTGAGTGGTCCTAGTGGCGAAATTGTGGTCGGCATCTCTTCAGTTCGAGTCCTGGTGTCATTGAAGACCCGCCTTGTAAAGCGGTTGATGCACATTAAATTTGCCGAAGCTCAAAGTCATCCCGTTGTTGTTGTAAAGCTGTTAGCAGAAGAGGTGTCAGTTCAGATTTCGTTCATAGCACTTGACCAAAGCTTTAGATTGCGACGTTAATAAACATTCCCTCACCTTGTCGTGTTACGGTTGGAGTCCTTGTAACATCTAAGGCTTACTGTGTAGAAGAGCTGACGTACGTTAAATCTGTTAAGGTTTACTGTTTTCACGTTGGTGTAGTGACCGTAGTTCCATATTGCGCAGTGTATAGGTTTTATTTTAATAGGCAATGCGTAGAAATATATCACGGAATCTATTATTGAACTTGAGGTGTTTAATCACTAACCGGTTATACAACTTTAGCGGTATAAAGCAGCAGCGAAATTTAAGAAAGGGATAAGCTATTCTTTTGTGCTAATATAATTCTTTCAAATAAAAATTCTGTTTCAATTGATTGGGAATCTTTGATCCTAATAAGAAATTAATAAGATATTTGTGCTGTTTTAGACTATACTTATTTCAAATGAATCCAAAATTATTTTAATACATGAACCAGAGGAGGGAGGCAACCCAAATGATTTTGTGGGCCACTTCAGAAAAACATTATAATCCCGCATATAAAAAGTACATATCTTTTTATTAGATTTGGAGCCATTACAAACATTCATTGAAGTGAAAATTTAAAATAGAATGACGCATTATATATTGTTTTCATTGTGTTGCTTATGTATATGGAAACATAGATAATATAACAATAATAATGCCACTATTGTTTAATTCATTTAATTAGTGAGACATGTGTTCAATTTTCTCGCCTAGTTTGTGCATGTTGATCTCAAAGCGTGTATTTGAAAATCGTAATGGATGTTGCAGGTTTTCGTTCGTTAAGTTTGAGTGCGATTTATGTTTGATAAATTTCATTTTCGAAAGAAAAGAAAAATATTCGGAGTAACATAAGAAAAGTGATAAAAAAAAGGAACAGTTATGAGATTCATTTGTTAAAAAAAACTAAAAACAAAAATATTGTACAAAATAGTCGTGTTTTTTGTAATGTGCAACAGTCGCGTAATGAATCTCGTGGGCCTCAAACTGTTCAAGCCGGTCCACATGCGCCGGCATAGACAAAAGTATCAGTAAAACGCTTAAAAAAAAGCTCGATTCATATTTATTTTACAAATTTTCTTGAAGATTAGTAACGAAATTGAAAGAATGTCCATGAAAATGTTTCTGAAGAAAGTAACAAGCCCAAAATTCAGTTTGCAACATCATTTTTTTCCCCTCTATTGGACCTTGATGATTTCCAAATGTTTAAATGGATTCAGAATCTGAACCCGAAGAAAACCCCGAATTGTTCGTATTAAATATCCTTCGGTATTCCAGGTACAACAATGAGCCACAAAATGGATAGATAAACTTTTAAAAGGTTAAAAAAAACCACACCCCGATTTTTTTTTTAAAAAATGTCTAGAAGGTGAAAGGCACTTAGCTCAAGATGCAGAAGCCATTTGTATGCAAGGCATAAGACGAAGCGATTCGACAAATAGAAAGAGAAGAAAAAAATGCGGTTAAATTAGTTTTTCTTGATATTTATTTGTTACCGAATAATTTCACTGCATCAGCCGATGGCCTATTTTTTAATATTTTTTAAATCACTCTTTGACACTTTCCTTGATTTGGATTAAAAGGCGGCGATAAATAAAAAGGACGGAGATTCTTCTGGTTAATAGGTTTATACTGCTATTTGCATACCGACTTTCCACAATACCCGTTTGGCAACAGCCCTGGCATTTGTTTTCCATTCTCTGTTGCTGAGTGAAGTTACAATAGAAACTTTAAAACCATGAGACACGTTTTGACATATCTTTAATTTCCCATCAATCAAAAGGATAAACAAAGTGTGTTATCTTAAAAGATTAAGACGCCACTCTCATGTGTGTGTTAAATTTAGAATGCGGTGCAGTGTAAACGATATTGCATATTTAATATATTTGCAGAACATTTAAATATATTTGCTCCATTTAACGATTGGTTTAGATGCAGGTAGCATCGCAAATCAATTCCCATGACTTAAAAATTAATATGCAATATGTACAATATATATATATATATAGTATCCTATACAAATAATTTTAGTGCTGACTTCTTTAGATTCAACCACGGCTTCTTTTTGTTGTTCAGTAGGTTGCAATTCTTATCTGGGACGGCTTAAGACTTTTTGTGGCCCTGGCCCTACACAGATGTAGGCCTCAACTGTGACTTACATCGTAGACTGTACATATACGTTGTCAAGTACTAGTACAAACAAATACAAACGAAACAAACAATAACGAAAGAAATAAGTGAGCATTTGTACAAAACGGCTCGACCGATTGCCGCGTTTTAACTGAATGAGTAATGATTGTGTGTGATGGTAAGCTTAGGCCTGTACGTGGACGATATGTATCCAATTGGCCGTTGAAATTATTCGAATTATGTTCTTATTAAGGCTGAGTCCAGAACGATACGAAGCCCCCGTTGTGGCCAAAGCCCTAGGCCAAGTTCTGATTTCACTGAAGATTCGTCCCGGGCAACTGATGAACTTTCGATATGTAGAGGTCCAAAGTTTGTCTTGATGACTTAGTTTGAAAGTTTGTTAAGTTAGGTACTAGTTCCCTCGTCACTTGAACGCTGTTAAAAATTGCGAATGATTGTTTAGTAGTGTTGGGTGGGTGAATGAATATTAAGGTCGCACTGTTCAGCTACACGAGGGCTTTTGGCGACGGACCTCGTCATTTTGAACCTTGGTCAAGTGACGAGGACGTCACTTGAGCTGGCAGCCCCCTCTCTTAGCTACCCCACCACACCAAAGGTAGGACGTTTGAGCTCTCGACAGATTTAACGTGCGTCGTTCCCCTACACTGCGGGTCTTTAGTGGTACTGTGTTAGAACTCATGACATGCCAGCCATGATCCGTTATCTTGACCACTAGGCTCAATTAGGTCTTTTTTAACACAGTCAATCCGTTTTAACGGGGGTCAGCCCTGAGGTCTATATCTCATGGTATTTGCCAGAAATATTTGCTTGCAAATCAAGTTCTAACAATTGCATTTTCTGAAAGACTAGATGGTCCGGTGCTTCTCAGACATTCAAACTGAATCCGAGTAATCAGCAATATTTTTAAATCGAGTTTTTCCCCTCAACTTTCTGCTGGTCACTTGAGCGAACTTTTAATCGAATAGTGTACTTAAATTCCCATCCCAATAAAGTTACTTCATATTGATTCAGTTGATAAATGTTAAACATGTCGGAGTTTAATATATCCTCACTTCTTTGCTTGTTGTAAAAATTTGGAGAGCTTGATGCTAGTTCAAGTCACTTGATCGTATCTAGAAATTACGAAGTCAGCAACTAACTACCTGGTGTTTCTTCAAAATGTGACTTTAAGGAATAATCATTCCGTTGACTAACATTTCACATCTTCGAAACAATTGACGTAAATTAAATTGAAATATTAAATCATAAAGAGTGTTTTATCCATTTTGATTCAGCGTGAACTGGATATAGAAGAATATATCTAAGTATTTAGTTTCTCGGGGGATGGAGAGACTTAATTTTCTCTTTAATTATTAATTATAGTTTTTATATAAATCTATTCAATCAAAGAATCATTTTAGATTTACAAACATATTTAAAAACATAACGTAATATTTTTTTATTGTAAAAATTACTCCAACTTAACTCATTCTTCTGCATGCCTATATTTTACACCCTCCTATCTCCTGAGACACCTGTTCATGAGATTTGAAGTAGTGCATATAATACCTTGAAAATTTAAACCCATCACTGGAAATTAACTAAACATCAATAATTTTTTTAATACTTTGATAACTAAAAAGTCATATTTTTTCTTAAAATAAGGAATTGGAATTTTCTTGGCCTATGGGTACCCCTATGCCTCATGCAGATATGGAGTGACATGTTAAAATAATACCACCAGGTGCGCAGAAGAGACCTATTTCTAAGTCTGACTGAGACGAGGGCAAAGACAATGGATCGTGTGGCGAAAGGTCACGGATCGGCTGACCTCCATCTAACGGATGGGCTTCGACGGTACGGCCCAAAATGCGGGGGCACCCTCCATCCAGACGCCCTGGTTGCATTCCTGAGGGCGGGGGGAGAGACCGCCACTGCATTTTTGGGCGGTTTGGGGAGAACGCCCAGGTGGCAGAGAAGATGTCTTTCTTTCTTGCACCTGCGACAATCGCGATCACTCCCTTAGAGGGTGACGCGCACTCCCTTGTCACCTTCGGGTGGGATTCCAGTGTGGGAGACAGCTCCCTCTGCGCACTCCCCGAACACATTTTCGTATCATTCCTTAAGAATTACCTAAATTTTTAATTTAATGGGTGCGTCAATTACGTCTGGTATAAATGCTTCTGTAAATGACGCAAGTCATGTGTGGGCAATAGAAAACTGTAGCAATGGGACACTGAAATCCTGATTTAGAAACTCTTTAACATTCTTGCTCGAAAAAAGATTTCCATACACTCTGTTATACAGCTATACCAGGGGTAGCCAACCCACGGCCCGCCTTGAATAATTTTACAGCCCACGAGATTCATTACAACTTTACCAAATTCGATTATTTTGTGCAATATTTTTGTTTTTAGTATAATATTTTGTAACAAATATATCATATAACTGTTTCTATTTTATTACATTGCTTTTGTTATACATAAGTAGAAGTGGGCAGTATTGCATTACAGTGACTGGCGGCAGCATCTCGCTTGATTCCTGAAACTTTATCGCGTAGCTTATTGCTACAGCTAGGGATAATTGATCGTTGCATTATTACTATTAAATTACTTATGTTTGTATACATGAAAAATAGTGAAAACAATAGTAATGATTCTTTCCGTTTTAAATTTTCACTCTTTATAATGGAGTCCATATTTAATATAAAGACATTTTTATATGCAACCAGAGGGATTATAATGAGAGTTGGCGACCCTTGAGCTATACATACCTTTAATTTTTTATCGTTGCTGTTAACAGAAAGGGAAGACTGAAGCTAAGCTTTTAGGACGTGGCTCAGCCCCGGTAAAAAGCAAATCTTCAATACTACGAACATCAATATTGAATTTTTGAATGTCTTAGCTTGTCCTATTTTATGATGAATTATTTATTAGGTTTTTCTGATCTTCTGACTTTTAAATTGAATTTCTCTCATATATGTAATGGATTAATAAATCAATATTTATCTCCTTATGAACTTGGGACATATAACCAGAATAACGGCCAAAGCTTTTCGCGATGTACATACACATAGTTGACATAATTTGTCTCAGTCTTGTCTCAATTAATACGAAATTAATCTACAATAGTTTCATCCAAATGGCATAGTATGCTATAATAACTTAATTCAGTGGCACGACAGCCCATTAGGTGCATAAGTAGATGTTCCGGTCAGCTGGTCAGTCTGACGCGAAACCTCCAGTGTTAATTTCCCAAGCAAGTTTGGTACTCACTTATCGACCCACTGAAGGGATGAAGCGGTGAAATATGTTATAACATGCATCCTTTATCCATTGAATTAATTGTAGTACTTACGATATATAGAAACTGAAAAATTGAAATATATATTTGTGAATTTTCAACGCGAATTTCTTCATTTTAAAATCATAGCATTTGTTTGGAAATAAGACATTTGCAATTGTGCCTTTCTTTTCGATTGTAAAAATGGTCATGATCGCGAACATTTAGTTGTCGTTGTTTCCGTCGAATCATAGATTGAAGTTCGGATTCCACTTCTGACCCACACCGCTGTACTTACTACCTTTCAATCGCCACTTGGCTCAAAATTACCTAATCCGTCAGAAAAAAGAACCATCTTACATAATTAGGTAATTCATTTATTCAAAATAAATCTTACCCTACATGATTCCATAATAAGTTACTTTTTCATCAATTCTATCTTTATCAAATTTAATGATGATTATAGCCATATTGAATAGGATTAAAAACACCAGTAGATGTATGTGGATATATATTCACACACACAAGCTACAAATGCTGATATAAGGCTAAAAATCAGATACCACATAAGGAGATGACCACTGGAGTGGCTAGTTCTGAGTGGGCCGTGCATCACAATTCTTTGGGGACAATTTTTGGTATAAATTTATAGATATACGCGTTATATCTATACAGTTAAGTAAAAATCTGTGACAAAAATAAATGCCAACTTTTTAAGAATGATTCCAGTTTTTTTCTATAAAGAAATGACTACGTTTATCAAATATAATAAATTATTTATAAAGTATAAGCGCTGAAAAAACCTTGCAACATCAAATACTAAACATGTCCGGAGAAAAATAAAAGGCAGTGAATATGGTAACAACAAACAAAGGACAAATTACCAAAATTCTTTCTTCAGGGACACAGCAATTTGAGGATACACTTTTAAGGTCAAAATTAAAAATATAATACATTTTAATAATTTATGCAACTAAAAATATAATGTATTTTAATAATAAATTTATGTAACTAAAAATATAATATATTTTAATAATAAATTTATATTATTAAAAATATAATATAATTTGTCTGATAAACGTAAAGGAAACCTTTCAGATTCGAAGTAAAATGAGTTATGCAAGCATTTCTTCCGATGGAAGCTTATATATAGTGACTTAAAAATCTTGAAAGAATTATTACAATACTTTCAAAATTTTGAAAAAAGAGCTCGTTCTTATGAATGGATGATATTTTAAATTGTTCCAAAAAGAGGAAAACCGAGAAGAAACGGCGCTTTTGCTAAGTAATATATCAAACATGTCCTCGATTCTATCCACAAAAAATGACTTTTGATTTTTTTTAATAGTATTTTTACGCATTATATAAACGCATGCTTTAAGTTTGAAGGAATGTGCTGAACAACATAATCTTTGTCTGGAAGGGATAAAGGATTACTTACAAATATTAGTCTTTTCTTTAAAAACATATTTATCTTCGAAGTAATGAATAATAAATCAGTTTATCGAAGTGTCCTTCAGTTTTTCCCAAGAACCATTCAAAATTACAAAAACTTCCCCACTTTTTTTACTTATTTTTTCTTCATCAGTAGAGCAATAACAAATCTCTTTTTGTGGTGTGTAAAAACACTTGCTTTATTAATTTACTTGTAGGATAGGTTTCAGTTTCGGCCAACATTGCATCCTTCACCGAAAAATCAACCGGCCACTTGTCTGGCTGACCATTGTTTTCCTTGATTAATAGCGCCAACGGATGCAAGAAATCCTTACAATGTGATACATTGAGAAGAAACTACCCACCCTTACGCATCATTATGCAAACCACGCGGCGGTCACTCGCTTGGGTTTGGTCAACCTTCGCCCGGGAAGAAAAAAACAAATAAAAAAACAAACTCATTATTTTTTAAAAACATTTTTTTCCTCCTGTGATTTTTTTTTCTTCCCCACCGTTTCGTATCGAGAGCAGAACGGTACCAGAATGCGAGGTGGGAAATAAAAAAAGAATTCTCACAAATAATTAGACATACTCGCTTTTAAATAAGGAAGACAATATCTTTAAAAAAGAAGAAATGGCAGAAGTGAACAAGGATATTGAAACCCTCCTGTTTGGTATTTTAATGTTTTCTAAAATCAGAAAGGGGTTGGAGTTTTTTTAAAAAAAAAAAAATTTGTTTTCTTTAGCTTTTGCAATCTCTTCCATCAGTGCAACCTGTTTTTAAGTCTGATGGAAGTGTTTCGCTTGTAAGAAGATTCGATTATCTCCATGGAGCTTGCGGAACGATTACTTTTGATGGTCTTAGATTGAAATCTTGTCTAGAACTCTTTTTTTTCGCTCTTCTTTTAGGTTCTCGCAGTGGCGGGTCGAACGCAATTTAGTCCGAGATCATCAGCAGGGATAAATGGCTTTTAACGTAATGAGATTAGTGTTATTTTGCGCAATGTATGTTAAAAGCAAAGACGTACGCGCCTTCATTAGAGAAAAATAGCAAATGTAATTGATGAAGTTTTTCCATTAGGAGATTCCTTTCTCATGGCAAACTTGTCGGAAAATTCTTTACTGATTGTTTCGCTAAATTTCAAAAATTCTAAAAATGTCCATGAAAGCTTCAGTTTGGGAAAAATAGAAGTCTCTTAGATAGTTATGTTGTTTGGCTGTAATATAACACTTTCTTTTTGTCATGTTAATTATTTTCAGCAACGTTCCGATTTCTTCTAAACATGAAAATGAATCTACATTCAATTTTAATCGTTGTTCGTTGTAAAAAGTTTTTTCCATTTGTATAATACCATCTAATCTTATCGTATTTTAATAACCTCCAAGCAATACTTACTCGTGTAAACTCAAACTTAGTGGCGCAACAGCGCATGAGGGCCAGGGCCTACTGTACCCATCCCAGTAAACGTGACCATTGGGCGCTGAGGTGCATGAGCAGATGTCTCGATCAGGTGGTCAGTCTGAAGCGAGACCCTCATTGTTTAAGTCCCCAAGCAAGCTTGGTACTCGTTTATCGACCCACTGCTGTTCCGCATATACACATTCCAATTTGTCTTCTCAAAAAGGTCTGACTCGTAAAGTATCGATACAGGCTCGAATCTTGTACTTCTAGAGATAAAAATAAAGCGGGAATCGTTCACGTAAAGTCCATATGTAAGAGCCCAACATTCTTTCGTTAACATAGTTTAAATGTAGAAATTGGAGTGAAAGCGCATGTATTGTTCTCATTATAGAGACCTTTGCTGAAGATTACTAGGCATCGTGTTGCTTTTGGGGTGACTTTCTTTAAACCAATCAAAGGTACATGGTGGGGCAATCAATAGGCTAAGAACTGTCATTCTCTCAAAGACTGTTGGTAAGAAATAGTTGGCTATGATTGAATTCAAAATACAACTGGGCTTTATATTTCCTTTGATATAGAAGCTAGAAAAATAAAGTACAAGTTTTTGTTCGAAACTTTAATTATTCAAAATAATGATACCAAAGCTATATATATAAAGTCAATTGATGATACTAATTTAAAAAAACTAAAATCATAACTGGGTACCTCAAAGAACATTCAAGGGTATTGTATACTTAAAACGTTTTATCGTGATTGTATTGGCTATGTTCCTTCGTAAAATTTCTTCCTTGTTGACGCGGCCCGTTGGTAATTAACCATTTCATAAGTCCTGTGAATCTTTGCTGAAATGTTGTATAACATACAAGATATAGAATAGTGTTCACACACCACTAATAATTTTTGAAGCTTTTAAACAGAAATGTAATATTGCAAAAAATTAAAATTACAAAAAATATAGTTGGAAATTTTTAATTGCTTAAATGAACCCTTTTTGCTAGCTACATTTAAGCTCCCAATATTGCGTCAGAGGGGGCTGAGTTGTAATCAGGTTGCTTTTAAATTTTTCATCTTCACCAGGAATCCATCCTTTTCCACATATTTAAGAATATGCGGAACACGAAAATATCTCTAATGTATGCTTTGTTTTTCCAACATTTGTTCCAAAAAAGTTTTTTTTTTTGTAATTTAGATCTCTTATATTGTAATTACTTGAACAGAATTCATTTCATTGGCCAACTAATAGAAAAGGCATCATCAGGATCATATGAATATTCTTTAACTCTATACTCAGAGCCCTTTGTATATCTTCAATGTAGGGAAAGCATTCGATCTATAATTGAATACACAGAAAAATTATGATAATTTCTTCCCATATGCTACTACCCAAACACTTGTGCAGCAAAAAATATTCATTTCAGTATTCACCAAAAGCAAACAAATGTACAGATTTTCGGATCAAGCAAACCTAACCTCTACACTCAATTCCACGCATACCAAACCAGAAGCGGCGTGACTTCTCTGACCGTCATAATTCTTACTCATATTTCTCATCTATCACCGTGAAGAAAGTCGCAGGAAACACACACCACCCATAATGGGTGTCATTTCTCCGCGAACGGGCGCACAGACAACAGAGGGTGGCAGGAAATCTCTTTTTTTTCAAGGTGATAATCTTTATTCATTTATTATTACTTTTGTTAGGGTGCCCGAGTGACATTTTACAATCGTGATGCCAGGAGAAAGCCATTCAAGCACGATATCGTGATGCACCATTAACACATTGTTTTTGCAGAATGCACTAATTAACGATGCAAGCATTTGTCGTTGTTTCTGAGGCACCCAAGAGTCATGAGGCTCTGCCTTTGATATGTAAATTGTGGAACACTGCGGGATTCCTTATGACATTGGATTCGAATAACTTTGGGTACATCTCTAATATATTCATTTTTTCCTCTACTTCTGCGCAATACCTATTTCTGTTTGTTCTTCAGACTGTGGAGAGAGAAAAAGTCGTAGGCGTTAATCTATCTTTTCACTTACATACTTATGACTGTTTTTACATTTATAAACAATATTTTAGCTATTTGTCCTTTAAAGGTAGTATATTTGTAAGTTCAAATGTCAAATATTGTACATTTTCGACATCGGGTGACTACATTACTTTAAGGGCGTTGTTATCCTTCCGCCAAATCTGTGTCATAATCCTTTGAAAAAGCTTGTAGGTTGATTAACATCAAGTTATATCAACCCAAAAGGTTTTGGACCAAATGCATTGACGTTGATTCTCGTGGTCAGATGAACAGGATACTTTCTTTCTGCAATCTTACTTCCGATATCCAACGTTGGAAATGTAAGTGTTCGGCTGTTTTAGTTATTCTTCACAGAAATATTTGGTGTTGAATTATGATGTTTTAGTATGCAACTTCCATCCCTAGCTTGGAAAGACTTGGGTGGTTATCAGGAACCTGAAGAAAAGTTTAGTGTCCCAATTAGTGAACGGAAGTCTCATGAATTATGAGCTAAAATAATTTTTGATTCCTTATGATACCAACCCCATGATAGAAGAAGGAATTATTCTCACTCAGGGTCTGAAACTTTCCAATAAAGAAACTTATTCATAATTTCATAATTCATAGCTTTTGTGGCAATGGGCTATCCGCGAGGTCTATCCTGTCTTACTCGGGATCTCTTTTGCCCAAACAAATTGGTAATTCAAGCTAGAACAACGCCTCAATGTCAGTGACCGTCGATACCAAATAGTATGCAAATCGTCAATGAAATAAATGATATAGGGAAATAAAGAGGATTGTATATACTTCCTGAATATAATACGGCCGCATGGATTCTTGCCAACGAAAAAGCTGATATTCAAGGTTTCGGAGGTTTTTGGATTGTCAAGGCCAAAGGGTTGCCTCTCGTTAAGACAAGAACAAAGTTGTTTCAAACCTTTTAGCTTGTCTTGTTTGCATATTACATAGTCATTTCCAGTATTCGATTAATAATTGTTGATATTTCCATACCTGTAATCATTTTGAGTTTGATCAGAGGCGTAGCTATCACCGTATCAATGATTCGGGGCCCCCAAGCTACAGGGGCCCCTACACTTGTGACTAAAGTATCACTTATAGGGTGCTCATATCTGAAAAAGGGCCCCCTAAAGAATTTTGATACAGGGCCCACTCAGAACTAAATACGCCAGTGAGTTTCATTCATGGCTGCTCTGCTCATGCTGCATTTGTATCCCTCCAAAATTCATCGTAATGAACGATATCTTCACCTCAACAAACATGAGAAGGAGGTCCCACGACACCTATCAAATTTCATTTGATTGATTTAATATCCAGATACTCATTTCAGCCCCTAAGAAACAATCCTTCCTCAGTGACTCTACCGCCCAGGGTCGGCTTTGGCCTTCTCAAGAAGCCTTTCCCAGGACAGCCTTCTCCTTTCTAGTGTTCTTCTTGCTAGAAACAATCCAATTAATTTTTTAAAAAACCAGCTTGTACTTAACCAGGTGCTGCATAAGGGGGATGTTTGATTGCTTCTTGAATCGTGATGCACTTAAGAGGCTCGAGAAGTGATGTAACACAGTAAAATATGTATCCGATCAAATCTGTTTTAATTAAGGTTGAACATTAATGTTACTTATTGATCATGACAAATGATGCGATATTAAAAAGTATATGGCTCAAAAGCAGAATAAGTATATTGCTTAATTTGGCCAACAACCACTAGTCAAATTTGGGGATTCAGAACAGCTTGATAAAAAGTATCCTACAGCCTATCTCACGGCAACTACAAAAAGAAGAATCTTAAGCAGATGTGGGAAAGTTATCAACCCTGCAAGATCAAGTAGATACTGCATTGTAGACATTGCCGGCATAAACTCATTTCGGACCCTGGTCACAAAAGATGTATGGGGCCCCCCTTAGCACTGGATGATCGAAATTTAGAACTAGAAAATATGTTTCAGTCCAGCTTATCCGGGCCCATCCAAGTCCCGGGCCCCCTTCCCAAGCACCCAATGGATAAACCGGCACTGATTGTACATACTATAAAAACAACTAGTAACATAAAAAAAACAACGGGGAAAAATTTGGTCTACTAAATTGGAAAACACTAGGACAGGGGTGGCGAACCTTTATGAATCAACGTGCCATTTTTTCTAAATAAGTGTTTAATGAGGTATAGATGTGCCGTCAAATAATTTTGACGAAACTTAATATTAAGAATACAAAACTTCATTTTTTACGAAAAAATACCCTTTGCATTGTATAGTTGTAAATGTTTTATTAAACGTGTTATTCAAATTAATGTAACATTAGTGTGAGTTCTGTTTTTGCAGATTGGATGACAAATAACTTATATATGGATTGTAAGATATTAATTTTAGTAGAATTCATGCTGAATTGGAGTCCTCTGCCAATCGGATTTTAAGCGATTAATTTATTTTGCTGTGGCTCACTTTTTTGACAAGAGAATTTGCTATTTGTTTCAAAATGCTGTTTTATCGACGATGTTCTGCGTACCACTATTCCACAGGAAACACACAACTAATAATGCGATATTTCTTGATTCACCAAATTTGAAATTCTCTTTTACACTTACTGCCTTGCACTTTTTATTCTTTTGCTGAACTAGCCATGTTAAATAATACTTAAAAATCGTAAATATAACGTAAACTTTAAAATACAGTTGAGACAATGAAGTTGACTATGCTATGCGGAAACAAAATTTGCATCATAAGCAATTGTAGTCCACGGCGTAACTAAGGTAAGACAATAATAAACGAGTGTGCTCCCCGCCGCCTCGCAACCGATCACTCGCGTTGTTCGTAATATTTCACAGTGAACTTGGTTATTTTGAACTAAAATGCAAACCATTTTGATCGTTGGCGTGCCCAAAATATTGTGTCGCGTGCCATGAATGGCGTGCCAGTGGTTCGCCATCCCTGCACTAGGAAAAATCATGACATTTTTCTTCTAATAAATATTTCGTTCAATATACATTTGGAAGAAAAATCCTCCTACAACAAGGACCTAGAATTCTTTCATTGATAACTGTGACTGCAGCAAATAGCTATTCCCTGTTCAACAATCAAGGCTATCAGCTATCTATTTAAGTGCTTAGGAGAGGCCTACAATGTCAAGGTTAGCAATGCCTTGTTTCTCTCGATCTCTTCTTAAGTCAACGGGGCAACGCGCAGCGAGGTAAATCATTAACCAACCCCGCCATTACTTAAAATGCCACCGCGAAAATAATCAACAAAGCAAAAATCAACGAACAACTCGTCCACTGTTTGGTGGAATACTTCTTCCAAGACAACCGAGGAAGGGTGGTGCAGTTGGGGGAAAAGGTTCTAAAAAAAGAAGTAAATAAAATCTTTAAAAAAAGCATTCCAAGACTCATACGGTTCCCAGCACGATTCAACGTGCGTAATGAGAAGTAAAGGAAGGGGGGCTGAGCTGTAGGGGAGCTGCTCCCAATTCGCACTGCGTGATCCGTGATTTATCACGAAACATCGTGACAGATTTTGCCGCTCCCGGTTGATTAAGAACGGGCTACCGCTGCAGTTAATGAAGCCTACCCCCAGCAGAGGTTAGAGTAATCTTTTTTTCTTCTTCTCTCTCTTATGTTGGGGTGTTGTTTTTGTTTTGTGTGCTGGAGTACTTTCCCAATTGTAAGATCAGCCCTAAAGGTGAAAATGGGGATCAGCCGAGCTTCCGTTCGGAAGTTCTCACGTTGCCTGTTTGTTATCTTGTCTGAAGTTCGCGAGAAAGTTTGTGGAAAATTATAAGTTTTGTCTTAGTTCTAAAACTCTTGTTGTTCGGAAAGTAGGTAAAATTTTTACTCTTGCCTTGCGTTGCGTTGCGTTAATTGTCCCAGCAATTTCATAGTGTTCTTGAGATTAATTATTCAGTATTGTGAACGACTTTCTTTTTTCACTTTTATGACAATATTTCAGATAAATTTATAACGTTAAACTAAATATGATCTGAAATTATAGCTTCGTAATTGATTCGTACAAAAAATGCATAAAAAAGATTTAAGCCCTATTTCATCAAAATTGTTGCGGTTAAATCGAAATTATTTAATTATTTGGTTTAACCCTTTATCTACCAACGGTACTTATAATTACCACTTACTTTAAAATTACATAGAATATAACCATTTTCACGAATATTCTGACGATATTTAGCAGGAATATTCTTTAAAATCCTCTATTCCAAGATATATGGCAGTACGGGTTCTATGATGAGTATTTTAGCGGGGAAGGGGCGAATAGTTTTATAGCAGAAAAATCGTTTTCAGCTGATGGCGTTTTGAGCGGATTGCAAAGATTATCCTTTTTGTCCCCCCAAAAAACAGTTAATGCCAAAATTTAAGTGTCTTATTATTATTATTTTGCATGTTAATGAAGACTTTAGAAAATGATTTGACTATTTATTTTAAGTGAACAGTTTACATAATTAATTTTACAGTTGAACGTCTTTAATTAATTAACTCTAACGGATGAAATTTCCCAAAGTTGAGTATTTTGTTTATGTATATCCCTTAATTTTTGATATAGTGATCTAAAAAAATATTGCATGCGAAAAACTGTAGTAAATCATAATGAGGTAGATAAAGGTTTAATTGATAATCAGTAATCGTCTTTAATTAATCTTTAATTAGTCTTGATTAATCAATATTTCGATCAATTAAGTTCCAAGAACGATTCAGAAAAAAAATTTTAGCAATGTCTTTCCATTTAGATGACATACTATATCAAAAGTCTTCTGATTGTAAAAATCACTTCAATGCAGTTTGATTCTCTCTGAACAGAAACAACAACTTCGTCTTCAGATATAATATGAAGAAATAGTATACATAAAAGAAGGAATTCTTTAAACATCTAAAAAAATAATTTTTATTAATTAAGTTATAAAGTCTCTTTTTATTTTTCATTTGATGCATAAGAATTTAAGTTGTACCATAAAAGGGAAAAAAAAAATTGAGATGAAATTTTTTTTTAAAGTATCCTAGTTAAACTATTCATTTTTGGAATTTTTAAATAGATTATTAAAAATATTAGAACTCCATAGGGGAATATTCTTTTATTGCGCAATAGAAATATAACTTTTAAGTATTATTGCTTTCAAACAAAATTTGAATTCAAAAGAGATTTTTGCATACAAACGAATTTCATTTTGAGAAAAAATATAAATCTGAACAAGAAAAAAAATCTAATGGTAGTATAATAGTCTGATTTAAGTAACTATTATACTCGCCGAGAGAAGATAACTATTTATAATATATTTCTAAAAATACCCACACCTTCCTTCCTTTATTTTACTAACCATTAAAAGGTTATTGATTTAGCTACCACAACAAATTGTATCTGAATATTTTCAAATGTCTGCTTTTACTGATAATAAACTTATTTTTTGAAAACTTTGTAAGAGTAATCTATTTTGAATAGAGTTATTGGAATAGATTTAAATCAATCTCATGCAGAAATAAGGAATTTTTTTTTATTAATCCATTGATGCATTATAGTTATTTAAACGCAAATAGGAATTTTCAGAAAACTGAAATACAATTTAATTAAGAATTCGCGAGATTTATTTCGAGAACTGGGAATTCATCATTTGGCTTTCTTCTCTTGGAGTTTATATAAAGATCTAACAATTTTTCCGTTTAAAATCCTTGCATAAGATAGCGGACTCGACGAAAATTATTTTCACGCGATAGGTGTTGCATTAGTCAATAGGTTCCCAACCTTCTTTGAACTGGCACCCCCTTTTTTAGTGAATGTTTCGATACCACCCCCATCCCACTCCAGAGAAATAAGAGCGTACATAATACATGAGGAAAACACGAATTAATTTTTTTAAGAAATATTCTATCACTAATAGAGAGAAGAGAGAGAGAGAGTATATTTTTTTAAATTCAGTTTTTTCTAAAGCCCCCGTTTTTTTTTTTTTTTTTTTTTTTACTTGCAAATCTCAAATAGGTATTGCCAGGAATATACAATTTTAAATACATGCAATCAGTAGCGCACACAAAAATTTTCAAGGGAGGGGGTCCAGGGTCGGAGTCCACCATTTTGGTAGCATGCTCCAATACATCGCCCAACATATTCTTGTGATTTTGAAGATTTTAGAGTACAAAAACAACACAAAATTAATTGTTGAATAAATCCAATTAGCATTAATTATTAAAATTAATTATTAATAAAAAACACATAATTAAATTTTACGTTGTATATACATAGGATCAGTGGTGCACACAAGGGGATTCCTGGGGGTCCGGACCCCCCTTGATTTTTTTTCCGATTGATTATAATTCTAAGTATAAAGTACGTAAAATTTTAATTAATTACTTGTTATTCATGATTAATTTTATTAATTATTTATTCAAAAATTAGTTTTTTACTGTGTTTTGTTCTCGAAAATCGACAAAATCAAAAGGAGCATGATACAAGAATGGTGAAGTTTCGACCCCAGACCCCCCTTGAAAAATTCATGTGATAGGATTATAACCGATTGAAAAAGAAATCGAGGGCTATGAGGGATGTCCAGACCCCTAGGACCCCCCTTCGATCAAAATAAGATAACCTATATTAAAGTGTACTTTTGTTAATACATAATCAGCGTGTTTTTTTAGTCTTCTTTTAGACTGTTTTTGGTTAATCTGCCCATCCCCATCATTTGGTTAATCCGCCTCAAACGCCCACAAGGGGGCGTTATTGCCCACATTAAGAACCTAAGCATTAGACGCACAATCGTAATCAAGGTAAGAAAAATTAGTTCAATCTTTTGACGTACGAAACGTATATTGTTTTACGTTTTATTAAAATTTAAATTTTAAAAATCACCTATATACGCACACACAAACATATGTTTAAATTCTATCTATGCAAGACTTTGCACAGAACTTTTTTTGTTTGTGTTTGATTACGTACCTGTTGTTCCTGTAGGATCTATAACAGAGATACTAAACCTGCGGCCCACTAGGCTTTTCTGAGTGGCCCGCTCATTGCACACAAAAAAAATCAATTATTTAAGACCAATATATTAAAAATTTAGCGGGAAATTGCATCAATCAAGCAATCAAATACATTTGCTATTGATGTCGTACGGGTATGAATTGAAAGATTTTTTTTTTCTGCCTACTTGTAATTGTAACAGGTAGTCATAACAAATACCAGTGAAATAGCGAATTGAACTGGAGTAGTGACTATTTTATGCATGAAGTTGAGTTTAAATTATAAACAAATAATACTGATTTCTGTCTGGAATTCTGTTATTCGACGCTAATTAAATTAATTTTTGAAATAAAAATAAGAGGCTTTATCAAAAGAAAGAAAATAAAAAAAATCAAATTATCAAACGGTTTGGCAGCTTTTTTTGTACGACAATGGGTTACGGGGGGAGTGAAACCGAAACTACTTCACAACTCAATAAAAAATGCATAAATCTGAAGAAAAAAAATTAATAAGTGTTTGATAGAGATTAATATTGTATTAAAAGCCCCCCAAAAATAAGAGTGTTAATGTATTAATCAATTATTCCCATTTCAAGAGTCAAACATTGCCTTAGTCTAATAATGTTTTTTCCATCAATGCTCATGTTGCAACCCGCGTGAAATATCTTATATATATATTTATATATATATATGCGGCCCGGCGGGGATAAAAGGTTGAGTACCCCTGCTCTATAATATTTAATCCAATATGAATTCATACTGGCGGGGCTCGCCCTCCATAAAAAAAACCTGGTATCAAGTTACTGATGGTAACAGTGATCATTCACTGTTACAAAAAAAAGAAAAAACTTTGAATGAAACTCATCTTACAACCATTCACATAAAATGCGTGAATCGAGAGCTTCCTGAATTAATTAAACAGGTTTGGGAGAGGGTTCACAACCCCTAATCGAGAGGGCGCAGCGGGAGGTACGACGCGAAAACTCACATTGATTCAGCCCGCTTTCATTCAAACTTGACAGTGCTTTAAATAAAGTATATTGACGATAAGAAAATTTTCGTTTTAAGAAAATTTTTATACCTTGCTATTTGTAAGATATAATATTTTTGTCGTTTTTTGTGAAAAATTTCATCTGCGCTTATAGTATTATGTTAATTTTAATGCATAGCTCACACACAATTATAACTTAAAACCCTTATTACACAATTATTACCTATCTAATGTAATTGAAACTACATTCTCAAAAGGGTGTATTTTGAGGGGTAGACTTCAATGCTTTTTCTTTGAAAATGCGCTAACGTTTTTAATCATTTATGCAATTGCAAGCAAAAAATTCTCATGATATTGCCGTAAATTTTAAGAGGGTGTTGAACCTTTAGAACGTGTTTGTCATTCTACACCAAGTTCTCATTTTATACCATATACCTTGAATGAGTTTTTTCCCCCAAGTGTAGAATGATCGCAGTAGCCTAGTGGTTATGGTAGAGAACTCGTGCCCGAAAAGTCGAGGGTTCGAATCCCAGTGTCACAATAGACCCAACGTGAAGAGGGGGCCAATGCACTTTAAATCTGTTCAGGCTCAATGCCCTCCCATTGGTGAGGTGTGATAGTTTCGGGGAATCAGCTAAGGTGCTGTCCTCGTCACTTGACGGAGGTTCAAAATTATAAAGCTGGTTGTCAATAGCCCTTGTGTTGCAGTTTAGTGTGACGTTAATTAAACCCTCACTTACTCACATTTCAAGTGAATAGAGAAATATCTTAAACATAAAATATTATATTAAAAATAAGATTTTTAAAAACTGGATTTTATGTTTAGGAAAACTTTCATTTACTTATTCATAAAATAAGGTCCATCGAATGTTTTCTTTTAGACTTGGATACATTTTAACTTAGGCATTCCAAATAAATTCACATCCGATGTGAAACACACTTGAAAGAGATCTCAAAGGAATTGTATGATATTCCCTCCAACTGATGCCTAGCTATTATTTTGCACATTCCTTTAACATTACAAAGCCCCCACAACCTTCTGGAATCCCCCCCCCCGAAATATATGGGTCTGCAACGCACCCGATGGAAAGATATATACATTTTTCTTTTGTAACATACACCATAAATACATCTTTCAAAAAAATCAACGATATCTCTATAACACATTTTTTTCTCTTCTAAAACACTTATTTTTCGTGGGCCAAAAACGTGATCCTGGAGCATCCCCAGGAATGCGTTGGTCGTAAAAACATGTCAACTTTAACCTCAATGGGGGAGAAGGATAAGAAAGAAAAAATAATAAATATCGTACGAAAATAGACTTAAAATCTTCTTCGCCGGCTCGCGACCTAGAGGTAGGGGGTAGGGAATGACATTCACACCCCCTAAGATACATGCTCGGATTGTGTCAAGCGTGATTTACCCTTGGAAACCAACTTGCAAACTAGTAACAAGTAATACCGATCTCAATGAAGACCGATTCTCTCCCTGCTTTTGTTATGGTACTTCGTACCCGTGTTGTGTCCTGGAGAGTACATGCATTCCTTCAGATGTAACAATAGGTTTCGGTGATAAACTAAAAATGTCTTGAAGCATCCGCAGATTTGTCCGGAGTTCTTTTTTTATGGTTCTAGGAATTCTTAAAAGGATTTGTGCCAAGTGGTATGTTGATGATTATCGATGGTTTGTTGGTTGTTTGTTAGAAGTGCTTAAAAAAACCTCTCTCTTTCTACTACATGCTTTCTTTTTACTTCTGCGGTCTTAGTTCAAAATAAGTAGTTAAAATCGCATGATGCGTTGGGTGGTGTTTTTATTGCTTTAGCGAGTTAATTTACTCACAGTTTTGTGTGTGTGTCAGCCGGGTCTTTTTTTATTTAAAAAAACACTTAAACATTTTTTTGGCGAAGGAAGTTTAGCACATCTGTTTTGTAACTTGTACAGTTTAGATATCGTTACAAAACGCTTATATCCATAATCAAGATCAGCTTACGTAAAACTGTATCTTTATTGAATAAAAATAGCTGTAGTTTTAACCTTTTTAAAGTGTTATGTTGCAAATAATTATCCTAGAATATACCTGAAGTCACTAAAGGAATTTACAATGAATTCTTTCCATTGTGTAAACTAAAAAGGTTATGTAAATAGTGCTTTATGTGTTATACGAATAGCATTATAGCCATTAGAGGAAAGCAAAGCAGCTTAAGAAAAATGGAAAAAGTTCGATCTCCGTTCGATTGAAAAACATTAATTTATAACTATTACAACATTTTTTTTATTTGTGCATATATTGTATTAAAAATTTCGTAAAATTTCTTTCAAGTTGTTTTTATATCGATGAAGTCACTTTTTTTTTTTTTTTTTTTTTTTTGTTGCTACACATTTTCCATTTACTTTATTTTACTTCATGAGTTACATCTTTCAATTTTAGCAAACAATATCAAAGTAAATAAAAGAAATATAAATAACTTTTTTTGCTTGAAAAAAATATTACGGTTTGTCCGAGCATTTTTTCAGGTAAAATAAATTGCAAAATATATTAAAATAAATCTACGTCGTTATAACCCGTCTATTTAACATTATAGAGCAGTAGTTGTCTCGAAATTTTTGATCGAGGTACTCATAATTATTTTCGGTTATAGTGTATATAACCGAAAATAATTATGAGTATATTATTTTATATATTTATATTCTTTCGCTTACCTCCCAAGTATTGCTTTCTATATACCGTGAGGTACGCTCCCCCCATTTTGAAGACCACTGCAGTGTAACATACGAAATGTAGATCACATATATCTTGTACTTGTACAAGAAGTATATTTTTTCGTACGAAATTGAGTTCGATGAGAAATACCCTGTCAGAGAAGCATATATAAAAAAGAATTTAATATTAATATTTGATCCTTTTCCTCAATCGAAAAAAGAAACGTGTTGAATTTACATCCTGTTGTTCAACATTAACAGATTTATAAGCAAGTAAAGTATTTTTATTAATAGAGAGGTCCCATAAATAATACAAGCACAAAAACATTCAACAGTATACCGCTTTAATAATACATTAGAAAGATAACGTTCTTTAAGTAAGCTTCCCAATAAAAATCTTTTCTCTCTTTGGATGTTTGCAAAAACATTTTCACAGGAGCTCGGTTAACAGTAATAAAACATATCGAGTATTCAACACACTGCAACATTATAGAAGACAACACCCATAGCACACTTACTTCCCCAGTTTTTTTTTTCCCAACACAATAAAACATTCTAACCTAAATCCGAAAAAATATCCAGATCTATTTCAAGTAAAAGAAATATACAAATTTAGAGCTGTGTATGTCAAATCCGAAAATATTTATTCCAGCATTTATATTCAACCACCCAACCCAAGATGCGTTGCACCATTCTGTTAATCGGATGATACATCGTGAACGTCAAGCAACACACAAAGAAACAAATGCACGGCCATCCTTGGGGTTGACACGTGCAATCCCGTGATAAAAGGCGTAGGCTTCCATCGACTGATTCTCGGTTCCTTTCTCACCGTCTTGATCCATGCATAATGTGCCATCCTGGTGGCCCTGCAAGCCGTTACAAATCGGAGTGGCACATTGAGAAAGAGTGCATGATAGCTAAATTGATAGCTATAGGTCGAGTATGTTAAGTAATTGATGTAAACGTCACAAGTAGAGTTTAGATGCATGTGTGCCCGAGTTAGCCCACAGGCTTTGAATTATTTAATTACTCTTGTTAAACAGGTTACTTAAGGGCACAAACTGAATGAAATGTTTTAATTTCAACATTAGACACTTTTCGATTACGTTTTAGAAATTGACAAGCATTTTTTTCTTTCTTTCCTTTCAAGTGTTTAGGCTTTACAAATTATTTTTTATATAAACTTCTAATGTACTGCATATTTTAGGGAAATGAAATTAAAAATCGTTTTATTATGTTTTTCTTATAAAAAGTTCTACTTTTAAAAAAATTCTATTTTACTAAGTTCTAATTTTACTAAACTTCAGAGAAGTAGAAAATGTTCCAAATTCGGTATGTGTTTGAATAGTCCCTATATTAATTCACTGTCAAGAGAGAGAATATGTGATTTTATATATTATATTATCTCTTCCATAATCGCATTTAAATATTTTAACATTCATGTATAATTTTTCTTTAATATTCGAGGGAGGTGGGGACTGTATCTATTACCATGACAAAAATAAGTAAAATCGTAGAGTATAAACTTACAGACGAATAAACTTTACAAAATTAAAAGAATTTACATGTATTGAAATATCTTAAACTTTGAATTTCTTATATAACACATGAAATACCTACTACGAAAAATATCATGTTACAAGATATTATATATCCATTGAACATCCAACACGCACGCTGTTTACTGTTTACAAGCCTTTGAAACAGTAAATATGTAATCTCTTTTGTCTAATTTAAATTTAAAATGAGTGATGGATAAAGGATTAAACAAGTGAACTTCTGATATAAAAAGGAGGAAATAACTATGAATTGATCTTCGCCTCTTCAGAAATTACTTTTATAAATAAAATAATAAAATACGTAAATTTATACTCTATAAATAATGAAATCAGCATATAAAATTTTAAAGCATTGTACGGTATAGAAAAAAAAAATAAGAACATTAATGAACTACAATTATTATTAAGCTAAGATACTTGATTTTAATTAAATATTTTATTTAATAATGTTCGTTAAAAGCAGAAATAAGTTTTCGTCTTAAAAATCTTTCATAAAAAAAAAATGCTTTGTCCGTCGATTTATCTATTGTTCTTGCGTAAAATTGCTCTGAATTCTGCGAATTTTGTTTCCAAAAAATCTATGTCAAACTTTTGCGTTCTCCTTGTCTTTCTTAACTCAACACAAACATGTACCAATACTTTTTTTTACTCTTCAAAAACAATCAAACTCTTCCTCATCAGATAAAGAAAAGTGTAGTAACACGTCACTTTTTAGAGCTATCATCATAGAACGAACGTAAAAATTCTGAAGCGTTTCGAACCCAGTGATTTCGAATAACATAGTTCGAACTTGGGAGAGCAAACCATTAGTAGTTTGGAAGATTTACCCTTTAATTGTGGGTCAATCCAATTCATGATAGCGTTCGTATGTCAACCGCCTATCCGCGAAACAAGAGTTTTGAAACGGCTTCCATCAGAAAAACACTTATTTACGAAGAAGGGTTTATTGTGATATTTGAAAAGGCCGTAAATAATTCCCCTCAGAAAAACCAACCCTAAAAACTGTGTCGAATATGACATGCTCTTCAATACCTTCCAAGTGCCTTACGGGTAAAGTTGGCATTGCTGTCTGTCTAAGTCTTCCTGGTGAATTGCGAAAGATCTCAAGCGGGGCGTGGAGCAGCCATGCTTTTGCAGGAGACTTCGGCAAATTGTTATTTTATTTATAAACTAGAAAAGGCGTCATATTTTGACCGTGGATTTGGAGAAAAATATTTTCAACCGAAAGAAAGAAAACAACAGCGTATCGGATGGGTCACGACTGTCAGCCGCGGGCTTATGGAGAATTTTTTTTATGGCGAAGTTTTTCTCTTTTCGAGTATAGCGTAATACAAGTGAAAATATGTGTCCTAATAATTTGTCTAATTGTGAAATTTTATCTGGGAGCGTTCAATTTGTGTGAGGACTTCTTCAAACTAGTTGTTAATCAATTGTATTGCCCATAACTATGACATAACATTGTTGCAGGAAATATGTAGAGCAAATTGATATACACTTGATATGTTGGTTTTAATCACTTTCTGTGTTTGTGTGTTAGTGTTAATAAATAAGGTTTAAGAAGCAGAAAAAGGGACAGACCACACACCAAGCGTGAAATCGTTAAAGAGGAAATAACAGTTATTTGAACCTAATTAGATTTCATTATTATCTGTTTCAATTTAAACGGGTATTAATCGAGTATTAACAAACAAGGAAAATATATTAACAGAAAAGAACTTTCTTAATTGTTACATTTGTCCTAAAAACTTCATTGATACAGTTGCTTTATAATTTTCAACAAATGAAATTTAGTATTTTAGTTCAGGAACAAAAAAGAGGTTACATTATTTTTTTTTCTTGTAGTAACATGCAGTATTTGACTTTACTATATACTATTTTCCTTAAATAAGCTTTTTTAAAACATTTTATCCTGTTTGTCTTATATACCTTATAGGTAAAAAAAAATGAAGCACAAAAATATTTCTTCAAAATAAATAAATCATACTTCATACCTGTAGCATTAATCTTTTCTGAAAGCTTTGATTATTTCTCGGATCGGTTTTTCCATATTGCAATTTAATCTAAATAAATGCTTGTGGCTGTTGATACTATTTGCATTTTGTTTCGATGTAATTTTCTGATTATGGCAAAAGCTGTTGATTTTATAACAAGTATAATTTACCGAATTATGCACAGTTCTAAGATGTTAGCTCTGTAAACTCAATATAAAAACTAAAAATTAATAAGTCACTCGTTGTTGCCCTCGAAGCTAGTTTTAGAATTAAGGATCTAAAACCTTCTCTAAGTTTACTAAGCAAACTTATGTTTTTAGAGGAAATATTTGCAAGTTACTTTTTTATTTTACAGGTGACAAACCACATTCTTGTAAACATTGTCATAAGAGATTTGCCTTAGCCTGCAATCTAAGAGCACATCTGAAAACACATGAGGGTAAGTAATTGTGTTCCATCTTCCAAAATTTCAATAATAGCTCGAAATTTGAGCTGTGTTTCAAAAATTTAGTTTCGCATGGGTATCACTGAAGCAGAGACGTTTTTGTGTGGTTAAATGTGCTGTCTCGTTAACTAGTAGGAGGTTGTACTGACTGCGTAAAAATGTTTCAAAATAATATTTTCCAGCAAAACCTTTAGTATACTGTTAATAGTTCCAACGTGTTGCTTCAGAATTTGTCGTTAAAAAAGTATAAATTAATCTTGTTATAATGTTCCAATTGTGTGCAAGGAGATGAAACATAAAAATAATTGCTATTTTATATAACAAATCAATTTCTTTTCTTATAAAAAGGAATTGAATTTTTCGCAATATATAAGAGCAGGCCGTGGTAGCCTAGAGGCCATGGTCACTGACTCATGGCCAGCATGCTACAAGTTTGAGTCCACTGCCACCTTAGATTCTCCGTGTAGAAAGGCTGATTCACGAAAAATCTGTGGAGGCTCAAATTCCTCCCGTTGACGTAGTGACTGCGGTAGCCTAGTGGTCAAGGTAACGGACTCTTTTGTCAGGAATAAGCTATTTTTTAAAATTATTTGCATGTTGAAATCTTAGTGTGAGACCACCATCTTGGATTGAAAACTATTGGATGCCAAAATTTTATTTGCAGCAATTTCAAAACAGCACCTAAAAGACGTTTGGCGCATAGTGTACAGACAACAAATTAGCTCCCCATATGTATATATATACATATATATTGTTCCAATGTGTGGTATTTTTTGAGCAGTAGTTTTTATAAATATGAACCTCAGCAAGACCTGGTGGTCAAGGTAACGGACTGGCGAGTCATGAGTTCGAGCATAGCACCAATGAAAACCCGCCATGTAGGGAAGCGATGCACGTTAAATCTGTCGAGAGCTCAAACGTCCTCCCGTTTGTGTGTTGGAGAAGTTAGGAGAGGGGGATGCCAGCTCAGGTGTCGTCCTTGTCACTTGACCATGGTTCAAAATGACGAGGTCTATTACCTAAAGCCTTTATGTAGCTGCATATTGCGACGATAATATATTTGCTCGCTCACTCACCCATTGACGTGGTGTAGAAGTTTGAAAAGGAGGTGCCGTCACCATCACTGACCATGTCTCGAAATTACGAGGCCCATTGCCCACAGCCCTCGCGTTGTCTTACAGGGCGGCGTCAATACACACTCGCTCACCCGCACAAGGGGGGGGGGTCCGGAGCCGCCCCCCCCAAAGCCTTTGATTTTTTTCCCGATTGATTTATAATTATAAGTATATAGTACGAAAAATTTAATTAAGTATTTGTTATTAATGATTAATTTTATTAATTAATGTTAATTATATATTCAATAATTAGATTTTTACTGTATTTTGTTCCCGAAAATCGACAAAATCAAAAGGAGCATGATACAAGAATGGTGAACTTTCGACCCCGGACCCTCCCTTGAAAAATTCCCGTGTGCGCTGCTGCTCACCCCTAATATATATATATAAAGATTTCATATCCTTCAAGTCACATATTGCTTCTCTGAGTACGTCAATATAATCCATTAATCGCCTGCTTTCATAGGATACAGAGAAGTGCCCTTACGAAGTATGTTTACTTCAATTACAAGAAATGAAATATGAATTTACAAATGTTAGGGTACACCCCTGGATTCTCTACTGTCATTGTTTAATGACATTGTATCTTATTAACTGTGTACACATTATTCATAGCAAAAAAAGAACCATAAATTCATTTGTTTGTATTATTTTTTACAACAACCCTATCAGTGAGTCGAACTATTTATGGATTTCATGGAGGTTCGATCCCGTCACAAGTGGAGCAAGATTTGAGGATGCGGCCCTGGGCAATCAGCTGCCTTAAATAATTGATCCTGGTCATGATCTAGAAGGGGTGGACGAAGTGATAAATTCAGTGACCCCGAACCCGATAATTAACAAGCCGAATCAATCATCGCATCTAGAGGACGAATTTCGAAAACTCCCCTTTTCTCTTTTTCTCTCTCTTCAAACTTATTAAAGTTCCAAATCCTAAAGGTAATTTAGAATGCCTTCGGGCCCTACATTTTAAACTGGGATACACTAAGAAAGATAAACTATGCGTGGTACATTGGTCTTCCATCATTTAAAAACCAAATTCGGGGGAAAAAAAGTACAAACTGAAAATGAGACAGTAAATAAATAAAACAAATGTGTTTTTTTAAAGATGAAGAATATTTTCAAAGAGGCGTTACGAGGTGGACGTTTTAATAATCGATGAATTCTAAATTATAATCGATTCAATTCAAAGAAGACGTAAGCATTGTAGCTCTGTGTAATTATCTTTAAAGTTTTTACGTTGCAGGGCAAATTTAATTATTCTTGAGGAATTGTAATTGATCATGAACAAAATGACATTTATTGAAATTACTTCCGCTACTATATGCATTCTTATTTTAATCAGTTGGGGTAAAAATAACTATCTTGCATCAACGTGAGCTTCATGGTACCTCTCAATTGTCTTTTATTGCTGAAATGGATTTGTTAAGCAGTTCTTTCAAATAGAATCGTGATGTCTGTGTTAAACACAGTAGGAATTTTAAGCATTAAAAAAAACTGTGCTTTAAACAGAGTGTACCAGTTTCAAAAAGTAATCAAGATTTGAAGCTATTTTAGTAACCACCCAGTTAATTTATTCGTGCATTTATTGTCCTGTACGTTTTATTCATAGCTTGTGTCGTTATTTACAAGGAATTTTTTTTCTTGTCTTAAAAATCAAATGCCAAATTACTTTAAGACGACCAACCAATGTTACCGAACCAAAAACGATCGCCAAATTTCTATTTTTTAACTTTCTTCTATATTTTACTTTAATCGAGAAATAGCATCATTTAATAATGTTTCGATATATTATGTGTGAGCATCACTGATATAACAAACTATTTACCTCTATTAAGCTTTTTTAATCATTTGAGATTTCTATCCATTATTTTTCTTTTTCCAATATAATATAATTTCCAATTCTATTGCATAATATTATTCCAATGCAATAACTTATTTTATCGAGAAGAAAAAGCCAACACTTCGATTTCTGGTTCAGGCCCACAATCCAATCATCTTATTTCATTGATGCTTTACATCCAGAGACGCCTTAAGGCCGAGATGGGCATTAAGTAGATCGCGATCGACCGGTGGACCACCAAGACATTTAGGAGAGACCGCCTTCACTAAGACCTAAGAGGCGCTTTCTAAAAGAAACATACTTATGGAACACCGAACACCAGCTAGACTGGAGATTCGGCTTTTCATAATCAATGTGACTGTGTTTACTTGAGCAAATGATTCCATAAATATGTAGACGACACATGCACCTTCAATGGAAGCTCACGGTGACGTTTAATACGTTCACTGCCGCTGTAAGGGAAAAAGCGATCACAGTGATGCCAGCCGGAAAAATGAATTTTCTCCTAAACGCCGACAGAAGGGGAGATTAAATTTGAATCATTAGCTCTTCCCACGATAGAACGGAATTGGCTATTGGCACATCATACCGCATTCCACTCTTCTACGGGATTGGGTTCTCGAGTTGTGGTCATGTTCCGCGTAGGCACGGGACTCGGTCGCGAATAAGTTAAGTACATACGTCGGTTTCAGATTCATCAGTTTACATATACTCCTTGCTCGCTGTATTGAATATATCCTCGCTCCATGGTTCTAGCAGTCGCTCATAGTTGTTCAAGTGTTCAACTTGATAATTTTGTGTTACTTGTGATTTTGTGGTAAAAATACCAATCTGACATATTTTTAAAAAAAGTTCACAAGTGTTGTGATAAGGAAACATACAATTTTTATACAGAATAGCCACACCAACGCCACTGGATGGACCGCAACTCCATAAAAACATTAGAAGTAGCCCGTACCCTGGAAAAGTCTTCCCACCCCTGCCTTAAGGGCTGAGCCAACTGGGCCTGATGCCAGGGCCTATGCCACAACAGGGGTCTCGTCTCGTTTTCGACTCAACCTTAATAAGACCATAGTTGGAATAATTTCAACGGTCAAATGTTTTTTCTGGTTGTATTCTCCGAAAAATTGGGAATTTCGGAGGATATGTCAACTGGCTACATATAATGGCCATCGTCTACGTACTGACCTAGACCTATCATCATAGACCATCATTACTCATACAGTCAAAAAGCGACAGTCTGTCGAGCCGGTTTGTGCGATTGGAAGTCATGTTTGACAACGTATGCTATGTACTGTCTGCTTTAAAAGTCATAGGTGGGGAAAACATCTGTGTAAAGGCACAGGGCCCAGGGCCCCAAGATGTCTTAAGACGTCCCTGTTTACATCACTATTCCATAATGTTATCTAAGCCTTCATCATGGGTTATAACTGCTAAAGATCGCACTCTTAAAATAAAAATAATAAATAATTATTATTTATACAAAGAATTTTGCATTGTAAAAATCCTTTTGGGAAATTCTAAATTGAATTAATATCAAATTCTGCCCAATTATGTTAAAAATCAAACAATTGAAAAAGCACAGAAACAATATTTAGCCAATTTCCAAATTTTTAACCCCTTTTACGAATAAACTCATACGGATCTCTTTGAATGTATCACTGGTGAAACATTCTTACTCAATCCAAAAATTCAGTTAAAATTCCAAAACTCAATTCACAAGTGCGAAACAAAATCTGCCTTCTCCACCATTCGCAAACGAATTTTACGGCTCAGTAGTTATTTTCATCGAAACATTTCAACTAGTATTTCCAATCAAGCAATAGGCCAATGATACAAAGGCAAAATGCGAATCAAGTGGATGCTGAATAATGAATTAACGTTCCAAAGACCCCCCGAGGCAGAACAAAGATGGGATTGGACTTTTGACAGGGGTTGTAAATTTATTCCTCACACAACTAGTAATGGAAATGGAACCGGAATGAAATTCCCCCACCCTCCCCCGTCACACAAACACCCCCTTCCCTATTAATATCATTCCCAACTACCAACACCTCCTTGAGAATTCCATCTGTATGTTCGCCTGATTTAGATCACGTTAGGAGGAATTAATTAAGAAAAAGGATTAGATTTTTCGTGGGCCGTCTTCATTTTCTTTTTCGGGTTCACGCTAGGGTTAGGGTGATAGACGAGAATTGATCAGATTCTCGATCGTCGGGTGTGGTTGAAATCATTGATTATTTCGGTTGCCTCCCCCCTATTTTCTTTTTTTTTCTTTCCACAATGTCACGGGCAGGATTTGATCCCATTACATAGAAGATGAGTTGCTTTTATTATTATTACTATGTGAGTATATATAATGCATTTTTTCCTTCTTTTTGGCTCCTGATTTTGAGTACGTAAAAATGCATGAATTGAGAATGAGATGAGACGTATTTATGCTCTGAAAATATAAATAAATATATAACTACTTAAGGTGTGCCCTAATAATTACGTGCAAATCTTTTTGAATTAAAATTTTGACAACTTGCATTTTAATAGAGTAGCTATCAGGATGTGAAACAGTTAGGAATTTCTAATTACTATAACGATATGTGCCCTTATTACGAGAACATTTTAATACTAAATTAAGGATAGAGCAGCATTAGAACAACTAGATTTTGGTATGTTGCTTATAATCTCTTACCTGCATTAATAGCATAATGTCCGCGCGCGCGCGCTGTTTTTTTTTAAATTTTATTTTAGAGCATGTCAATAATAGCAAGCAGTGAGTATCTTCCATATATTATTTTTAAATAAAAAAAATTGGCAATATGGAGTCTTATTAAACAATAAGATGCAATATTTACAAATATTATGCATTTCCTTTTTTGAATAATAAGTTTAACTTTTTAAAACACAACCAATTTAATTAAAAGAAATCAATTAGCTGTTGATAGAGCCTCCAAGAAACTTTGTGGCCAAAATTATGAGGTCCTTCGCAAATAGTCCATGTTACCATGAAATGGGACGTTGATTAACAGTCAAATTGAATCCAACATTGTATTTGAGATTTGAATACGTAGCCATTTCTTTTAAACAGATAGTATTTTGAAATTATGCTACAAAAATAAAACATATGATCATGGTTAAATTCTAATTTTAAAAAAAATTGCCACAAATAAAAGACAAAAAATTCAGCTCACCTTTTTTATGTGATAAAATTTGATTTTTCTCCATATTGATAAAAATATCTGCCAGGGAATATTACATTCTTAATTTTACCAGAATTGATATTAATGTCACCTCAGAATTGGATTAACAATAATATCATTCAAAAGAAACAAATTTAAATTACCTTCACATATCGCGTCATTGAATTGTAATCAGATTCGCATATTCTACAATCGAATTAAAATTTATCCCTCAACCTTTCTAATCTTCAATCGATAACGCAACAAAAGCATAAACTTCGAGTCGTGCTGTATCATTACACGACCAGCGCTGTTAAGAATAGAAGAAAACGCAACAAAATTCAAGCGGGAACCACTCATTATTATTCACATTTCTAATGACCTTTTTATCTAGTGTTAAATAATATTTTTTTTTACTTCTTTCTTTCTTCAGTATTTGCAGCGTACTCAAAACGTCAACAAATCATATCTCGGTGTTTACACACTATTTTGCTCAACAACAAAATGATCGCTCGAGCTGCATTGATAGTTTCTCATTTGCATATCATCGACCTTTTAGCGAACCCTCGATATATTTGTTCGAAACCATTCCGAAAAAGAACGTTCGATCATTAACCCTAACACTGCACCTGAGCAACCACAATACTTGAACTTCACCTTGTGGCACAAGTATCAAAAGTTGCGGCCTCATTTAAATGTCGTCTCTCATTAGCGAATAGGGAAATCTGGAATTAAAACGTATCTATCGGCAAGTCGGACCATTAAGTTTCTCCCGATTTGAATATTCCAGCCACTTGTTGATATCGATCCTCCTCTAATCGTACCAGGCACTGCTAATATTCATTGCCAATGCACGACTGGGAAGAAAAATCCATATAACACCTCGACCTTTAACTGTTATTTACATAATAACCGGTTTGGAACGGTTAGCCATTAGACACAGGTTCCCCCAAGTTGGGAAGAAAAAGGATGTTTGATTTACAAAGCAGGGGAGATGATTCCTCCCCTCGTCTTTTGACAAAACAACCATTTTTTTCCCTTTCTCTTCGCTCGCTTTTTCCCCCTCCCTCCTTATTTTTGCTTTGGAGTAGGTGAAATTTAGCTTCTGTAAAGTTGAGAGGCGGACCCGTAAATGGTTTTTTATTCTTTTAACGATACAATGTAACTGAAAATAAACGACTTTTATTCTTTTTTTTCTGTCGGAAAGGCTATTAAATTTGATCGATTATCTCAAATAATGTTATTTTAACGCGTGGGTGATGGATTTTAAGCATATTCTGTGTTTAATGTAAAAATAGAGATGTCAAAGAGCGTAGTAGTTTTCGATTTGTGTTTAGTTTAGTTTTTTTTAAATTCCAATTTGAAAAAAATATATATATATCAAAAATGATCTGATATTTCAAATTATTATTTCCTTATTTCAATTTTTAAAAAAGCCAATGAGCCTTTAAAACCAATGAGCTTTCAATATTTTATGAAATTTTAGATGATCAGATCAATTGTAACTATAACGATTATTTTTTGTTCAGATTAATTTATAACTTACAGTGTTTGTACCTCAACTAAAAATTTACTTTGAAAGAAATAGGAGGATGCAAATGATAAAATGGACTTTGCACAAGTTTAATTAATTGCTGAATATCAATATGTCACAGTTTTGGAATTACATAAAAGCTCAACAAGCTACGCTCTTCGTAGCAGTTTCTAAATAATAACTGGCATATGTAAGAAATCTCACAACTCCCATGATATTTTATTTACGGGAGCGTATAATATCTAACACAAATACTTTAAAAATATTAGTAATTGTATGAGTTAAGAATTACAGTATTTTCAACAGATAATTTAGAATTAAATGAAAAACTCATACGAATTTGCGTTCTGGAGTTTAAAATTAAAAACTATTAACCCGAATGGCAATTGTTACATGAATGCTTTGTTGTGAAAAATCAGTGAGAAACCTGTCAAGTTGTTCAAGCACTTCAGCCAACACAATATACTTTTGCACTGCCGGTTCCAAAGATTTCGCATGAATGAGAAGCGAAAAAAGACAAAGATAAAATCTCGCAAAATAATTCATTCATTTTTGCCATGATTTGAGTTCTCTTTCTCTCTCTCTCTCTCTCTACAATTAAAGAAACACTACTATGATATGTCAAAAGTGTCACAGTTAATTAAATACTCACTCCACTCGACGCTATTTCACTAAAAATAATGAGTAGAAGCCAATAGCGCACAAGAATATTTCAGGGGGGTCCAGGGTCGAAAGTCCATCATTCTTCTATCATGCTCCTTTTGATATTGTCGATTTTCGGGAGCAAAACACAGTAAAAAACTAATTATTGAATAAATAACTAGCCTTAATTAATGAAATTAATCATTAATAACCAATATTCAATTAAATTTTACGTACTACATACTTATAATTATAATCAAACAGAAAAAAACAAGGGCTTTTCGGGGGATCTGGACCCTTAGGACCCCCCTCCCCTTGTGTGCGCCTCTGGAAGAGACTATACTAACGTCACAATATTAAAAAAAACGAGGCAATTGGCGATAGACCTCTTAGTTTTGAGCCGTAGTAAAGTGACAAGGACGATACCCCCTCTCCAAACTACCACACCAGGCCAAGGGAATGACTTTGAGCTCGACTAATTTAACGTGCATCAGCCTCTTCTACACGTGGGATCTTCACCAGGACTCGAACCCGTGACACGAGGTCGTAACCATAACCACTAGACTATCTGATGCTCACTAAAAATAATGAATACAAACGTTTCGCGATTATGTTATTCTAAATGAAGAATTCAACAATGTGGGTGTAGTTTTATCTTTCTTTATCGACACGTTTTGAGTTTAATTAGCTTAAACTCAGCACCATATCTCATAAAATCGGTAGAAAAAGCTCATTATTAACGTAATTTGAACACAGTACTAAATACTGTTTTAAAAGAATTCGGGAAACCATTACACTATTTTATTGAATCATGCTTTTTCACACAGAATTTACCAAACTGACACCAAAACGTCAAAATTCATAACTGTTAATGAAATTTTATGAGTTTTCTCTCGCAAAATTTTGTTATCTAGCCCAGAATCAAACAATGTCTCGTTGTTATCACTAAAAAAATGAGAGAAATTAGGTCAATATGCATCATCCCCCCCTCCGTTTCAAGTACAGAGAAGAAATCTCATTCCATTTTCCTTCCATGCCTCAATTTCTTTTTATGTTTTTAATATATTATTTTTTTACAACTCGTTCAATATCTTTCAATTCTTTAAAAAATTGCGCACTTTTCATCCCGAAGAATTGAAGAATGCTACCCACGTGCGCGGAGGCAATGCAATCACGTTGGTCAGAAATGGCCAATTGCACACGGGAAATAATTAGCTGTAATTGTAGCTGTTTGTTCTTAAACGCTCTCAATCATATCTAAGAGTTTCGAAATCAAAGTGGAACTGAGAAAGGATGTGTTGAGATTGTCGTTACGTCTGATCGAAATCGAAAAGCGACTGTTTCAAGACCATAGTCTTGAATAAAACATGACTTTACTTCTGAAGAATTGAACTCGAAATCGATATTGCCACAGCCTTGGTATCTTTCAGTAAAACAAGCCTGTTGCATTAAATAGGTAGGTTTTTCGATGGATATAATTGCTTCTTCCTACAATTTTCCTTCTGATACAGATTTGTTCAATGAAAATTTGTATTTTATATACGTAATGAGATTCATTGAGAGCCTTGCCTTTTTTTTCGGCAAAATAGTTTTAATCAAATGCAGCCAACAAATTATTCGAGAGAACAATTTTTCTGCCTTTGTTGAAATTGTTTTTATACTCTGGAAATCCTTGTCTGTCATTTAAATCTTAGCTTTGAATTCCCGAGACTAAAAAATCTTACCGAATACTTTCCAACAGAAACTGGATTTTGTCAATGTGACTTCGTTTTACATATTTTAATTAAATGTCCTCACGTCATTTATCCAAAAGAAATACCTTATTTAAAACAAATATTTTAATCTTGACAGATTTGGTTGGGGAAAGCCCCCATTCAAATATATTTGCATTTTTTCGTTCAACGGATATTTTGCATCACAAATAATTTTCATCAACCAACAGAAACTGGACAAAATCTGAACTATCACAAAAATTTTGTTTCAATGACTTAAAAAAAAGTTTCAATGTGCTAACTGAAACAGTATTATTATTATTATTATTATTATTATTATTTTAGTAACTTGCAACTAACATGAGCATTTTTCTTTTTTGTACAGGTAATTTTATAGATTGTTTCAATCACATATTTTTTGTAAAATCTATATTTTATTGAAATTATTCTTTTCCCTATTTTTATACTGTCTTTCTGAAGAATCGAAAACAAATAGTTGATAAAAGAAATAAATATTTACAATAACGAATAATAGAATTAAGATTAATTTACAAGAAACGATGGTCATAAATGGAAATGAAAATTTATCAAGCTATTAGTCTTTTGAAATGGATACTTAAACCAATCATTGCATACACACACACACACAACAAAAAAGAACGCAGTTTATACACACCTACATAATTTATAAATCTGACATAAAAATCAAATTGAACAAGGCATTTCACAAACTTGATACGATTTCTGTAAATAGGTTTATAAAAATTTTTTAAAAAAATGTCATCCAATGGAACTTTGGTCCCAGAATGTAATTTTTGGAACGCTTGAACTCTCAGTTTCACGAGAAAGAAAATTAACAGTGTCTACATATAAGCAACCCATTCTTATATATTTATTTTAATATTGGGGCTGTAAGGCGCAGTAAAGTGTAAACATACATAAATAATTCCATTACCAAATTTTCTTTTTTTAAAGCCATTTAAGATGTAAACATCTTATTGCTCTTGTTTTGAAAAGTTGTTTATTGTTAAAAAAATGTTGCTCTTCAAGTACTTAAAAAAATTCTCTGTCCTTGGGGAATCTTGCTCTAATTAGGTAAAAAAAAATCTTCATTTGTCATCTCAGATTAAAACAGCACATTATGCAATAATTATTCAAATTTATCCTGTCGAATTTTCGTGACAAATAATCTAATTAGTCAGATGATTTTTTCTTTTATCAAGTATTTACTTATAAGTAGCCTTTTAAATTATTCTAAATTTGTACCGTAAGAAATTAATAATTTTCAGTAGGTATTTAAAATAACAGTGCAAGCACTGAAAAACTAAATTTTAATTTACACCCGTGGGTAGATAAGAAATTGATCTTAATAATAATTGTGTAAACCAATAATAAATCATAATAATTGATAACAGGTTAGCTTGATTGACTAGATAATTAATTCACTTATCATTTTCTTAGCATGTCCAAAGTTTCTTTTTTCTGTATTCTATACAAATTTGCGTGCATTTTATCCCAAAATAGTATAAATCTCGTGAAAAGAAGCAATAAGACTAGAGCTTCATTCTGCTAAAAATTATTAATTTTTTTATACGTAAGAAATCTATTCGAAAATTCGGTATTTTTTCACCATCATTTATTACCTTCCTGGACGCTTTATAGTTGTTTACATAAACTCATTTCTTATGGTTATCTCATGTTAAAAATTACAAAAAAAATGAAGAAGCTGTCAAAAGATGTTGCGTGTTTGGTATGAACTTAATCTACCAAAGGATTGATTCCCTCTGGCTAATAATTTAAAATGTTTTAAAGAAGTTGTGATACCGAATGAAATATGTCTGAAGTGTAAGCTCTGTGGTCGAGTGGTAGCGTATCTCTCTTCCACACCACAAGTACGGGATCTATTACTGGGCTGGGCAAAGTCGACTCAGTCTTTCATCCCTTCTGCAATGGGTTGATAAATAAGTACCAAGCATGCTTGGGGACTTAAGCAATGGGGGTCTCGTTTCGGACTGACCACCTAATCGTGACATCTACTCTGAGTTTGAATTAATGGCCAAAGTAAAAAAATGTATAAAAATTTTGTAGCTTCTATTAACTTTTTTTAATTAAAATTTTGATCATCGATTTTACTAAGAAAATAATGCTGGCCAATTTCGGTATCATGCACATCTTATAAAATTTCCAATGTAAATATCTAACGTAAAAAAACATTGAAATCGTATTTGATTCTTAAGTAGGAAATATGCAACTATTTAACATTTAATCTTCCTTTTTCAATTCCAACTATTAGCTCCTCAAACTATATATTTATTTATCTTGGTGTAATTTTAAATCGTTAATATAAAATACATTTTAAAGTGCTCAATTGAGCTTAAATTTTATGTACATGATAATTTTGGATGACAGTACAATAATTAAATTTTAATAAATAAAAATTAATTGATTAAAACTTATTATTTAAAGAATTACAAATACAGCCACGTTGGCATCATTTTTGATGACTTGTGTCAAAACTTGAAAAGTTTTTGTTTTCTCACGTTTTAAAGCATTCAGTTAAACTGAAATTTTATATATACGATTGTTTTGAATGACAATACGATACTTTAATGCTAATTAATAAAAATTGATTACCACCTATCATATGTATATACATATTTATATTAATATTGTAACTATTAACAAAAATAGCTAAAATAAAATTTTTCTTTGTTGATCTAAGTAGGAATTAACTTAAAAAGTTTTTTTTTACATTACTTGTTTTTACTTCAGGAAATAAAAGACATTCTTCCCCAAAAGTTCACTTGAAATAAATATCACACGTTATTTTGTTCATATGTACTCAAAAGTTGAATCTCAATAAAATGAATTTTGTTCATATTTTTTAAAATCCTAATCGACAATTCTTATATCTGTATGTACTTTTTGTCGAAGGATAGATAAGTATAGCAAAGTTTATTTTATTTAGTCATTAATCCCATGAAATTGGCATCCTAGAGCGAATTTTAACACATTTTAATACTTGTGCTTAGGTTGGCACCAAATAGCTTGCCATAGCTCATAAAATCTTTGGCGATAAATAAATGGCACCAGCAGCTAATATTTGGCGATAAGTGATGAAAAGAGTTTAATGTATAAATAATAAATATTTTTTCAATCATAAGTACAACAATTGCCTGGAATACAGGAATAGTGTTATTTAATAAAATAATCTCATCATATATTTAATGGGAAAATTTATTGCAGTAAAAATAATGTCAGAGAGATCTAAATATGATAATAACATGCACAGTAAATTCAATTAGATATATAAGATAACAGATGATTTAAATATAATTATTACGTTTTTTATAGACTTATAACTCCTAATTTTTGTTCATAAAATTTTCTCTATATGATAATTTTAAATAAATGGGTCTCGAATTTTTTGATTAATTCTTTGGTACTTTAAATATTTTGTAAGACACTTTGTATGTGATCCAATTCGCATTTAAAAAACAACTTACATTAATTTCTAATAAAGTATAATTTGCATTTTTTTTATCAAAGGCACCATTGAATGATTTGTCCACTCGAAGTATTTGATAAAAAAAAAAATTTAATATGCAAATAACCACTAAATGCGTATCCAATTTAAAAAGTATGCTTAGAATTAATTCTGTTAGAATCAATTGATATACAAAGTTACATTGGAGAAAAGTGATAATGTAATGATTCAATTATAGAATTAATATGACCAAAACAACCGTTTACTTTTCAACAAAATACTCTGAACTCGGTATAGTTCTTTAATTAAAATGGCTTTTATCTCCAATCAAATCTCCTCAGCATAAAGGTCGTTCTCAAGAATTCCTTTCGAAAACTTAACACCACACAATCAGAATTTTAAACATCCATTATGAAAAAACCTGTACATAAATTTATACACTGCATTAGCTATAATTAAAAAAATGTCAATATCTCTTTTTCCCGTTCGCACAATTACAGTTATCTCCAAGTCAAATTGCACTCGTTCTGGGAGCGTTTCCTACTGATTTCATATTCCCTGCGCATATTTTTTTCTCGTTTGCAAAAGGCGTGTTCCCTGACGATTCAATGTCAAGTCATCAAACAGCCATCTTGTAGGCGCTCCTATAGACCCTGCAAGAGGTGAAGACGATGGAATTTTTTTTCCCCTGGCACAGATAGCCATATGCAGCCTTGATCCACATACAGAACAAATAGCCCGGAAAATTGAACATATTTTTTTTTACATTTCTTTTTGATTTTTTCAACCGGTAAGATAGGATGCTTTTTCTGTGAAAGAAGACGCATAATTTCAAAGACGGCGAAAATCAATCCATCACATGATTTTTAATAACTATTATTTCTCTTTCGTGGTCTGGTTGATCCGGATTAGGGATGGAAAATATTGATGTATTTTCTTGTGTTTCATCCACTTGCCTTGAAGATCGCCCTTTTTTAAGTAATTTAAATGTGTTATAATTCAATTAGAATTACAGATATCAATCAGCGCTATTTTTACTCTTTTCGCTAATTCATTACTAGTTCTGAGATTTGAAGAGTAATCTGTAAATAAGGTGTCTGTACTGTTAAATAAAATATCGCTAAAATTTAAATTGACATTATTAAACTTATATATTAAAGTAAATTAAAAATAAGATTTTTTTTTTTTAGAATTTGTGATAGAGTGGATTTAATTTTATAAGAGACATGCAGCAACTGTTGTTCTATTTATGTTCGCAGAAAGGTCCAAAGAAATTTCCTTCTAAAATTGAAATGATTTTAATTGATTGAATTAATTTAAATGATCTGTGCTTGGAATTAAAAGAGATTTTATTTTACTTTATAAGGGATTGAATCATTTGAGATATTACAAATATTTCCAACTTCATTAGAAATTGTCTCCAGGGACATCTCAAGACTTGTTGAGGCTCTGGGTCCCTACGTAAAAGTAGGCCCTTGGCTTATACACAAATGTATATAGGCCTGACCTACAACCTTTAAAAGTAGAGCATACGTTGACAAATACTCGTCCAAACATTAACTCGAAACAAACAAATGTGCATGACTTAATATCGCACAAATCATTAAAACCCTTTAAAATTATTCGAATCATGATCCTTCGAGAACAGGACGAGGCCCTGGGCCCGGGCCTAGTTGGCCCCTGCCTTCAGACTTCCATGATTGTCTCTTAATATTTCTTCAACAGTCAACATCGATTTTTGTTTTTATGAGGAAATATAACTTTATAATGAGTAGTGTCATATTTTTTTAAATGAAAATTACTATACTTATATAATTGGGGATATTTTTAAGCATTCGCTATCAACGAGAACTGACAATAAAAATGTTTGACTCCTGTCTATACCTTATGGATAAGCGTTCAGATTGAAGGAACTAAAGGCAAGTTTTTGAATTCTTTGAATGTTTACCTATTTCAATTTTTGATTTATAAAAAAAAAATATACTCATCAAGCGCAAGACAAATAATATGAAAGGGTTATCCCTTTCTTAGGTGGTTAGGTTCACAGAAGAGAAACAAACTTTTTTTAAAAAAAAAAATCACTTATTGAAATGGGTTTTGTGGGGATACATTGCAATAATTTACGGTGTTTCTAAATATTTATTCTATATTTTCACAATGATATTGATTAATAATTCTCTGTTTTGCAGGCGAACATCATGAAAAATGCACGCAGTGCGGCAAAGTGTTTCCAACCTCGGCTAAGAAACTGACCCATGGCTACTGCCAACCTTGCTACCAGAGCAGCAATGGAATTGCTCTTACAAAAAAATACCCTAGTCCGAGCCATGACAGCGAAAGGGATGAAACATCATCTCCTAATAAAGAGTCACCACCAGATCACACGACCATCAAGAGAGAAACTACCCCCACAACTGAGCTATCCGGGGGAGGATCCCCTCCTCCTCCACCCCCTATGCTTTTGGGAATGCTGGACGAAGTAATGCTGCGCTACAGAGAAGCTGGGGGTCTCCTTCCGCCTTCATTGTCAGCATTAAGATTTTTGGAAGGCAGCATGCCGGTTCTGTCTCAAAGAAACTAAGATCTCTTGCTCATATAGACAAACACCCCCTTCATCTTATGTTCATTCAGAGTGAGACAATAATGTTGACCTTCAGAGATTATGACTATCGTCTGCAGCTGTCGTTTCGGTTGCAGAATGCTCAAATGGATTTATTTTTATATATTAGCTTCCCTGTGAACAATTAGATTACAAAAACCTGAGCTAATCAAAAACTAGGATCTTTTTTTTCTTCTTCACCTTCGAACGATTTGTGGTGTGCTTCATCTTTATTGCACAAAATGACAGATTGTAAATTTTAGTTATTTTTCGTAGTTGTGAAGATAGTACTTTGACAAATTTAGTATTTTCCTGCACAGGTCGATTTGATTGGACTGTATAATTTTTCTCAATTAATATGCAGGAAATTGTAAGAAGTGCTAACTATTGATGATGAAAAATCGAAGTTTTTACAGGTTAGCATATGTATATGTCTTCTATAAATTTGCAAACTTTTGAAAAGGAATCAAAACAAGTTGAGGAAGAATGTTTCGTATTTGTATACTATAAGTCACCATGTATATAAAAGTCACTTAAGTGTACTTAACTGCTGTTCCCAATGAAATTATTTATTGAGGTTTAAAAATATAATATATTCCTCATTATTATTCTTTTTATTGGGATTCGCATTTATTTTTAATAATATATATATAGTATTGAAACTGTTGTATAAAAGAGCAATCGGAATATATGGATATTTTTGTGTCACTTTTAAATATTACTTAAATTGTATAAGTATTTTAAGGAGTACACTTATTTTTAAAAACATATTACACACACAGGTCTTATATAGTTCTAATAAAATCAAACTATTTTCATAAATGGATTTAAATTTTATACACTTTATACATTCCAGTATTGTGATACAGTGCATTCCGCAACTATTATTATTCAGTATAATTTTTATACATGTATTTTTTACAACTGTTTAAGAAAGTATTCCAATACTTATGCTCAAGAACTTTTTCGCACATTAAACTCGAGATGTTGTTATATCGATGTGTAGCTACATATTTTCTAATTAGATAAATATTTGGAACTTATATCAGTGCTTCTAAAACTGTGGGGCACGCCCTCCTACAGGGGCGTGATAACTCTATGAAGGGGTCGCGTGCATACTGAAAAGGATAAAAAATTTTAAAAAATTTGTAATTTACCGAAAGTAAATAAACAAAAACATTCTGACATAATAAAAAAAACAAAACGCACATTTACACTAATGTAATACATTTATAAATGTATTAGTAAGCATTACCAGTTAACAATTACCGGTGACCCCATGGGCTTGTCATATATAAAATTATAAACGAAAATCAACAATTTTACTGTTTATACTTATTCCCTTATTTACTGATTAAATTACATAATTCGCCCTCCCCCAATGCCACCGTTTTCCACGTAAACGTGTGTATGTGATGTATATGGGAGGGAGAAAAGGGGCAAATAATCTGAAATAAGTAAATCCTTCTCAAGCATTGTCAAGGTCTTTTTAATGCATTCCAAAGTCTTCGAAATAATTTTATGGATAGAAATGCACAGAAAAGATCGTACTTCGGAAAGACGCATATATACGCCCGAGGAAATTAACTTTTTGGCTGAGCGAGACATTTATATACGCCAGTGACACTTAAGAGGTTAAAGTGGCAGTGGCGCACACAAGGGAGTTCCTGAAGGGCCGCCCCCCAAAGCCCTTGATTTTTTTCAATTCTAAGTATATAGTACGTAAAATTTAATTAATTACTTCCTATTAATGATTAATTTTATTAATTAATGCTAATTATTTATTCAAAAACTAGTTTTTTTACTGTGTTTTGTTCCCGAAAATCGACAAAATCAAAAGGAGCATGATACAAGAATGGTGAACTTTCGATCCCGGCCTCCCCCCTCCCCCCTTGAAAAATTCCTGTGTGCGCCACTGTAAAGTGGTATTGTAGTTTTAGCGCCAAAGTCTATTATTATTGAATTCAATACATTGTTATTGTAGGGAGGGGAGTCGATGAAAATTATTATTGTGAATATTGGGTCACAAATATTAAAAGTTTGAGAAGCACTGACTTATACTGATATTTTAATTATTAATTTACATTTCTTTGAAATTCTAAAGTTTTAGTTTGTATTTTTGTTTAACCACAGGAAGAACATCTAACACTTGTAATCTATAACATACTGTCATTCAAAAGTCGTTTTTTTTCCCCTTTGGTTATTTTGTATATTCTTTTTTATAAATCTATATATATATATATATATATATATATATATATATATATATATATATATATATATATATATATATATTCTCCCCTTCCCTCTCTCAAGGCAAACAAAGATCCATTGGTGTAACTGTAATCAATACGTGTACACCCTTTTCGGAAGTTTATTAATGCACGAAATTATTCCGAGCTTATGAATGTATTTTTGATAGGGTCACGCTTTCTACAATCAAAATAACTGTACAAAAAAGTGTTTGTGCCATTTATTTTTATACAAATTTTTATACTCGTTTCTACTGGTTACTTTTCTACTTAATCAAAACTTAGCAGTGGTGTCATTACAATGTATTCAGGTTACAGAAGCATATTTCGTTTTAGAAATATATCAAAATGCATGAAAATCAAATTTTTCGTTTTCAATGTGTGTAATTAAGTTAAAAGAAACTAAAATATTTAATTTAAATTTTAATGTGATGTTTTTATAAACTTATTTCTTACAAAAAAAAAACAATGCCTGTCCTTTCATGGCTGGCAAATACTTTTCTTCTAGAATGTTTTATAATCAAAATGTGTTTGGAAAAGCAGTATTTTTTTTTAGGAATTTTATTTTGCTGTAAATATTTTACTTTGAATATTGTGGTAACGATCTTGAAGCCTTGTTCAAAATCAAAATGTCAATTATATACGACTTTTTTTTTGTATTTTCTTTTTTGTAATAGTAATATATCATCTTTTGTCTAGTCAGTATTGAGTTGTTCCAAATGTATTGTATTTTTTTTTTTACTCTGAATTTCTGTAACGAAATGGAAATAAAACTGCTGCTATTATATATCTCGTGGAGTCTTGTCATTTTTTTGTCTATGTTCAAATTATTCTTCAGACATTTATCGTTATTTTAAGATGTTTACGTTGATGCTTATATACTGGAAATAACTAGTTTCACTATGAAACTAGTTATTTAAATGAAGAACCTTCAGATTTAACAAACTACTTTATTAAATGGTGTTAATTAATTACATGACTTATTGTATAATTGTTAAATAGTTATGCAATGTGTTTCCTAATTCAAGAACTTGAGAAAAAATGAGTATTAGAAACATGACTGTTGTGAAGAAAACAAATTGAACGAACTCCTATATTTTATATTGGTCTATTATATAATACGCCGATAACAATTTACTAAGTTGGTGATTAATAGGATCCAACCCCTAAAGTATATAATTGGTGTAAAAATGGGTTTGTGCTTGGTGAAATTGCATGTTAAAAAAGGAATGCGTACTAATAAAATTGATAAATATGCAACATAAATTTACTGACTTAATGGACTTAATTTTAAAAATATATTTTACCAAAAAAAACCCCATTTCTTTTTCAATGCTTTATTCGAATAAGGCATTTCTTAAAACATAACACTTGGTGACTAAAAGTGATGTATATATATATACAAAACTTTACGTAAAAAAACAAACAATTAAGTATGTTTTAGTTCAAATTCTTATAATGAGTCCGATGAATCATCTTTAAATATAATTTTGATGGCGTTATCTCGATTTTAAAATATTTATTTAATTTTGTAATTTTTTCTGTAAATTTATTCTCATTCAGTTACTGGTCTCTTTCATGAATATGCACTATTTCGCGTGAATCCATTTTAAATTGAAACTTTAATGTTTGGGTAATTTAAGATCTGTACGGGTCCGAAACAAATATATTCTTTATTCTATTTCGAAAACTAAGTGAAAATCAGAATTGTATCAAAAAAGCAAGTTAATAGGTTAAAAGTATATAGAAGGTGATTTTTTAAAATTAGGTGATTTACAAGCATATTTAGTAATAATAATAGTTTATTTTTCAGATTTTTTCGTCCTATTTTGCATGAATTAAATTCTCAAATCAATAAGTTTGCTAAAATTCATTTGATTCTTTTAAAAATTAAAACTAAAGAAAAGAAAAATAACTTGTTTTTTTTTTAATTATAAAATATACTCTTAATTATAAGGTGTCGTCAGCATTGTGAAAGATTTCATGTTTAACCTTTTGTGTCATAAGCAGGATCGCGTTGTTGAGATTTTATGTCGAGAAAACCCAGTACATTTCGAACATTATGGAAAACTGACGGTGCATTATCGATTGTTGAAGTCTTGCGCTCAGATTTACTGAAGTACATAACACAGCTCATTTTTATGTAAATATGCAATATTATTTATGTAATATTCATTCAATATTACATCATAATATTCAATATTATTTATGTAAATATACAATAGGAAAACAATACTATAGCTCCGATTGGGATTCAGCGATGTAAAATGAAAAAAGCGCTATCGCGCCGCTTGGACGCTGCAAGCGCGGTAGCGCTGTTTGGGATTCTTTGACATTGTTTTTTCAATACCCTCTGGGATTCAAACAGTTAAGGCTGTTTTCGCCATACGTATAAGAGCGTGACCGTAGCGTGGAACACATTTTGGGACAGAAAAAAATGCTTCAATTTTTTTAAAAAAATTGTGACATTGTAACTCATGCATTTGTTTATGGTATAGTGTTTTTAAAATTTCAGAATGTTCCATAAATAATTAGTTTTCCATTTAATATGTAAAGAGATAGCTCATTTAGCATTATAGTATGAGAGAAAAAATGCGAAACACATTTTATAAAAGAAGAAATGTGTCAAATCGTATAAAAATTAGTATGATAAAATAAGTGTGATTCTCTACAGGATAGTGAAGACAGAATATAATATTAATGTTTGAGTACTTTTATATATGAAAAAATATTCATCATTTGAGTCCTATTCTTTAACATTAGCCGAAAACAGCCTTCAAACATGTGATAAACAATATTTCACTAAATATGCTTACGCTTAGTTAAAAACCAACAAAAAATTTATTCCAGACTCCATCATTTGAATTAAATCATTATTGAAATAAACCTTAAAAATTTCATTTGTTGAATAAATAAAGTAGACGGTAAAAAATAAATCAATGAAAAAATATAAAGCGAAATAAATAATGGAAAATACACGATAGGATAAACAATACCTTTTATAAACAGCTCATTGAAAAAAAATTGAATAATGAAACAAAGGGAAAAATTGTTATCGATTACACTAAATTTTTTCACACCTTTGCTAATTTATATAATTGGAAAATGTGCTTAGTAAAGTACAATCATAAAATTGTCAGCGTATATAGTACTGATTACCTAAACAGTTTTGCCTACCTTTAGATACAGTGTATTATACTCCGTTTAAAAAATGTTTCCTTTTACAAACAGTCCAGTTAAATTTTTTCTTTCGTTTATATCTTAATGGAAAATTACTTAAGTAGCATGCATACGCAACTGGAAAAAATAAGTGCTTAAAAATATTAAATAGAGAAATTTCTAAAATTGCGAAAATTTTCTCAGCTGCACTTTGTTCAATCTTATACTTACATTAAAAAATCTCTGTTCTTAGAATCTTCGAAGGAAATGGAAATAATGCTGTAATTATTCTAGACAAAAAAACATTTCAAAGTGACATTAATTTATTGATCGATTTCCAGATGAGAATATTAATTTTTTGAAAACACGACAACAATGATCCCGCCAAAACTGTTGCCTTGACAAAATTCTAATGACAGCCATTTAAAACATCAGGTGATAAACAGATGCAGTAGGTTGCTCTATTAAGGGAAAACTGATCGAGACGGCAGTTTTCCTATTTACATTGCAGGTTTTCTTTTCCTGAAAACACTTGGAATAGTCTGTATGGCATATTCATCTCTACAGTGTTTAAGTCTTTTGAATTAAAGTAGAAGCGATACTAGATAATAAATTTTCCATTCTTAGAATAGAAAATTTTAAATATGCAAATTTTTATCGATTGGAAAAGACTAGAACATATTTCATAATTTAAAAATATTTTTCCTTATCATTTCTAAAAAAGAAATGTTGGTCTATTTTCTATCAGGTTTTCTAAAGGCAAATCATTCTGTGAGGAGTTCCCCAGATAGACCAATGACACCACTATAAATAAATCCTTAACTGTACACACCTACAAATAAGTCTCAAATCAAATAAAGTTGTGGGGGTAATATATCAGAGATTACCACCACCTGAGTGCATTCAACCTACATGTGGAAATATATTCTTCCAAATTAAACGTCATTTTTTAAGTAGAAAATAAGTTGTTGCTGTTACTTGTGCCCCCTAATCAACAGTAATATCAAATCAAGGTCCACGAAATTCATCGCGGTGAAGAGCCAGATTTTTACGCCTGTCGTTAGCCTTAACTTTGAGCACCATGCAAGTGACAGTACGATTTTGCTCGGTTCCACCCCAATTTTGAGAGAGAACATCCTGTAGGTGGTCAGGAGCCTCCCATTTCTCTTCCCCTTCCACCAACCTCACGAGAGAACTTGTGGCTCGACGTCTATTTAGAGTACCCCCTGCCGCGAAGACACTGCACATTTACAAACATCCATGTCTTAATCCATGCTGGGATTCGAACCCATGCCCTGCGGCACAGTAGTTAGTGTCACTAACCACTATACCGAATAGGCGACTAGAAAATAAGTAATAGTCTATTCGGAAACAGGAATTCGGAATTCCATATGGTTTGCGGTAGTTTGTTGTTCGAATAAAATCCTATTAACTGGGAGGGTATAATATTCAACCAATGGATAATCTGAAAAGCGTTCTAAAATTGTTTATTAATAAATTAACTCATATTTATGAAAGCTAATCATTAAATTTACAGTTGCATTTCTGACACCACTTGGGTTTTAGTGAGTAAATCTTCCCAAAACAATATCTTATTCTAAATTGATGTTAAGCTATTTTTATTGAAGAATATAAACTTTGAAAAAAATTGATGTTACCTAACATATTGATATTGAACGCATTTATCTATTTTTTAAGTCATAGAAAAAGGTATTTGTGTATTAGACGATGCCATTGACGGCTTTGGACGGATTTCAACAAATTCACCAGAAAATCTTTAACAATTTTTTTAAAAAGGTTGCGATATGTTGAAAACTCTTTGGTGATTAATTTTTGACCTAGGCTTAAGGAGTAAGTACTTGTGTCTTCTTCACGGAATTATAATAATAGCACTTTATTACCTAATAAATAAATAATAAAAAGTAGTAAATGTATACAAATAACTATTGTATTAGTATAGAACATTTAGAACAATAGAACATTTCCTATTGTATATAATTTTTGCATACACGTGTGTTTGTATTACATCCAAGATTTTGTATTCTTCAATTTTTTTTTATTAAGTTTTAGCATTATCTCGTGAAAAATATGCATTCATCAATAAAGACATACAAACGCTGAGAAGGTGTTAAATTACCAAAAAACAACTACTAATATTATTTCTCAGAACTTAACATGTCTTCAAAAGCGACTCACTAATGAAATTTTAACTCAACAACTTAATTAAGATGCAGTAGAACATAACTTTGAATCAAAATTGAATGTAAACGACTATTTATTTTGTCATCCAGGCATAAATAAAGATGCTAATTCTTCGTAAAATTTCTGCCTTAGAGACAGAATGACATTAATTTACTGATCAATATCCAGATAAAAATACATTTTTCTTCGGGAGAAAAAATTCCACAAACAACTCGATTTCGATACATCTTTTTATCCTTGACAAAATTCTAATGAGGGAACAAACCACTTTTGCCATCCTATAAGCAATAAACAGACGCAATCAGACGTTCTATCAAAAAAGGAAGCGATCTCGGATTTTTTTTTTATTTTTCACATCTCCCGTTCTCAATCCCATTCCATCCTCCATTTTTTCTGCAGCATCATTACTCGCTGCAAAAAAACGTGGAAAGAAATCTTCGACCTTAACACTTCCCTCTACATTTGCTGCTTCCAAGGTTTCCCGTTCACAAGTGACCACTCCCAAAGAGAAGACAGCACCGAGAATGCTTTTAAGAAACGTACCGAGGCTGCCAAGGTCGCAATACCTGTTTACAACTGTCCATTCGAGGCCAGAACAGATTTCCTTTTGGTATTAAAACATAGCCATCGATCTCCGCGCACTGTTTCCGAGGTGTGTCCACTCTCAGAACATCTCTCACACGGGTATCTCGTGCGATTTTTTTTTTATTATTATTAACATATTCGTCCTTATCGAAATGCAATCTGCTCTATCGCTCAAGCCATCGGGATTCGGATTTCGGTAAGTTATCAGATCTAGACTAGATTCCCACTCGGAGACTATTGAAATACACGAGATGAAAAAAAAGCAAGATAAAACAATCTTTATAAATGAATATATAAAATTAAAAAGAGAGAGAGAGAAACCACAATATCCCTAGACCACTTTTCCCATTCAGAGTGAGAAATTGCTTTTAAGAATTATGGAATACCTACACACACAGGAGCTTTCTGTAACTTCTAAAAACTTGCAACAAGATCTCTTTTGTGTTTTCCCCTTCCCATTTCTGTAATTCAAGGCTGGAACGCAGGTTTGTAAATTACGTCCGAGCGAGAAAATGAGAAAGTTATTGTGAGTGGCTAAATTATTTTCTATTGAGAGGGAAATGAAATTATAATTCATATATCAATCACTGTTGAAATTATTTTCGCTTTTGATGAAAACGCATTAATTCAACCTGCATGCTGTACACCAAGAAACCTTGTTTCATAATCTGTCCATAAATTTTCCTTAATATCATTATCACTCAGAAAGATGCTGAGTTAAAAATATCAAATTTTCCAAATGACCTCCTAATATATCAAATACACTTCAATTGATAAGATTATTGTTCAATTTATAGATAATATGGGATTAGAAGGTTTTTTTTTAAATGTACACATTCTTATAAGTCGTTACAGAATAACATTCAAATGACAGAAATAGCATTTACCAATTATATATTTCAGGAAAATATCGTTAAAACGCAGAAAACAAATTTTGTTTGTAGAAAATAAAATTGTTCTCCAATCATGCCTCAAAAAATTGTATAATGAAAATGGTCAGAAGTAATTGTTAAAAGGACCCTATTGATATGTTCGGTAAAATTAAAAATAACTATTGAATCATTTTCATTGAATCGTTTGTTAAGAAAATGAAAAATATTTATTAAATTGTTTTAAATCTTTGTTGATGGATGTTGTGTTGCAAGACATATATTCTTTTCCCTTTTTATTAAAATGTACATATAATTCTTTTAGTGGTGCTCACAAGGGGGATGTCCTAGGGGTCCGCCCTCCCCCAGAGCCCTTAATTTTTTTTCGGTCTGTTAAAATCCTATGTATATATTACATAAAATTTAACTATGTATTTATTATTAATAATTTGTTAATAATTAATTTTATAACAATTAACGCTAATTATTTATTCAATAATTAATTTTGTATTGTTTTTGTTCCAGAAAATCGACAAAATCAAAAGAATATGATCGGCGGCATATTGGAGCTTGATACCAAAATGGTGGACTTTCGACCCTGGACTCCCCCCTGAAAATCTTAAGTGCGCTACTCTGAACTCTTTATTTCCACAATATCCAGTTATCAATCTAAGATTGCTGATGATCACCTGAAACTTTTTTAACTCGGTAGAGGGATATCGCATTGTGTTACAGTTATGCTAATGTTGGTTGCTTGATAATAAGGCTACTTTTTGATCTAGTTCATATTCCGATGCGTCTTAAGTTACCCTGTTTGTGGTCGGGTTTTTTCCTTGGAAATAATTCGATTGAAGTAATTTTTCTTAGAAAGCTTTGTGGAAACCTTAACGATGTTGTTTATACAGACCAGTTGTTCGCATATTTAATGCTTTAAAATAAAAACAATTCACTGTTGCTGTGTAATCTGAAATAACACAATGTAACTCTTTAAAACCAAAAAGAAGAGTAAAAAAAAAGTTTATCATAACCAATTTTAACAGATCGAGCTGACAAAAAAAAGCACTTCTCATTTCCCTCCATCACTTCTAAAAGATACAAATGAATAATACGTATCATTACATTTAACAATCTCCCTAAAATACTTCCTGTACACCTTTGAATGAAAAGTCAATTACCAAAACACATACAAAGAAAGAACCTCGATGTTATACAATATTACCAGTTTATGAAGTCACTCTTTACAATTAGACGATAAATAGTCCAATGTCTAAGAAAGGAATTAGCAATGGTCGAATACAATAGTTTTTCGCCCAGACGCACAAAAAAGGGGCCTCCTTAAGTGCTAATTTACATATTTAACGAAACACTGGCTTCGTGATTTCCTCCTCCTCGAGGATTGAGTTCCGTAAATGGATGGATACTGTTTGCTCATTTCGGACAGAAAGTTCACGACTGTGTGTCACGATATCACCATGACCTCGATGGTTGCTGAAATGATAATTGTATGACGTTTCGGCTTTTGTGAAAACATACTTATCGCTTGACCCTGCGATCTTGAACTTCACCACCCCGATTCAATAGAAACCGTTATCTGCCAATTAAACAGAAAATCGTGAACACCTGTGGGGTTGTCAGCTCTTTGATTCTGTATTGGGAAGGATGTAAGTGCTACTGGAAACGAGTTCCATGTTGCCGGGGGAAGCTGTGTGATTTGTATTTTTTTATTAATGACGTATTTATACTGCATTAAAATCAAAATAAGGTATTTAGTAAGGTAATTTAACAAGAGAACAGACTCAAATCAAGACAGTTTCGTCTAAAACTGCAAAGAACGAGCAAAGACAAGAAATGCAAATGATACATACCAAGCTGATTGTGAATAAAAGGGCTTAATTTGGTGTTTTCAACTATGATCTCACTGAAGCTCAGTGGCGTAACGCAACCCCCACATTGCGGGGGGCCCAGGGAGCCCAAAGTCTGACTGACTACAACTATGTATTTGGGTTTGTTTAAAACCTGACTTTGCAGAGGGGGAGCTAATATTCTCCATTACGCCACTGCTGAAACTGCACAATAAACTGTTTGCTACAGGCATTATTTGAAGGTAAAATCAAAAATGGTGATATTTATAATTTTTATTATTGTATCAACCTCCATTTATAAGTCACAAAAGCAATCAGTTTCATTCAATAAATGACGAAAATGGTCATTTTCCTCAAATAAGTCACAAAAATAATAGTTTATCTCTGGGGGGAACAGTCATTTTTTCCCTCTAAGTCACATAAGCAGTCCTGTCCTTCTACTAAATCACATAAACAGTTCTTTTCCTTTAAGTTACGTAAACAATTCTTACCTCCTAATAAGTCTAATGAGTCACAGAAAATGAATGGAGGCCTAAGAAATCTTCTTGATCATGAGTATATGCGTACAAAGGAGTGTATGGTATTATAGAATACCGAGGTTTCGGCTGTTTGTAGCTGCTAATGTGTGGGAAAGCCTTGATGTACTGAAGAAAGACTCTTAGGGTGCATTGTAGTGCGAGTTGACCACTTGTTGTCGCCATACCACTCGCTTCTAAATAAAGTGCATTTTACTATTTTCAAATTTTTTTTTAAGTTCTCAAATATTTTAACCTACTATAGCACACATGTGACTTGAACATTAAAGTTAAGCATGATGTATACTAAGAGAATTGTACTTTGTTATACTGTGATTCTTTTTTTAGCTGAAAATATTTTGTCCTTCAGTTTAAAGAGAGAGAGAGAGAGAGATGCATTTTACAAGATGGTTTGTCGGAGGTTATGTGGAATACTAGATTAAGTGATGAAAATGACACCTAAACTGGCACTTCCCACTTTTCCTCCGTGCCAGCGCAAAACTTTGAGTTCCCCGTCATACTTAACATTCATCGCTTCTCCTCTATACTAGTGGACTTCAAACTGTATTCCACGAAACCCTGGGGTTCCACGAGTCACAATAAAAAATCGAGAAGAAATAAACATGTTTGCAAAATTTATAACTTCATAAAGTTTGTATTGTTACAACTATCTAAAGCTCACCCTATACATTAAAACTGAAATTTTTATTTATATATAATGACTTTATTTTACAACACTTTTTAAACTTTTCTTATAATATAATAAAAGAATATTAAAACGCGTTTTATCTTTATATATATACTTCTTACTAGATTGTGAATATTCTATTCCTTACTATCTCGGGTTCTATGAGATAATTTTATGCTCGTTAGTTAGCACAATGCCTTGCACAACTAAATTGTTTTCTAATGGAAAATGCACCATTTTTCCTTTGTGGAAAACAATACCTATAATGAAGAAAATGGAACAACATATCAAAAAAGTTGATGAGAAATTATAAATTTAAACAAGAACAGAGCTACTAAATTTTAAGTTGCAAATTCATGCAAAATACACAGGATTTTTTAACACAACTATAAGTATTTTAATGCCAATCATAACAGTCTTCAAATGAAATTTGCCTTTAAATAAAGCGCCTGTAACATGTTGATCTACTTTAAATATTGTTTTGAGACATATTCTTCGAAGTATGTGTATGGAATGGGGTTCCACGAACGCATCTTCAAGTTCTGGAGTTCCGTGAGTTCAAAAAGTTTGAAGACCACTACTCGTCACGGTGGCTCTTCAATGGCATCAAGATTCAAATCTCTTGCTTGAGTGCAGTGCCCGGGGCGTTAAATACATGAAAACCTCGGATTTCAGTTACAGTGAATGAAATTAAAAATTCAAAATGGAATGTTCAGCTAATGATACACATAAAAAAGTTTACCTATTAAAAAATTGTGATCTTATTTTTTTTTTTCAAATTAAATTTATTTTTATAATAGCAATAAAATAGTTATTAAATAAAAAAGACAATTATTAATAAAATGTTTGTTTATTTAAACAATGTACCTTTACATATATATATATATATATATATATATATAACATATCTTCTTCGACTTCATTTATTTGAATAATAGGTGGTGTATTGGAACAACTATTTTCGCAGCACTGTAGACATGCTACACTGCAGTAAAAGCCACTCTTTCGACAACCACAAGCAGCCGCACATCCCTTTTTGCAATTACAAAATAATATTTTCAATTGGTGATCCGGAGATGGCAATTGATTCATTGTTATTGGGATGTGCATGTTATTGAAATGCTTCCACCCCCAATTATCAATATATATGTCATTTTCTAGCCATATCTGGATGTGCAAGTATACTCTTTTTAGATGTTCAAATGCTGCATCAGATGTAGGAGGTAACGATGATAAAAGAACACTTGAATTTTTTGCCTTTGCTTTTATGAAAGAATTGTTTCTCAATGTATTCAAATCTTTAATTTTTGCCGATGCTCCGTATAAACCCAAAATACATGTTACACCCGCTTGAAATATATTATTCGAGTCTTCGTTGATATTTTTTAATACTTCTGCTGATTTGTGAAGATCATGATATTTCTCAAAATTTTTGGCAAACTTAATTTTGCCTTTATTGAAAAACGCAGATGTAGTATCACAACCCGCGAAAGCATGTAAAAAAAGAATATGTTCTTTACATTTTGGGAGCGTTTCTTTTAAACTTCTCGAAGAAAATATTTTTTGTTGGACTTTGCCTTTGGATGGTTTCAAAAAATATATATATTTCATGATCCTCATTCACTAATACCGTTAATATAACCAAGACGTTAATGTCTTCTGAAAGTATAACAGCACACATTGTGTGTTTCTAAATTAATTGATGTATCAACAATTAATTTGTCTGCATCGCTCTCCACTTGTAAAAATATTGTTATCAGCTAATTTAATTCTCAATTTTTCTATCAAGCGGCTTTTATTTTTATTATTCGACAAAAATTTATCTTGAGCTATTTTCATCGAATTCAATGTCTACACATTTATTTTCAATGCACGACGATTCCTTTTGGTTGACTTAATACAGTCTTTCTTATATCCATCAAATACCACGTACGTGTTATTATTATAATTATTTTTTAAATATCTTACATAATACTTACATATCAGTTTAAAGGTTTTATTCAATTGCCATCTGCAACGATGTAATAACATGCCTCCATCAATAACATAATGAACACACATTTTCTGCACTCTTTAAATTAATTGAAATTTCTGGGAATAACTCGTAAAAAGTTGACTTTTTGTTCTTCCGCAGTTCACCATCTTCAAATAGACAAAGCGGATATTGTGCCAATTCATTATTCATATAATTTTGAAGCTCTTCGTCAGTCTTTTTTAAAACACAAATACGTTGAAACAGCAGCAATGGCTCAACAGTAATCAGATTCTCACGAATTTTAATCTTGCTATTTTTCGCCAAAAGAGGATTTATTTTTATCTTTCCTTGATAGTTTCAATTCGCATAAATTTTGTCCTTCTGTTTTTTTCATTACCGTCAAATCTTGTTCTTTATCTCCAGCAATTCCAGTAGCAATAGATATTATAGCATCTGTATCAGGAAAAGGTCTGTGTTGTATGAAGAAGTCCACCAATAATTTGACATCGATATCATCCCTATATATTCCAGCATCTGTCGAATTACTATGTTGATGACTTTTATTGAAAGATATATTACAAAAATTTTCTATGCCATCAATAATATCTTGGCTATAAATAATTCCTCTGATCCACTTATATATATACTACACTTTCAGTGGCACCATGTTTGAAAGGACCTCCTTCGACGCTCATTCCTTTCATCAAGGTTTGCTCAATAGTTTGATCACTCGTAATGCCGGAGAAAAAACATCTGAACGACTAGATGTGAAATATCCTTCTGAACAATTTTTAAATTCCGAGGAGTCCATTTTATCATTTAATTCTTTCATATCTTGCAGATAAATTTGTGAATACTTAGCGTAGGGAAAATGTCCTGACGCATGGAATAATGGAATCATTATCTCAATGCTATGTAAATGTAAGTTCCAATCTCCCATACGGTCAGCAGCAATGTTCTTCAATATTGTGACCATTCGGAAATAAGTAATCTATAATTTCGACGTTTTATTTTTAAGCTCAACTAACTTTTCCTCAAAAATTGTAGCAAGCGCTCGAAATTCTTGGTTTTCTATTACTTCAGCATAATTAAACATTTCAAAAATCATGGATTTTTCTTCATCATTTACTATGTTGTCAAGGTCCCTACATCCCTTCACACACTCAGCTATGTTTGAAAGATGTTCATTTATGTAATCTATATCTACTTAGGTGAAATCAAACGTATACATGGAAAAAATATTATTTTAAGTAGAATTATATATGCTCGAATATTAATTGTTTATATTTTTAGGTTTAAATAATAAAAAATTAAAAGCATAAAAAATTTTTGGGTAAACTTTGTAATTTATAGCATAAAAAACAAAATCCTACATAAACCATATAAATTCATTCACTGTAACGAAAATCCGAGGCCAAAACCCCCGGGCGTTGCACTACTTGACCAAATTAACGACGATCTGTGTGACTACTGTGGCCACCAACCGCCTTGGTAAACGCATTAAGCTCTGATGTTTACATTTTACATACAATATTTCAGTGAAATAATTATAATATCAAAGAAAATCCATATCTATATTTTGCAGAATTTTCTTTGTTTTAATCTTCAATACATCAGCTTCATTCGAAAATACCACATTAAATTTAGAAGGTCATTTATGGGTTAGAATTCTTTTACTCAACCAATCAGGTTGCCATAGCCTCATAAGATTCCTTTTAAGCTAAAGTCTAACCCTCTGACCGGAGCATCATTTTTTAACCGCACTGACAAATATCCGTCTGACAGACGGGTACGTAATTTTTTTTTTCAATTTTATTACCTTAAAGATTATTTTAAATGTCCTTATTTCTCATGAAATTGAGTATGGCTCAAATGATGTGTTGGGTTAAATCAAGCATAACAATACATTTTTATCACTAGAATTGTGACTAGTGTTTTTATAAAAACTGATTAAAATTATTTATATTCATGTAAAAGTAATTAAAAATAACAATACCAAACACGAAAACACTATGGGAATACCTGTCTGATAGACGGTGACAGATCAGAAAAATCGCACATATCTTGAGTTGAAAAAAAATCACCAAGTAACACACCATGTGATCTTCTCATTGGGCAGAGTCCAATTGAAGATGACAAGGCAGCCCACCCCGAAAATCACACCACAGCGTTATCTACAGGAATCAAAGCAAATCATCCCCGTCTGAGTGACGGATGTTCCGGTCAGAGGGTTAAACTTAGTGGGAGGGGATGTTTCTATATCTGATAACCTAACAGTTATTTAATATGGTATGCATTTCTGGAAATAATGAATTCACAGTGCACGAATTCCATGTCCCCCCCTCCTCTCATACGTTGACTGAAAGCAACGACATATCTGAGACTTACTTCTATTTCCCAAGTAAATTATTTACTTTCAGAAATTTTAGCTTTTTCTCTCAAACTTTCTTTCAAAACTGCTATTTTGCTGGTAAAACATTGTGTAAAAACAAGTCTGAAAGAGAAATTATTAACTCGACATTTCACATTTGTAATTTGCCATCAAATTAAATTCTTAATAACTCCTGCTGAAACAAAAGAAAATATACCAGCACCAGATACCTCGTGATTTTAAAGCTTATATTAATCTCAAACACCTGCATTTTTAATCTTATAATTAAAGATTTTAACAAGAATAGTCATTTACTACAACTAATTTTCACTTTATGGAAACAATGAACGCTATACTGCCTGGAAATTAAGTAGTTTTTCCACAAAGCCTAATATTCTACTCAATAAAAAAAAAAGACAGAAGAAAGGCCTTCCCAAAGATAGGTAAAAGCTTCATAATTTACTCTGTTTAAGACATCATAATCGGTATTATAAGCAATGAATGAAGATAGATTAAAGCTCTCCAAAGCCGCAAAAACTTGAAAACAATGAGCGTAGAACATAGCCTGACCCCTAAATCTGCTATTCGCAATAAATCAATATTTTGCTAGAGCTTTAACGTTAAAATATATATTTACCACCACGATTCCTGCTTAATACTTCACGAAACAAGATTTTTTCCCCATTTTTTTTCTTACTATCGTGCCAATTATGTATAAGGTGTTGGAACATTTTAACGACCAGGAAAAAAGCTAATGAAGTGCTGTGTAGAGATTTATAAAAGGTGTGATTATTTTTTTTTTCACTCTCTCTTCACGAGCATTGACCGGTGATTATAATGAGAACCATCACTGTTGCCACCATATGAAAATTTTGAAACAAAAACATTTTTTCCACATTCTCAGTTCCTTTCGAGGGGAAATAGAAAACTAATGATCCGTGAGGTTAAAAGCCTTTTATTAATTTAAGATTAATATTGGTTTTTTTTAAAAAAATATTTCATTAAAAAAGTACAAACATTGAAAATAATTAGAGGATATATTTCTTAGAACTATTCAAGCATATTCTTACTATGAAAAATTTGTTGGTATATGCGACCGTGAATTTTAATTGCATTGTAGCTTTAATATCGTTTATATATGCGCGTCCATATAAATTGTTTTAATTTGTATGATCCCCTCATGAAACTCTTATAATAAATAACCGGTATTTATTATTATTTATCATATTGCTCTGTAATATGGTTAATTATAATGGATTATAAAAGTAATTACAAAGGAAGTTCATCGCCCGAAAATTTCATGTCATGAGAATTTTTTGAAAAAATAAAATTAAGGCAGAACAAAGCTTAATAGATCATTAGCTTTAGTTTATGTTCCTAAAAGATCATTAAATTGAAAATCATTTCAGAAGAGTTAACTTTTAAGTTATTTCTGAATTAAAGTATATTACATTTTTATTTGATTAAGAACTCTCATACAAAATCCAAAAGCGACAAAAAAAAAAACCTTTAATAATTTTATAGAAAATAGTCATCTGCAAGCTTACAAATTTTAACTATGTTTTCTTACGTATTATTGTTATTTTTCATACTTTAATTTATTTTATAACCCTATAATAAATATTATTATTTAACTATATAATATTTTATACAGTACTTTTTGCTTCCATTACCACTTTTTCTTAAGTTTCGCTTTCTAGTTCTCTAATTCATAATTATATTCTAAACATCGTTATTTTTAATCAAAACAATTATTACTCGTATCGCATATCTTTCATTTTATTCAAAAAATATTGTTTCGCTCGTTTCATATAAGTATTCGCAAGATTTTAATTAATTTTCTTCGCTTTGTAATTTGTGTTTCTGCGAAATAGCGTCACACTTGTTATGAATTCACTTCAAATGATACTACTTTTCATGACCATTAATGAGCAATTATGACGAAAGGAAATTATTATAGTTTCCAAAAAATTCCAAACAAAATTATTCTTAATGTTTTCTTAGCTCTTTCAGAGGGAAAACAAATTACTGAAACTGGAAAATGAAAGTATTTTTTAAAGTTTAAATTAAAAGGCTTGTAGAGGTGTTGTAACAGTTCTTTTACGCAAACTTTTTTCTTTTGTCTTAGAGATTTGTTTGAAATATTTAATTTCAACTTCCACAGATTCATTAAGATTTTCTTCAGAGAATGCGATTTATACCTGGATCACCTTGCTGAGAAATGTCGATTTAAAAGCATTCTGGAGTTTAAAATTTCTGACAAGAAACCATTTTTAATCTACACTGGTGTTCAAAATTAAGAGAATTTTGAGATTTGGATGATTGTCTCAAGAACTACTGGATAAGTTTCACTGAGATTTGGTGTGAACATAGGGTTAATATAATGCAAAAAATACCATTCATCAGTTATAATACACATGCATGATTGTGCATAACACTCAGCAGAGTCGGAATGTATGAAACAGCAGTTGCAGAATGTAGCAAGGAAAAAAAATGGTTAATAAAGGGTATGGTCCCCCCTCCCTTCCTTCAGATGAACAGGCACCACACACCGGGATTTCGTACGGGAAAAAAGGGAAATTTATGAGTTCCTATGGAAATTAATCCAACTTAATCAGCAACCCTGTTTTCAGGTTATGGGTGGTTCTCGGAGGGGGGCTGCGAATTGCAATTGCCTTCCTCTGAGCGTTTCAGGCATGCTCTAACACAGGAGTGTCAAACTCGAGGCCCATAGCGAACATTTTTGTGACCTGGCCAATATATCCCCATACAATACATAATAAATTTTTAAAAAATTCTACTAAAATTGGAAAGATAGTAGCAGAAAAGAGATGAAAAGTGTCAGGATATAAACATTAAATTTTTTTCTGCTTTTACATATGTTTATTATAATGTATTATTCGAAATACGCCTACATTTCATTTTTTTATGGCCCGCTTAAAGTTAAACCTTGTTTGGTTGGCTAGAGTTAGCTTTAGAGTTTGACACTCCTGAACTACAGGAATGAGGCCAGGAAATCTAAATGGCCAAATCATTCGGCGAATATCTTCAATTTCTAGAAATTTGTCGACCAGGTGAGCTCTATGTGTCCTCATGTTGGCATCCATTAAAATAAAATCGGGGCCAACAGCACCGTGCAACGGCAATCATAGGGCTGCAAAACTTCATCCCTATACCTCGAAGCAGTCAAAGGGCAACTCTCAAAGACATGGAGGCGTGTATGGCAATCCAACGTGATGCCTGTCCAGTCCATCAAGCCTCCGCTGCTGCCTCGATTTTTTGGACAATGAAGGGTATGTAACTGGTTTTACGCTCTCTCCATAAGAAAGTACGGCGAGAATCATTGGTTAGGCTGAACCAGGACAAATATATATATATATCATCTTTCCGAATACAAAATATTACTATTAAAAAAGCTTTTAAATACAATAAAACAAATAGGTAGATCAATTTTTAAATGTAATGTTCTTATAAAGCAAGAAAACTTAATATGTATATGTAATGAATTTAAAGAATTCATAGATAAACATCCCAAGCATGTTATTACTGGTGACCTCAATATTGTAAAAGATAATAATCTTAGAGTCATAATGAATAAAGGTACTGGTTTGAGGTAAATGATTTCGAATAATAATAAAATTATAAAAAATCAGTTTATTGATATTGAGCAATTAATATACAAAATAGCTATTAAATATAGTATGCCCATAAAGGCATTCACAGAATTCAAAAGTAATATTACACAGCAGCTTAATAAATATAACTTTGGTACAGATAATAAAATCTTGTTTAATGATATTAAAAATCAGATTAAAAAATTACAAAATAAATTTATTACATTTTATGTTGATAAAGTGCCAGGAAATTTTGACTTCATATGTAAATACTATTATAATTTATTGATCAACAAATATTTTGATAATAGTATACAGCTTTTATTAGGTCACCATTTTCTGATAGAAATAATAGAATTTTGGCTTTTCATAAACAATTAAGATTTCAAATTAATAATAGTTTTAAATTTCCACATATATTTCTTACTCCCAAATTTCATAAAGACCCAGGCAAATTTAGGACAGTTACAAATGGATTTAATACATATCAGCAAAACAGGCAAAATTCTCCATGAAATATTAGATGATACAATAAATAACCTTAAATCCGCAGCCATACTTAAAAACAGTAAATCACTTATTGAACAAACCAAAAACAAAAAGATTTATTCAGTCTATAGTTTAGATTTTGAAGATATTTTTAACTCTATTAATATATTGAAGATATGAGGAATATACTTCTAAATTTACGTAAAGATAATTTATTTAATAATCTTTAAAATGAGATAGATTTAGTTCACTATTTAGGTTTGTAATTAAAGAGAACTATATACATCATAATTGTAACTATTATTTGCAGATTAAAGGTTTGCCCCAAGGTGACCCTGAGAGCAACTGTATTGTCAATTTATACTTACTGTGACGTCGTCGATTGTTGTGAATCCCCATACTTCGAATCACGATAAGTTTTATAGCTTCACCAGCTGTTAAATGACAAGTATGACGTCTTCGATTGTTGTGAACTCACACCCATCAATTCTCACGAAATTTTATAGCTTCCCCAGCTGTTAAATGACCAGTGCACGTGGCCATGGGATCCTTGTTTATTGTTTGAGATCGGGCAGGAGCGCCGACACCCAGACTGGCCGTCATAATGGTGAAAAGCAAACCGGCGCCCATTAACAATAGGTGAAGCCTGTATTAAAAGAATCCTGTCGTCTCGGCTGGTGTCGAGAGAATGGGAGAATAGAAACAGGTGGTGTGAGGGACAAGTGTGTCCAGAAGTTAGACAAGGAACTATGGCGCCTTGGTCAAGACGGCCCGTGTGTGTATTTGGGTGTTACGGACAAATAGGACTAGGGGCCTGAGAGAGACTTTGGTGGCCTGCCAATGAGAAGGGACGAGGGGCGTGTTGTGGACCCGCCCCTGGTGTTTAAAAAGGATTTTTTTCAGGGTACGAAAAAAGAAAAAACCCTGCCCTGGATCGAGAGGCCTGGAGAGGAGAGCCCTGCTTGGAACGGACTGAGAGAGAGCCCTGGCTGGAGAAAACTTGAGGGGGGCGCTAAGGAGATTGGAGTGGAATGGAAGGAAAGAAGACGAACGCCGGTGGCGTTGAGAATAGGAGATACACTGACTGCACCGGCTTGGCGTATGAACTGTAATCTATTGCTTCAGTAACAAATTGTTTAGCAAATAAACAATCCTTTTATTTTCAAATTAGACTGCGACAATTTATTGATGGTTAGCTACTCACATCGTTACATTACACTAGTTTGAAGGTAGTTACATTAATAATTCTAAATTTATATTTATCGTTATATAGATGACATAATCATTTTTGGCTAGCAAGTCAATTTTATACCTAACACTAATTTTTATAGCCACAATATCTTAATTTAATTCAGACAAATAGTAACAGCAATGAAGCAAATTTTCTTGACATACATATCAAATTAAAAGATAATGTAATAGTTTCTAATATTTATGATAAAAGAGAAAAATTTAATTACAATATTATTAAATTTCCTCATTGGGAGAGTAATGTACATGTTTCTATCTTCAGAAATATTGTTATTAATTATATACACAGCAATAAATTTCTGGTGTAAAAAAATCAGAAATAATAAATAACTATAAACATTTTACAACATATTGCTTAAATAAGAAATACCCAATTAATTTTATTAATAGTTATATGAATAAAGCTATTCAAAACAGTAAGGATTAAAAATTCTTAGATTAATAATAGTTTATTATAAATTTACACATTTCATAGCTATAGTTACCTCCATATTCTAATATTAGACAAAATTGCTTATTATTATTTAATTCATATATACTCTAGTGTCACTAAAGTTATAATATATAAGTTATAACTCTTATTAATTTTTATTTCTATTCTTTTTATACTTTTGTTAAGTGCTACATTTCAGCCATTCACATGCTTTGAATCTGCATTAGGGTCTAGAATCTGGAAATAACTTATTTATTGCACTCAGATTTTGCTCAGGTTCTGCACTTTTAACTGCAATTTTTAGTTAAATTACCTCTATCTTGTAATGGGTTTAGGTATTCCTATCCATTACTTTCAATAGGTTTTTGCTCAGTATTATTTACATAAAGGGAGAAGGTTGGCTGGCCAAAAAACATGTTAAACCCCACTTTTATATAAAGTATTTTATATATAAGCTGTCCTAAGTCAGCAATGTTTGTAATACTGCAGCATCCATTTTATAATTTTTAATCTCGGTTGCTCATGTGTCCTTCATTGCGTGATTTTCCTACTGTCTATGTCAGGAATGGCGAACCAGTGGCACGCGTGCCATTAATGACACGTGACAAAATGTTTTGGGCACGCGAGTGATCAAAATAGTTTGCATTCAAAAACAAAGTTCACTATGAAGTATTACGAACAATTGCGAGAGATTGGTCGTAGAGCGGCGGGGAGTACACTCGTTTGTTACTAACTTGCCTAGGTTATGTCGTGGACTACAGTTGCTTATAATGCAAAATTTGTCTACGCATAACATAGTCAATTTCATTGACACAACTGTACTTTAAAGTTTGTGTTATATTTGCGACTTTTAATTGTTATTCAGCATGGCTAGTTCAAAACAAAAAGTGCAAGACAGTAAGTGTAACAGAAAATTTCAAACTTGGTGAATCTAGAAATATGGCATTACTAGCTGGTATACCCGTTCTTCGTACGGGTGAACTGAAAAATTATACAACACAGATTGAAGGAAAAAGAAGTTTTTAATGAGTTAATTTTATGTGAATTGCAAATTAAACAAAAAAAGCTTTTGCATATCTCAGCTAAACAAAAAAAACCCACTTTTGTTAAATTTTAAGTATGTAGATCTAATAGCTGATAAAAAGGATTTTTTTATTAAAAATTCCTCGTAACACTCTTGAGGGTCGATTTTTCAAAATACCTCCCTAAGCTGATCTCTGCTCAACAAAAGTAACACATTGTTAAAAGTTTTGCGTAATTAACGCTTAAAGTAGTGTAAATAATTTATATCTGAAAGTGTAATGCATTAATATTGCTTTCTGTTGTATTTATTTTATTTTAAAATTGAAATATTCGCAAGCAACGCCGTTTCTTAAATTGTAATGGCGATTCAATGAAAAACACAGCGAAATGTTAACGATAGAGTCAAGTTGGCAAATGCCTAGTTCGAGCTTTATTAGAGCTTTGTAAGACCCACTGTGTAGGGTAGAAATGCACTTTAATACTTTATCCAACCACATTATGATTTACGGCAGTTTTTTTTCATACAATATTTTTTGGATAACTACATTTACGAGAGAATTAAGGGATATACCTAAACAAAATACTCCACTTTGGAAAATTTAATCCGTTAGAGCTAATAAATTAATTAAAGATATTCCACTGTAAAATTAATTATATACACCGTTCACTTAAAATAAGTAGTCAAATCATTTTCCAAGGTCTTCACTAACATACAAAAACACAAGACATTTAAAATTTGACATGAAGTATTTTTTCGGGACAAAAATAATAATCTTTGCCTTCCGCTGAAAACGCCGTCAGCTGAAAACGCAATATCTGCAACAAAACTATTCGGCTTCCCCGCTAAAACTCTCATCTTAGAACCCGTGCTGCCATATATCTTGGAAGAATGGATTTCAAAGAATATTCCTGCTAAGTATTGGTAGAATATTCCTTCTAAGTTGGTGTGGTGTGGTAGTTAGGAGAAGGGGGTGCCAGCTCAGGTGTCGTCCACGTCCCTTGACCATGGTTCAAAATTACGTGATACGTTGCCAAAAGCCCTCGTGTAGCTGAACAGTGCAACGTTAATATTCACTCACTCACACACTCCAAAAAATACAGTACAGTAGTTATAATTATTTTTATACTTAAAAACGCAATATCTGCCTATTCAATTAAAATTATAGCATTATAATTAACTACTAACCACAAACAAATTTTGAAAATTTCTCCAAATGATGCTGTGTGAAAGAGAAAGTTTATTTACTTTAAGTACCAAAACCGATAAAAGCATTAATTTGAAAAAAAGATCAATTTCTTACTACCAAATGTGCATAATATATATATAAAATCATAAAAAAAAACATTAAAATAAAGAGATTTATAACAATCTCTCCCTTCAAAACTTAGTTTATTCTGAAATAAAGAAATAGGCATTATTCTGATCACAGGAATTAATTAGAAGCGAGCCACTTGCGTAGCCAAAACAAAAAGAGTTTTTCACAAACAAAAGATAGACATATGCTGTGGTGGGCTTTTTTGCAGCGCAAGCCAGATTTGCTTGCAGAAGACAGAATTTTTCCTACTTACTTGACAAATATCGTTATATTTTGGACACTTTTTACAAATTTTTATAAATTATAGCCTATGCTATAAATTATACCTTATGTGTTATTCTGATGTATAAGCTATATTACTGTAAAGTTTCATTAAAATCCATTCAGTTGTTTTTGCGTGAAAGACCCACACAAACTTTCACATTTATAATATATATATTCGATAAGGAATGGTGACGAAGTGGTGCAAGTTTTATTTTCTGGAACAGTGGTATGCAGAACATTGTCTATAAAATGACGTATACTGGAACTTAATTTTGCTTTATAAAAATGTATTTGTGTGTGGGAAGCGTATTACATTTTTAGAATTTTTGAATCAAGTTGTAGAAAAACTTTTACATATATAAATATGATGAGTGAGTGAATGAATATTAACGGCGCACTGTTCAGCTACACGAGGGCTTTTGGCAACGGATCTCGTCACTTTGAACCACGGTTAACTGGCAAGGACGACATCTGTGTTGGCAGCCCCTTCTCCTAACTACCCCACTACTTCAACGGGAGCACATTTGAGCTCTCAGCAGATTTAACGTGCATCGCTCCCGTACAAGGCGGGTCTTCAGAGGTACTGGGCTTCAATTTGTGTAACGCCAGTCCCGTCAATTACCTTGACCACTAGGCTACCGCGGCCTCCTAAATAAGTATAATGAGATGCAGCTTCTGGAGAAAAGAATCCTGACATATCACCTACAATAGATAACCCACCCTATCGTACACTGAACGACATTTTATATCTTATATTCCTCCTACTGTTGCGAAACGTGAGCCTACGACACAGAGCAAAGTTTGTTGTTCAAAAAAGAATACAAATGGAAAAAATATAAGGAAGGGAACCCTATACAGGGGTAATGATTGTGAAGTTGGTTTGTGCTTGTAAAAGTGTTTTTAGTTATACCACACAAAACAATTACTGAACTACCAATACGTATTCACTTTTAATTACTTTTATATATTTTATTACTTTTTATAAAATAATGCTCCATTAGAAATAGCTTTAACGACAGCAACCTCAAGCGAATATAGCCAGTTGCTACAAAACCTTAAAAATTTTTATGCATGTAATATTCAAAGTATCAATTTGCAACAATTAAGTATATTTTATTTTGTACTAAATATTTAATTTTTGCAATAAAATTTTTTGTCAATTTATGTACCTTAATCACCGAAATAACTTAGTTAAAAGGTTAGGCTCAGGCGAATTTTGAAATTCCCAATAATAAAAACGAACAGGTGTCAAAAGGGCGTTTCAAATTACAACAAAATGTAAAAATTTTTACAGTATAAATATGTATTTAAAAGCTTTCATCAGCAAACATATTCAATTCTTGAATACGTCTGAAATGGAAGCGGCGGGATAGAATGATATATTATTTAAGAAATATTTGTAAGAGATGTATTTTATGCACGAAATTCATTCTTTACGTACTCTAAATATTAAAGCATAAATCAAAATTTTTGGTTGAAATAGCATGGATTTTACGCCACAGAGTTAACTCTCACGACAGAGAAATCCATTAATTTTAAATGATAGAACCTTTCAAGAGAAGTTAATAATTATTCATAATTATGATCATTATATAAAGGTTTAATTCATATTAATTTATGTTTGCTTAATCTACAACAAATTTAATTTCCGCAAACGAAAACCATTTTTACTCCCCCCCCTTTTTTTTTCTCGATTTGAATTACACCTCCATTTTGAACTGAATCAAACTAATACTGAAAAACTTGAGTAATAATCATGTAATAAATTTATAAAACCATTACCCACACACACTATAAATCAAATAATAATTAATTAAACGTAATGAAATAACGAGAGATAATTGGATGAAATAACGTATGAATAAAGAGGTACAGATTATCATTTAAAATTAATAAAGAAATACAACACCACTTGCGCAATTATTACATGCCTTTAAAAAAAACGGTTTTCCCAAGCCCATTACTTACAACTAAAACTTTTCAATTTACTCAACAACAATGGACAAACTGTTAAATTACGGGAAACTAATAACAGCAAAAAACATTTCTCATTCCGGACAATTATCGTTAAAATACATTTCCAGCAACTTAATTAGAAAGTGTTAACCGAACCCTATACTTTTATTATACAATAAATTCCTTGAACCATACCGATTACGGTCATGACCACTACATTTCGGCATGTTTCCAATTATTTTTCGTTTCTTCCATTTCACTTCACTTGAAAAGCGACCTTCAATTCCGTGGTGTTACACAGTCCGCGGTAACCTTTTCCCGTTCCCCCGTTTAAAAAGTCTTTCAACCCTTTTGGCCAGTTGCAAAAAAGGCGAAGTAGGCCAGAAGTGTTTTGGAAGATATTTGTTACTTGAAAGAATGAAAATGAAACATGGTGTTAAGTCTAAATAGCGCAGTTTTTCTGGAGCCGTTGCGTTGAAGAGGTCCGCTAATTGCGATGCTTGAGAAATGAAATTTTACTCGGACGGTTGCGAAAAAGGATTTGTAAAGGATTTACGTTTATAAAAGGGAGTGCCCACAAATTGAAAGAGGAAAAAGCTTAGTTAATTTGCTCCGTTGTGTGCGATTAGAGTAGGTTCATTAGTGGAAAGTGCTCGTAAAGTCAGTCGTTATTCTAATGAAAGAAATGTCATTATTGCTGCGATATCAAGCCTTTCTTTAATATATATTATGAGATGACTTTACTTTTGTTCGTAGCAATGTTGAGTTTTAATTATTCTCTTTGTTCCTGATAATGGTTGTCCTTTGTCCGCATTTATGCATTACTGAATTACCTTTTGTTAGGTTTTATGTGTAATGCGTGTTTATTATTAATGAATAAATATAAATACAGAAGTTCTATACAGGAAATAAAGGACCAAAAATTTAACTACATTACTACTACCAGTGGCGTAAAGGAGTATATTATGGCCTCCCTTCAAACTCAGGTTTTGGGCCCCAAGCCTAAATACGTACTTTGCTTCAGTCAAACTTTGGACCCCTTAGAGTCCCCCCCGCAATGTGGGGGTTGCGGGGATGTACGTTACGCCACTAACTATAACACGTGCACTACGGTGGTATTCGTTTATTTGTTCGTTCGTTTACTTTTTTATCTCGGTTCCAAAGTGGTCATTGTCACAAACTCGTGGTCGACGTTTTTGAGTCGTGAGTTCGAGACCTGGTGTTACTGAAGACCTTAAGAAGAAGGGATGATGCAAGCTGAATCTGCCTGGACTAACGTTCCCCCCCTCGCTGATGTAAGATTGGCTTCCCGATGGAGAAAACATTTCACCACTCCTATTCACAAGTGCACCCCTAAAATATTGCAGGATCCTTTCATCTGGCATCACGCAGACAACCGATGACCATGAGGAAAACAACATCCCCATGCGAGCTGAACTCTTGTGAAATTCAAGGTGTAGGAGAGGACCACCCAAACCCTTGGAGAGTGGAGAGAACAATCCGCCTGAAACACCCGACAAGAGACTGTGTTTTGCCTCCTCCATATTACCAATAGTATCTTCTGCAGAATTGAAGTACGCAATAATTAAAATAACGTGTATATAAATGTAAATAGTGTAATTAATAACTGTAGACGTAATAGGCCAATGATTTAATTTAAGTCTGATGCTACTCATCCATTTTCCCAAACCATCACAAGGCTCAAGGCCCCTGAATTAGTGGGGAGGTTTGGAGAATTAGGTACCAGTAGTACTGTTGTCCTGATCCCTTGATAGATGATCGTTGCCACTAGCCTTTGTGTCACCTTTAAAGTGCAATGCAAATCAAATTTCTTATTACCGCCAAATCTATTTTTTCAAACCAATTAAAACAGAATTTAAATTTTAAGCATCGAAACTTCATTTTCCAACATTATATATATTTATTGACCGTTTCTTCAGATGCTTATATCTCCATTCAGATGCTTATATCTCCAACAAAGAGTTTTCTAAGTACATGCAATTAAGCCTCATAAATTTAAATTTCTGTCCGAAGCTGTCATCCTATATTCTGTATCCCCGCCAACAGGAGGGCTTCTAATTCTTTCAGATTTACCGTGCAATCAACCACTCTACACGAAAAGTCCTGAATGATATCAGGATTTGAAAATGTGTGTCAGTTAATAAAATGGCGGGAATGCACTCGACGCGAAGACCACTAGGCTATCACGGCCACTAATTTTTTTAATGTTAATTTTCTAAATTGTATTGTATAACTGATTGATTTCTTATTCACAGCTTGCTTTGAAGCTACACGAAGGCTATCGCCAGAATAGCCAGGGGAACCGAGAGCACCCGAAAGGCACTTAGAGCTTCAAACCGGTTCTCCTGGAAACAACCCATCTCGAGTTCAGTTTTTATTGAAAAAAAAATCTTACTTTGCAAAATGAAGGTTATTCGCAACGAACCTCGTCATTTTGAAACTTGATCGAGTGACGAGGACGTAACATGAAGAACTGGTGCCTCCTTTTTCAAGACTTTTACAACACGCCAACGTGAGGAATTTGAGCCTCGACAGCTTTAACATGTATCAGCCTTTCTACTTGGCGTCGTAGATGCAGATAATAGGATGAAATTTTGAGAGTGGAGGGCCAGCACCAATGGCGTAGCTGGTACTAAGTGGGCCCTGTATCTAAATTCCTTGGGGATTATCATTTTGGACCCCGTTACATTTTAATTTTATTTGTTTGTACATTTTAAGGCCCCTAAAGATTGATGGCCTTGTATCGTTAATAGGGCGGTAGCTACGCCCCTGGCCAGCACAGATATCAGCCTCGTTATCGGACCGTGATTTGACACAACGAGGCCTAATGGCTGAGGTTCGCGAGTCTGGATTTTGAGTGAAAACAGGCAATCGGAAGCATTTAATACAACGAACAGATATTTTTAGTCGATTTGAACATTTTTACATAAAGAGATAGTAATAAGCTCTATACCGCAAAAAGTTTTTAAATATCAGGTATGAGAAGCGCGCGAGTGGAAACTTTTCTTAATGTACTATTTCGCTAAAACATTTCATAAACAGGTATTTATAGTGTCTTACAGTTTACTAAACAGAAAAGAAATGCATTTAGCTTCTATTAAAGAGGGAATGGGCATTAAATCGATCGCGATCGATTGGTGGACTGCCAAGACATTTTGAGGGTGACCTCCTTTACTAAGATGTGTATAAGAAAAGAAACATATTATGGAACATCAACGCCAGCTAGACTGGAGAGTCAGCTTTTCACAATCGATGTGACTCTGTTTAATTAAGCAAATGATTCAATAAATATGTAGAAGACACACATGCACCTTCATTGGAAGCGCTTGAGGACATTTAACACGTTTACTGCCGCATTAGGGAAAAAAACCGATCGCAGTGATGCTAGCCATAGAAATGAATAGAATGAATCGGCTGAAGGGGAGAATATATATTGACCCTAGCATCACCCACGATAGCTCGGGATTAGCTGTTGAGACATCCCACACCCCACGCTTCCACGGGATTTGGTTCTCGAGTTGATTGTTGGGTTGAGTTAAGATCCAGTTGATATTCCGTGATGGCGTGAGATCGGCAGTGAACAAATGTAAGTACATATATTGGTTTCAGATTTCTCGGTTTATGTATGTTCTTTGCTCACTGCATTGAATATGTCCACGCTCCGCGGTCTTGGAATCGGTGATGGTTGTTCAAGCATTCAAATTGACAATTTTGTAGTTCTTGCGTTTTTCTACTAAAAATAGTAATCTGTCATATTTTAAAAGAGAAGTACACAATGTCAAAAACAAGTGTTAAGAAAAGAAAACATACAATTTTAATGCAGAGTGGCCACACCTACGCCACTAGGTGGACCGTAACACCTCAAAACAGCATTTCTCAAACTGTGGGGCACGAGCTTATCGAAAGTCGAAAATAAACCATTATTTAAAAATATTAATTTACTGAAAAGAAGCAGAACAAAATACATTCTACTTTAATAAAATATAAATACGCATTTATAATGATATAATATATTTATAAATATATCAGTACTGCACAATATATTTGACAGTTAATTTAGCGCGATACGAAGTTACCAACAAGTTTAACAATTATCAGTGACCCCATGGGCTTGTCATACATAAAATTATACAAAAAATGTAATACTTATCTTGATAATTTGTTACGGTTTATAATTAAAGTCGTATTGTAGCTTTACGTTGAAGTATAATATTATTGAATTCGATACATTGTTATTGTATAAATTGAGGAGGGAGGGGGCGAAGAAAATTATGACTGAAAATTGGGTCGCACATTATTGAAAGTTTCAGAAGCACTGCCTTAAAACATTAGAAGCAGCCCGTCCCCTGGAAAAGTCCACCCACCCCTGTCTAAAAGAAAAGAATACAGGAGCGCCAAAAATATTTACACGAAAAAATGTTAACAAAAAATAAAACTAAGCTCAATTTTGCCACTCAAAACGTAATTCATAAAAAAATACAAGTATTTGTTACAAAAAATAATATAAAATAAATTAAATAATTAAATATATAAATATATATTCTTAAGAAATATTGTTCTATATTAAAATTTTAAATCCGTACTTTAATAATGCTTTCGTTACATGTTTTTCAAACATAAGTTTTGCGCAACACCTATGTTTAACAAACAGTTTTGAATATTTGAAAAAAGGAAAGGCAATCACCAAGGCGACATTATCCAGAGGAAATTGAAAGTCCATAAACAATATTACATTTGCAAGTTTCAAGGACACGCTGAGATCGATACGAGTATTGTTTGAAGAGAGTTAATCCGTTTCATCTCGTTCTCAATCTCTCTGCCTCACTTTCAAAGCTCTCTGAACAATGGCAAGTTTCACTTGCTTTATTGCCAGCGCTGCCTTGGGTATTTGTCGCAGATGGTATCAGAGTACGAAGCGATTTGTTAGATGTCATTTCTTGAATGGAGAACCATATATTCGAACAAGGGATACAGCACGTTCTTGAAAAGATGTTTTCAATGAGGTAAACAAACAATTGAAAGATTTCTGCTTTTCTCGAGCTGGAATATTAAAGCATAAAAAGTTGGAATTATAAAGATAAAGTTCCTAGTCTTTTTTTATTGTTATTTATTTTTTGCTTGTTATAATTAACGTTACTTTCCAAATGATTTATGCTCAGGCATCGTCCTCATCATTTGACCGAGTTTCAAAATGACTGGGTCCATAGCCAATACTCTCGTGTCGTTTTGAAGTGCACAGTTAATAAACACGCAAATCAAATCAAATCTGCTATTGAAAAATATATAATTCATTTAAATGGGTAAAATATGCTGCGCATTTAATCCTTCTCCTTTACTTAATAACATTGGGCAACAAAAAAGAAGCATTCTTTTGTATCAGAAAGAAAAATATGCGATTCTGATAGCATTTCTTCTCCTAAATTCAAATATGATATCGATTTTTCTTCATCGCGCAAGGTTTTCGAGAGACACAGGCATTTATAATTTGAAACACTTTAATATTTTCTACATTCTTAAGTACACAATATTCGAACATTCGGACTCACCTAGAAATTAAGAAATCACGATTTTCTTTTATATTTCGGCTGTGGAGTATCTCTCTTGGCGGTCCATCAATAATCGGCTAGCATTCCATTTGCCTTCATATCACTTTTCTATTGCTGAAATCTCCTGATAAGAGCGTTCCCTGTGCTCATCGCTCACTGCACCAAGATTTTCCGGGAAGAAATCTAAGTGCGAGTGCAGGAAGGTATTTTTAAAGCCAAATTTTTATAAGATGTTATAAGATCATGAACAATATCACGGTAATTGCACACCTTTAGATTTCCCAAAAAACTGCGAATTACATTTTTGAATGCTTGCCAAGGTGTTTTCTTCAGTGGATTTAATAATTTCTCAAACTTCTCATCATGCATTAGTGATCGTATTTGTGGACCCACAAACATCCCTTCTTTAATTTTTGCTTCAAACTTCTGTTTTAAGAACATGAAACCAGGAGTATTGCCCATGGCTTTCACGAAATTCTTCATTAATCCTAGTTTGATATGTAACGGAGGTAGATACACATTTTTAGGATTACACAATGCGTCATGTTTCACCAGGAATGAATCCAGATCCAGGAATGAATGATTTGCGATTAGGCCATTCTTTTCTGATGAAATGGTTTTTCTGTTCCTACAATCCCAAAGACACGAAAAACAACAATACTTTGTGTAACCAAGCTGCAGACCAAGAATAAGTGCAGTTATCTTCAAATCACAAATATTCCATTCATACACTGCATATTGAAGCTTTGCCAACATAAATTGAAAGTTTTCATACGTTTCTTTCATACTAGCAGAGTGAGCCACAGATATTGATGGGAATTTATTTACATCATGCAAAAGCACTGCTTTTAAACTTGCTTTGGAGGAATCAATGAACAAGCGCCATTCTATAGGGTTATGTTCAATACCAAATGTATCCATAAGAGGAGAAATGTCAATACAACACATTAAGCCATTTTCTTCAGAAAAATAGTCTTTACATTGAGAATGACGACTACGATAAGTACATATCTTTGTATTCTTTTGAAGAAGATTCCATCCTTTTAGCCGGAAACCAAGCATTTCAGACTGTTTTTTTTTTTTTTTTTTTGGATAACTTTAAATCTCGTATGAGATCGTTAAGATCTTCTTGACTCAATAAATGAGGCTCAGATGAACAGCTTGGTTCGAAAGTTGTATCACCACAAACTGTTTCTTCTTTCTTACTTCTATCGGAATCTGAGCTCTCTTCATCTAATGCCACATGTACTGGATGATTTCGTATGGGCAATTCTTTGCTTTGGGGAACTGGTCTCATTCATTGCAGATTGCAAGTCAGGGTACACCACTGTATGTTTTGATTTTGACGTAATCCCTTTAATGTTTGTCAAGCAGAAATAACAGTCAGAGGAGTGATCTTTGGGTTCCCTTCAAATCATAGGGATAGCAAATGGCATGTGGCGTGTGCCATTCTTCCATGCAGTGAGAAACCTACTACACGATAAACAGATATGTGGGGCCCAGGTCCTTGTTTAGTCCCCCACTTTACACCCAAAATAAAGTTCCTAACGCTTTTTTACTAATGGAGTAAGGTTTCGCCTTTGGTACACTTCACCACATATATAACAAAAGTTGTTATGATTTAAACAAGCTCTATGCATTTTGCAATTAACAACAAATAAAAAGAAATAAATTTGTAAATACGTAACATACAGCAATCCAGACACAAAGCACTCACAATTACTTGTTTACTGGTTCACTACTATCTCACAACTGACTTCGTTCTAATGAATTGCATGCTTGTCTAGACCACGTCTGTGCCTCTATGTTGTGTCTGGTGCCAAAGTGTCTGTACATGTCTGAACTTGCACAACAGTAGCAATGATACCCTTTGAGTTAGCTCATGTGGTTCCATCGCATTTACAATGATCTAGGAGTTTTTATTTTACAATGGACAAATGGTCGTTTATTAAAAAAATATTTAAATACATTAACTGAAATTAAAATAAAAAAAACTGTGGGTGATGGAGAAATTCCGAATACATATTTGAAAACTACATTAAGTACAACTATTGGTACTCATGAGACAAAAATCATGTTGACCAGTGTAAATGATGCAAAATGTATAGAAGAAACTCCAAGCATAAATACAAAGTGGGGCTATTGTTGTTGTCATCGTGTTTTTATCTTGGGATACGTATGAAATACAAGTGAAGAGCAGAAAGCCTACGATATAAACAGAATAATCTATACATTTATTGCAAATGATGATCTCAGCATATAATAGAAGGGGTGCGCTGCTTTCCATTCGAGACGGGAATCCATTACAGGCGAAAGTCCAACTTATTTCCCCGAAGAAAATACAACCATGCCTTACTCGGGATTCGAACCCGAACCCACTCGATTACAAAGTTCAGCTATTAAACAACGAGAATGACGCTATTGCAGAAGCAATAAGCATGCGTTAAACGTCAGCGACCAACAGCTATTTAGCCTTATGCCTTCGATTTTTAATTCGGTACTTCTCGTTTCTCTAAGCAATTTCGAAGAACTGTAGTCATCATTCGCATTAGAATTATATTTTTATTTTGTCAGAAAAATGGTAGGTGTAACAATAGAGCAACGAAATGTGTTAGGAAATTTTACATGAAACTTGGAAAAACCTCTTCTGGAACGTATAATTTGTTGAAAGAAATATACTTCAATGAATGTTTATCAATGTACATGCTTTTGAGTAGTTTAAGCGCGTTCAAAATAGCTGAGAAGTCGTAAAATATTACTGACGCCCGAATAGCCCTTCCACATAAAAAACGGATGATAATATCGAAAAAAATCGGTAATCTGGTTCAATCTGAACATTCGTTAAGTGGTCGTGCGTTTGCCAAGACCATAAGAATTGACAAAGATTAAGTACGGCAAATTTTATATAACAATTTTGCCATCCTAAAAGTCTGTGCAGATCATACGTGTGAAACTTGGTCCATGTCTCGAACAGATGAGAACATGATAAGTATTTACGAGAGGAAGATTTTAAGATTCATTTTTAGCGGAATTCAAGAAAATGGAACGGTGAAGATCAAACTTAGAGCTCGATCGATCATATAAAGAATCTGATATTGTTAATTTCATCAAAATACAACGAATTAAATGGGCAGGTCACATTATCAGAAGGAACGAAGATCGCACCACTAGAAAAAGTCTTCGATGCTCAACCAATTGACACACGAAGAACGAGCAGGACAAATCTTAGATGGATGGATGGCCTAGAAAAATATCTCCTAGTTTTGAGAGCTAGGAATTTTGGAGAACACTAGCAAGAAGAAGGTTGGCCTGGAAAAGGCTACTTGAGAAGGCCACGGCCCACACTGGGCTGTCGTGCCTCTGAGGAAGGAAGTAAAAGTGTATGCCGAACTGGTGCCTAAAATTCTCATATTTTAATTACAAGAAGCTTGCAAAAATGTTTACACTTACACTCTGAATGCCATTGAAAATTACCCAAAGTTATTGAAAAGGATAATAATGAGGAATTGTATTTTTAACAATAAGGACAATAATTCCCACAATCGGAGGAATTGTAGTTTTTTATTTATGAAACGAAGAGACGAAGAGACTCACTGACCTTCTACCGACCGCCAAAAAATCTCGAATAATGAGCAAATCCAAAATTCCAAGCAATGATGCTTGTTTATATATATTCATGAGGTTTTTTACCTTCATTGGGTTCTCAATCTCGTCAAACAATTAATCAATATTACTACCTTCCCATTTTTTGCTGAACTTCGTGAAAGAATTAGAAAGAAATGACCAAAATTGTTGAGGGACAAGTCATCGGAACTCCACCAAGGCAATGGGCTGGCTCACTCCGAATTGTTTGTCGTGAGGTTTCTAGTCAAGTGCAGCATCTCAGTGTCAGAACAATTATTTGGTCCATGCTACTTCTGTTTCCTAAGGTATAATCTGATTTGAAAGGAACATGATTTGAGCTCGTAAAATCTGGGAAAAGACTTTCAGCACTATTTCGAGCATTGGAAGATTCGCATGGATTGTTATAGATGTAGGAGGAGTGTATATTGAAGGTGATAATAAGTAAATATGCAGGAAGTCAAAATAAATTTTTTAACACCATTATCGTTATTTAATATCCCCTCCTTGTACTTCATAAACCGATTTTCAAAAATAAAATAAAAAAATTTAGACTTTAAACTGTTTAAAAAAACATATCTTGTGGAATATATGGGAGTGAATTTCATTGGTGGTCACGGTAGCCGAATAGATAGATTCCCAAAATGGTTCTTACGAGTCCATGCGGTCCTTGTGACTTCTGAGGGGGTTCATGGCAATTTAAAATTCATTTGGGGGTGCGTTGTCAACTTAAGGAGTTTCGAGAAACATGTGATGTGAAGTATTTGTGATCCATTGTCAGTATTATAAAGGTTTAAATACAAGTTGAACAAGTTGTAATTTTACTTGTTCTAAAAATTTACAAAAACAAAAGATATAAGGAATGTCAAGTGTTTCACCGAGGAAACCAGGCTGATCACGGATGCGGCAATGAATGAGGTGTAAACACGAACGAAATCTTACCGCTACATGCAAAAGCTTGTCTAAAAACTGGTCGAGAAATGCATGGAAAAAAAAGAGCCTAGAGATGTATTAAAATGAATGCATAAAATTTTCCTCGTTTTTCAATTGAAAATAGTATTACTTCACGCATTGTTATGAAGATAAAGTTAGTTATGTAAGTATTTGTGAGTGAGGAAATATTAACATCACATTGTTCAGCTGCTCGGGGGTTTTTGGCGACGGACTTCTTAATTCTAAAGAATGATCAAATGACGAGGACGACACCTGAGCTAGCATCCCTCTCTCTAACTAAAATTGAGGCTCAATATAATTAAAGTGCATCGATCCCCTCTGAAAGGGCGATTCTTCAGTGGTTCTAGGCTCAAACTCATGACATGCCAGCCACGAGTCCGTCACCTTGACCACTAATCTACCCCAGTCACGTAAGTATTTTTGAATATACAATCGGTGTCTTCTACATAAATTTATAAACCAAATTTACACCTTTGTTGAAGCTCACGCATTTATAAAATAGTCTTATTATGCACCATTTATCAATATCATATTTATTTATCATTTTCAGAACATAAAGGGCAAATTTCTAGCTTTTCTCTTATGCGTGTTGAACTAGTTATTTCACTTGGGGTTTTATAACCAAATAGTTGGTATGAAAAATGTTGAATGGGCACAGTAAGTTTGGGAATCGCTAGTCATGGTGTTCAGTGTTGTGCGAATAATTCTTGTTCTTGGGTTTCGGACATTTCAGGCTCTGACGGACCATGTTTCTTCGCTAGATTAAAACTCATTATTTCCAATAATAATTTACAATTAAAATTAGAAAGCAGAGACTCGGAACAAGGCGTTTATTCGAGCGTTCTCCATGCGCGCTCTCTCGACACTATGTTTATACACACACTAACCTTATACACATTAGCACCTTCTCACGACAAATGTTCACTTAGTACTTATGAGCGTCAGAATAATTTTTTGCACAACACTGAGCACTTGGATTCACCTATTCTAAGTCCACCATGTGAGGGGTGACAAAGACCAATGGCCGAATAGTAATCCAACTACGTCTGAACAGAAATGATTCTGCGTCACCTAACGCTTTTGTGGGCATGGCGTAATCACACTTTAAATAGACACCAAAGAGGAAACCCAATATACTCAAAGATGTTTCAGAGACGCCTCTACGCGCTTCAATACTCTACGATGCCCAACACACTCCAACGCACTCTCTATCTTCGATTGAATTCTACATTTGCATGGACTCTCTCACACCAACAGTGTCCTATCCAGACAACGCGAGCATGCAAATGTCATCCTAATGCAGCCTTTCATAGAAGTGATCCGGTCTTGACAGTGCTTCTCAAACTTTCAGGATTTGCGACCCAATATCAAATCCTAACTTTCATGACGACCCCCTTTCTTACAATAACAATGTATTGAATTCAATAATACTATACTTTGACGCTAAAGCTACAATACGACTTTAACCTCTTAATTGCCATCGGCGAATATAAACGTCTCGCTCACACAAAGCGTTAATTCCCCCTGCGTACATATGCGTCTTTCCAAAGTACAATCTTTTCTGTGCACTGCTGTGCATAAAACTATTCCGAAGGCCTTGGAATGCAATGAAAGGACATTGACAGTGTTTGCGAAGGATTCACTTATTTCAGAGAATTTGCTTATTTATACCTCCCCAATATATATCACATACACGAGCCTACGTAAAAAATGATGACTTGGGGAGTGAATCGTGTAACTTTTTATTTACAGTTAAGGGATTAAATTTTATGAGCAGCACAAATTATTAAGATGTGTTCATTTTTGAATGTATAATTTTATATATGACAGGCCTATGGGATCACTCTGGTAAATATTAAACTTGTTCTAATGGTATAGTTAAATTAATTATGAAATGCATTTCATGCAGTACTGATGCATTTATAAGTTTATTATATCAGTATAAATGTGTATTTTATTTTTATTATGTCAGAACTCATTCTGTTTACTTTCCGTAAATTAATATTTATTTAATAATCTTTTATTTACGATTTTTCAATATGCTCACGACCTCCTCGTAGAGTTATCACGCCGTCTAGGGACGTGCCCCACAGTTTGAGATGCACTGCCCTGACTTTCCTCATCACCTAACTAAGGCTAAAAATGACAAGGTCCAACATCCCTCTTGTAGCGAATTAATGTAACGTTAGTAACAAATCAACATTACTAGGTGTGAATATATTGATTGTTTTAGTAACGTCGCTCGCTGAAGCAACATCAGAGCTGTTAAAAAGAGTTTAAAACGACGAGTTTAGGGATTGTAATACCGGGATACCCCGAATACCGGTATTTAGAGACATTTGCACAATTTTGTAATACCGGTATTCACAAGCTTAAATACCGGTTTTTCGGTATTTACTAGAATTTTTTAAAATTATCTCCAATATATGTCCAGGGATCGCCAACATAGCAAAATAGTATACGTTTTTGTTTTTATATCTCCCTAACGGGTGAAATTAATTAAACTTTGAACTTAAAGTTGTACATATCTTACAATCAAGAGAAGTAATAAAATATGTGAATTATGCAAGGAGGCGGGTCAAATATATTCAACTACAGTTCACAGCGGTACTGCACACGTGCAGGATTCGTATTCTAATATTCGTATCTGTAAAAACAAGGTTGTAGTTGTGAAGAAAATGCGTAATATTTCGATATTTTATAAATTGAGGAGTTTGTTATTCACATTGTACTTACATATCATAATTTTATAAATGAAAAACAAGAGATGAGACTAAGTCAAATTTGATCAAGTTTATAGTAAATTTTCTTAAAATGTTTTATCCACAAACCTATCCACATTAAGAAGAATTCGGTACAGTTATCGAAGATGATAGCACTAATGTAGATAGTGAAAAGGAATAGTCTCTTGAACAAAAATAAGAATTAACGATAACTATAAAATTTCAAAAAACCAAAATACCATTCAGAAATCAGCTATATATCCAAAAACCATTGGACGAGAAATCGATTTATTTGAAGACGGGATATTTACAGGTACATACGTGGAAAAAGTATATCGCGTATTGCTAACAACACCACCAACTAGCGTAGAGATGCCGAAAGAGCGTTTTCGACTGCTGATAATTTTTGTACATAATTGCGTTCCAGGCTTAATGAAAGTACAATTAAAGCATTATGTTTTTTGAGATTACGTTTCAAAAATGTGTAATACTATCACAGACTGAATAATGATATTTACACTTTTGTTTAAAAAATACAAATGAATTTTTTGTAATATTTACACTCTCTAATAAAACTGGCAAATAAAACAATGAAAACCTGTATTTTTTCTTTCTTTTTCTAAAACTTCTATACTAACGGTATTAAAACCGGTATCAAGATCTAAAAAATACCGAATACCGGTATTGAACTTTTGGTCCGATATTGTTATCCCTAGACGAGGTTCATTTGCCGTGGAATTTTTCAGAAAGAAGACCCCCAGAACAAGTGTCGTCCTGGTCGTGTCGTTCCAAAAGGTTACTACCTTCCCATAAAGTTTGTTTCAATGATCCTGGGTAATTAAGTGGCAAGGACAAACCCTGAGCCGTCTGCTGAAAAACCCAAAATATAGCATCTAGAATTCATACTCAACTGCAACTAAAAATCTAAAAGCCAAGTTTCAAAAGCATCTGTTAGCCACGTGGTCTTCTCCTTTTGTACTATTTACAGCTAATACATAAATATACCAAATAAGCTTGTTAATAAAACTTGCGCGAAATCGCTGCTTCTGGATTCCGTAAACATATTTCGTAGGGTTAATAATCTTTAATAATCGTTCAAAAAAGTAGCATAAACGCTTCAGAAATAGCCATAGAAAATGAGTGTATTTTTACCAAATATTATATTTTATAAAACATATTTTCCGAAAGTATCAGCTGTCAAGCATATCTTTTGCATAAAAGGTTACAATCAGTAGTTTTTTCCCCCTGTGCAACAAAGTCGTTCATCTACTACGAAATAATACACAAAATGTTTTTCCTTATAAAGAGAATTATCGAACCATCAATAACTAAGAATAATAAAAAAAACCCAAGCGCAAAAATTAAAAATTCCAAGAAATCAGCTTAGTTTGCGCATTCTTGCTCGCCTAGATAAGAAGTTGTGTGTATGAGTGGAAACTGCAATTACAGCCATCGATGAACGGTTAGAATTCATTGGAGCATGTATGGCTAATGGTGGGTTAGGGGTATTGCCTTACAGCCTGCCGAAGATTTGATTGAAAAGCAGAGCAAACAACTTGGAGCCTAACAGACAAAACCAGATTGTAGTAACACGTTGTTATAAAGAAACATACCTCCAGGCTACTTGCTCAATCCAAAGGTTGACGCTCTACGGTTAGTAAAAAGAAATATATATCATCCCTCAAAATCGGAAAAGTAGTAAAAAAAACTCAAAATGGTAGCTCTTTGAAAAAATAAAAGAAATGCTACCATTTCTAAAACAAATTTGCAAAAGAAAAGACGAGGAGTATTCCTAGATATTTAAAGCTGTGATATCTTGTCAGGTTAATAAAACGCCGAAAAATTATAATTACGCCCATTTTGTACGAGAGAAAAAAAGATGAGATTCTGTCAGATATGACTATAATACGAGGATTCTGTGTCGCAAATAGCTACATCCTTGTCCTCAAAATAGCACATATGCAAATACTGTAAACTGAAAAGATTTGCAATTCTTTTTTCTATGACAAAAAAGTTCCATCGAAAACATTCATTAATGTTTCAAGAAAACCTTTGAGACTGAACTGGCATACTTATATGGAATGTAAAAAAAAAAGTAACAGAGATATCTAACAGAATTGCTTTCCGATCAATTCCTGGTTTGTGATTGTGGGCGTTGCTTTTCGCTTCAATGAAGAAGCGGCTGATAAAATGCAACAAAATAACTGATTGGGTCGCGTTGCCGAAATGGCAAGTCTAATTTATTAATGGTAAATATTGAAAGGATGGGTTCTGTGTGTGTAGTGGGCTGCAAAGATAAACGATAACAACTGACAACCTGGTAATGTGTCCCCGGAATTTGGTACAAATGCAATTTGAACCGTGCAGTTAATTTGGGTTAAGATACCGGTAATAATTCATCAATACGAATGTGACATTGTACTGAAGCACTAAGCAATTAAATTTTTCACGAAAATAAGGTTACAAAAACAACTGAGGAGCAAAATTTCGAACCTCAAAAATGTTAAACAAGTAAAAAAAGGAAGTTGCCCTTTATTTTATAAACAGTCAGCTTAAAGTTTGACTCATTGGATATACAGTCGGACCGCTATTTAACGAAGTTTCTAAATTCCGAAAAAGTTTATTATGTGGAGATTCTTTAAATAAAGGTTCGTTTTTCAATATGCTTTAGAAATCACATAAAGCAAATTTTAAATTCATAAACACAGCACCGGTTTATCTCTTGGGCGCTTGGGGCTGGAGCCCAGAGTTCCTAATAAGCTAGACTTAACCATATTTTCTGGTTATATATTTCAATCCGTCAGTGTCTATAGGGGACTTGTAGATCTACTGCACCCAGGGCCCAAAATGAGCTTAAATCGGCACTGTATAAATACTATACGTATATTATTTGAAAAACTAATTATTGACATTGTAAATTAATTTCTATTTATTTTATGTATCTTACTCATCAAAAATAAATCTGCAAGGAAAACAAGAAAAAAAATCTGTATCAAGGGGAATACACTGCATATTCAACATTAAAAAATAATTTTTTGAAATTAATGAATTTCTTAATGATATTTTCTAATTTTAATCCTACAAGTAATTTTAAACATAAATTATTTTATAAGCATACACCAGTGGCGCACACAAGAGGGCGGATCCCACCCCAAAGCCCTTGATTTTTTTCCAATTGATTATAATTCTAAGTATATAGTAAGTAAAATTTAATTAGTTACTTGTTATTAATGATAAATTTTATTAATTAATGCTAATTATTTATTCAAAAATTAGTTTTTTACTGTGTTTTGTTCCCGAACATCGACAAAATCAAAAGGAGCATGATATACAAGAATGGTGAACTTTCGACCCCCACCCTCCTTGAAAAATTCCTGTGTGCACTACTGGCATACACTATTGCACTAGCGTTCTTAAATTTAATTACTGATAAAATGTGTTAATTTTATTTGAGTTTTTGTTTGAAAAATTACAGCAATTTTATTGCTGTATGCGAGTTAAGCGCCTGAGATGAAACCAGTTCAAGATCATTGATTACCACAAAATGTGCTAAAAGAGAGAATTTGAAAAATATCCTGAAATATTCTACAAATGAAAGAAAAAAAATGGAATCCCAAGAGAAAAAGTTCGTTAAATAGAAAACATGCTTCGCTATTTGGACGCTATTTTACGAAGAAAATAGTAAAATAATCCTGGTGCCAGGAAAAAGTTCGCAAAGTAGAAAAATTCTCAATATGGAGGCTCGTAATATGGAGGTCCGATAATATATTTGATTAGTCGAAACAAAAATACTAGAGCAAAAAAATTGCAATGAATGTGTGTTCATTCCTTGGAAATGAAATTTCGCAACTTGATATCTAGAACTCGAAAATAAGTAATAGAATTTATGAATATAAATAACAGTGCGTAATATAATTAAACAAAAAGGAATCGAAAAACTTTTTTTTGTACAATTCCATTATATGATTGATTGACATCCCCTTTTATTCCCCTCACCCCTTCTCAAATTCTTCAATTAAATCTTTAAATTTTAATCTTTGTAGTTGCCGTAGAGTAGTGCTTGTGGTCCTGGACTTGTGACCGAGTCCTAGAGTCAATGAAGCCAATAGGGATGGTGATTCTCTTCGAAAATGATCGATGTTTAAATCGATTCGAATCGTAACCTGATGAATCGATTCACAAAAAAACCGAGATCTAAAATATTGATTTCTAAAAAAATCGATTTTTTTTCAAGTCTACATCTACAAGGTACATATAAATCAATTTTATGGAAAAAAGAAAGATACTATAATAAACGATCTCTTATAAGTAAAATCAGGGAATTTTTTAGTTCAGGGAATTCGACAATTACAATTATTTTTTATTACCTTATCAAAGTATCAGGTGTAAAATATATTTATTTTCTAAATGTATTTGTTGCATTAAAAAGTTTAGAAAATACGTAATATAGCTTTTAGTTTCCATTGCTTAATATCTAAGCTTTTTAAAAGCAACATTCTGTCAAGTCTACTGGGATCCAAGTGTGGTTCCGCTCATCACTTGCGATGTTGCCGGCAATAGAAAAAAGGTGCTCACAAGGAACAGATGATCCCCCGATACTCATATATCATGGCTATTGAGTGAACGTGATGATAAAGAGTTTTTTTTGCTTATGCCAGTAAAGTATAGGATCATACTTTAGATGCTCTACTGCATACCATAAATAGTGTTTAAATGCTTCGTTTAAGCCCTGGCTTGCTTTCCAGTGCAAGTACAATACATGTAGAGTTAGAGTAATTTTATGGTTTTTACCAAAACAGAAAAAAATGGAATATCAATTTTCTAGGATGAAATATCGATTTAGTGCTACATGTCGATTTTTTGGCCCTAGAAATCTATTCTTCGATTAATCAATCTTAGATCGCCATTCCTAGAAAACAAGCCATGTAGAATGGCTGATGTATTTTAAATCTGTCGTGGATCGAAGTCCTCACATTGGCGTCGTGTGTAAGTGTAAGAGACGGGATGTCAGCTGAAATTGTCACCTTCCTCACTATCACATAACCACGGTTAAAAATAATGAGATTTATCCCCAACTGCCTTCTTGATTCCCGGGGACTGATTTGTAGATTTAAACCCCTTTCGGGTTAGCTCAGTTCCCATGAGCATTCTGCCATTAGCCCTTTCAATTAAATGAGATTTTTTATTAACACTTTAACTTAATTGCCCGTACATCGTCCGGGATACCAAAAGCTAGTCACAACCGATTTGGACGTACACAATACGGGCACTAATATTTTCTTTCTTCTATCTTTGATTTGCACGTATTTTTAATTCTTGTAGTGAGATTATTAGTGCTAGTGTTTTTAATAGAGGTAAGTTTGTCCATAGTACTGAAATACTTCTTACCAGGGATTTTCTTTATGGTTTTATTAAAAGCAGGAACTTTGATTCTTAAAAATATTCCATAAAGAACAGGGTTTGGCAAGCCAATGTGCAATTTGTTGCTTGAGAAGAAATGCAAATGTAAAGGTAAGTAAAAAAAAAGCCGATATTATCTTTGTCCTCTTTGCAATCAGACTTATCATTGCACCATGCTTCAAATTATGTGTGCATATGTACTCATATGTAAAGATACATACACATACGAAATTCTCAACCATTTGAAAAAGAGGCGATGAACATGAAGTTTTTTTTGTAAGTATGAGAAAAATTCTTTTAAGATATATGAAATGTTCCTCACAGCACGCAGATTGTACTTATAAAAAGAAACCTTTAGGGGCATTTGTGTCCCATAATTATGAAATAAAAAATAGTGTGAAAACATTAAAAATTGCAAATAAAAATAAAATTCTTCCATTTTCGCATTCTGTTAAGTATTATGCTTAGTTCTGGGCAGTAAAAAATGTGTCTTCTTTGGAACATTTAGGGCGAAAAACTTGACCGCTTAAGAGGTTAACCAAATGCTCCGAAACTGTGGTGTTTGATTTCTTTTTTTATTAAAGTCACTCTTTAAGGAGCTACTCGTGGACTATTAGTGTAGTACCCGTCATCCTGAACCATGGTCAAGTGTTACCCGCCAAACTTCTGTACCTCGAAAACTTAAGGATTTAAAGAATGGACTGATATGCCATTTATTAAATTCTTCATTCGATGTGGATCTTCAATGACACCTGACTAGAACATATGACTCAACAGAAACAACTCCAAGCAAGAAGTCACGGCCATGACCACTCGAATACCGGAATGTTCCCGAGTGCGGCTTAAACAATCAATCCATCAACTTACAAAAATATAATCACCGACTGGGTGGCGTAGTAGGTTTGGCGCTGGCCTAGTATGACCAAGTTGGTGGATTCGACCCCAGCTCAAGTCAGTGGATTTTCATGATGTAAAAAATTAACAGCGTCCATGACGTAAAATTATGCGGCATGTTAAAAATCCTTAGAGTGCCTGTTTGGCTTGGATTCTCTCTGCAAAATTAAATTTCTAGCATATATCCGCATCATCAGAACTCAAATTTATCTCTCCGGGGTGGAAACTGGGCGTCTAAAATGCATTGTGTCAATTAATATCCACCTAATTTGGTGCCACACTAAATAGTGATATCAGCTTCCGGGAAATGTACTAGATCTGCAATGGTAATTGCCAATCCGCAGCTCCATTACAAGGAATAAAAACAAATAGAATGACATAATTGTCTATATATTAATTGACAGCACTCATAAGCTACACTAGGGCTTAGAACGGAATGAAAAATCAGAAATTTTTTCATAAAACGATTTTTTTTGTTACCATTTTTAATTTTTAGACCAGTTACTAATCAACTATAACCTTTTTCACCTTCATAAAATTTGTTGAAGTGGCTTGGAAACCATATCTCCTAACCATTAGTTAATACCAAAAAATAATCATTCTAATAGTGTAATTCGATCTAACATTTTTATGTAACTGCTATTTCTCTTCACACGAAGAGATCAGATTTTGAGTCGTTCTCCCATACATAAAGCATCATACATAAAAAAACCTAATTAGTCAAAAGTATGAAATAGCCTATAAACAAAAATATCGAGTTAAAATTGGATACTAAAAAAAAAAAAAAATAAATCCACGCTTAGGATTGTAGAACGCAGTATAACTATTAGTTTTGTTTGCCAATTTCTGCCATTCGCAAGATATTCAACAAATATGAAATTAAATAAGACTAGATAATGTGTACTAAAAATCGGTTTGAAAAATAACAAAACATTAAATTGACAAAAGAGAACTTAGAAGCGAATCGTACTAAACGCTACAGTGCAGATCGCAAAAACATCACAATTTTAGGTCCTTAACAACAATAAAGGATACAAGTTCAAGTGCATCATACATATGTTCTGTAATTGTGTAGCGGAAGCTGAAACAAAAAAAAATTTCGAATCGAATTAATCGCGAGCTACATGATCAGTGTGGTTCAAATCTAATCGTGGACTCGTATTCTAGTTTACGAAATTCCGTCGTGGGAAATAAAGGTTGCTGCGTAACGTTTGTTGTCTCGCACCTGAAAAAATGGCTTCTTTATTTAAATAGCATTGCACCGTTTATGTTCACACATGCACCTTGAAAATATGGAGGGGATTTTTGACATCACCCCAACAACCGATGGCCAAGAGAAAAACACTTCACTGCCAGCCGGAACCCCGAGTGTTATTCAAGGTGTAGAAGAGGTGACCGCTTCCACCCCAACAAAGGCAATCCTTTGTGAAACACACTGCAAAGAACGGTGGTGTTTGCCTTCTAATTTATTAATAACATATTATGTAGAATGAAAATAAATAGTTAGAATAACTTGTAACCTCAACCGTACATACTGTAAGTAATAGCTGAATACGAAACATGCATTTTTTTTACAATTATTTTTATTGTACAACATAAAAACATTAATTCAAGTGAATAATTCACTTTCAATTTTCTTTCGATAATTCGAGAAAAAATCCAATCAAACTAAATTAAAAGGTTTCAAATGTGTACGTGACTTTAAAAAAAAAGACACTGATCACAGACACTTTTCAGTAATATTAAAGGAATGATATTTGCAGGTAAAACTGTCATACTTTGATGAAATTCTTTAGGTAGCATTTGAAAAATTTCTTTTCTCTACAAACGTTTCATGTTCATCGCCTTTCTCAAATTTGCTTTCGCTATCATGATTAATATCCATTTTTTCATCAGGTTCTCCTCCTGCCTGATCAATTTCGAAATCATTCAATAAAAATCACACAGATGCCCATTTCTTTCTTTAATATTCTGTTCATTTACATTTTTTAAAACCACAATGAGTCGTACAACACAGCAATCAAAACTAATAAATCGTTCACAGGGGGAAAATGTAGCCTGTTCATAGAAAATATTTTGGAAGAAAAGTGGTCACACGAGTAACTCCGTCACCCCAAATGCCTTAAGATTGCAACAAACGTTTGTCACTCCCAAAAAACGAGGGAGATACGACAAATATATTTGAGTTCTCATGAAGACTGTCATATAGGAGGATACTGACTAGGTCAGGGGTGGTAGAACCTTTATGGATCAACGTGCCATTTTTTCTAAAGTGTTGAATGAGGTATAGACGTGCCATCAAATAATTTTGACTTGTAATTATTGGGAAAATAATAAAACTAAATACACACAAACAAAAATACAAAATATTTACTACGGAAAAATATCTTTTGCACTGTATAGTAGTAAATGTTTTAGTTCTACGTGTAATTCAAATTAAAGTAAAATTAATGTGACTTCTGTTGTTGCAGATTGTGGATGACAAATAACATATTAGGATTGTAAGGTGTTACTTTTCGTAGAATTAATGCTGAATTGTGGAGTCGTCTGCCAAATGGTTTATAAGCAATTAATTATTTTTGCTGTGGTTTCCTTTTTTGACAAGAGGGTTTGTGATTTTATTTCAAAATACCGTTTTACAGACGACGTTCTGCATGCCACTATTCCGGAACATAAAACACACATCGCTTTGTCGCTTTTACAAATAATGCCATGTTTCTCAGTCTACCAAATTTGAAATTCTCTGTTACACTTACTATCTTGCACTTTTTGTTCTTTTTCTGAACTAGCCATGTTAAATAACAGTTCAAAATCATAAATATAACACAGATAAAACTTTAAAACACTGTTGTGACATTGAAATTGATTATTCCATGCGTAGACACGCCTTACATCATGAGCAATTATGTTTTACGATGTAACTAAGGCAAGACAATAACAAGCAAGTGAGCTCCCCGTCGACGCCTCCCCGCGACCGATCACTCGCGTTTGGTCGTAATACTTCATAATGAAACTTTGAAACCACTGGCGTGCCAAAAAAATTGTGTCACGTGTCATCGATAGCACGCATGCCACTAGTTCGCTATCCCTGGCCTATGTCATTGGTGATAAACACAAACAGTTTTCCCAGAATGAAAGATTCGTGAGCCTGGGGTGACTCTGTGGCCCATGCAACCTCTCCCGGATTAATGACCACTGAACTGCAAAGTGATTTTCCCCCCATAAGGTTCTGGATTTGCAATAGCCAAGTAGCACGAACGTCAAATCGTTGCTGATAAGTCACAGATCTGAGAACGGACTGCACTGAAACCAGGAAACAATCGTTTAATATTTTATCTAATGGAATAAAAATTGACGCCATGTTTATCAGAACATATTACAAAATGTTAATCGATATAAAAAAATAGGAGCGTAATTATAATTTTAGAAACGGGTAGTTGCACAGAAGTACCTGGGAATGAAGAAGATGTTTGAATATATTAAGGAAATGATAGTTACACATAAATATAATCTTCCAAATGATTAATAACACTTTAACTACTTAATAAGATGATCATTTCGAACGATATAAAGCTAGTTAGTTTGATAATTAGCATAATTTTCAGCAAGAAATGAACTTTTGACGTGATGATCATTACTAATTTTTCCGAACGTAAAATGTTAAGACAAAAAGTCCTTCTTATAATACATTAGGGTTGAAGACTCGTGTGAATATAAGAAACCCTGAAGAGAGACATGCTTTTTCATTTACTCAACTTACTGTTTCAACTTTTGGATTGCTACAAAATTATATCTAGGGCAAATTATATTGCATATTAATTATGCTTTGCACACTTTGATATGTATATATATAGCCTTTCTCTGTTATGTAAGATATTTAATTGGTTCATAGTCTCTTTTATTTGTTATTTTTATTATATATGTATTAGAATCGTCAAGTTTTAGTGTTATTGCAAAAAAAAAAAAAACCAAGATATCTGGATAAAATTTACTCTACATATTAATTGATTTTAATGCGGGAATGATGTTGCAAATTACAGCTGTTAATGTTGATGTGTTTGGTTTGCGGAAGTTGCACTTTGAAGTGACCCGCAGTATGGAATAGATGTAGGTTAGTAGTGTGATTAATTGACTTTATTTGAAAGGTAACTGTGTCTGAAAAATCCACGATAAATAATAGCTATTTATGGAAATAATAGTTCGTCAAATATAGCTATCGAGAGGTGGAAAGAGTCATGTCCCTTACAGATGATCCTAGAAATGGATGAACTTCATTCCCAAACAATGCTGTCCTATAAAATGAAAAACTTTAGCATATTAGTTGGATATCATCCAAACCATTCAGGTAATCATGTATAAGATTGATTATAGTTACGATAATGTGTAGAAAATTATTCACGAAAAACTTCTCATGCAGAAAGAGTCAGCAGGTTAGGTTCCGCGGCTCTTTTTGAGAAACAAGGAGTTATCCATAGGGAGATGTTGGTGTGACCCGAAGAGAGAGAGAGAGATTCGTTTTTTTCGAGTAGGAAGAGTTAGGTAATTCTGAATGAATTTTGCAAACATAAATATAATCCAGAGACCAAAAAGATGAGAAAAGTTAAAATACAGCTATTCACCTCACACAGAAAATTCAGATGCTGTAAAGATCAAGCCATTGTTTTTTAAAACTGCCAAGGATTTATCTAAAGAAAGAACTTGGAGAAGGGTCAAGCTACCATTAGTGCCTATTATCTCACACTGCTGAACTGATTGCGTGATGCTCTGATCAATAAAGGACCGACATGGTCCTTAATAGCCAACAATGGCACTGCAAACTCATTTAAAAATGCGGTTGGGGTAACAAACCGATGTAGTTTTGAAATTTGTAACATTTACCCTGTTCTCCCGATCTCGTTCCAAGTGACTTTTTCTAACATCCAAAATGCAAAAAAACATTGAGGGATCAGAAATTTGTCTGAAAAAAGGATATCATTCAAAAGGCAGGAAAATGGCTCTCCACGCAGTCTTCTTCAATTTGAAATGATGGTCTTCGAAAGGCCAATGAACACTGAGAGAAATGCATAACTGTGGCTAGAGACTAGAGGAATTTTAATAATAACAAAAAAAATTAATTTTCTATTTTGATTATTTTTAGTAATAATTAGAATTTTACGAAACCCGTTCTCTCGTCTCTTCCTCTCCATATATATACACACACAACACATCAGTGAGAAAACGGCTATACCTGAATGACCAGGGTTTGGAACTGGCAGTAGACAATATTTTTGTTGAGTCGTAGGTTTGAGCGCCACTAAAGACACGCCTTTTAAAGTAAGCTTGAACATTATGTCGATCGCAATCGACTGGTGGACCAACAAGACATTTTGGGTGACTGCCTTTACTAAGACCAAGAAGCGCATACTAAAAAAAACATTCGCAGAACACCGACGCTAACTAGGCTGGAGAATAGGCTTTTCACAATCGATGCGAATACGTTTACTTTAACAAATGATTCGAAAAATGTGTAGACGACACTTATACTTTCATTGGCAGCGAACGATGACGCTTAATACGTTCACTGCCACTACAGAGGGGAAAAGCGATCATTGCGATGCCAGATTAGGAATGATTTTTTTCCCTCACGCCGACGAAAGAGAAGAATAAGCACTAACGATCAACTCTTCTCGCGATAGCACGGGATTCGCTATTAAAACATCACCCCACACCCTGGGCTTCCACGCGATTGGGTCTTCGCACCTGATATCTTGCCCCGTTTTGACGCGGGACTCGATAGCGTCATACGTCAATTTTAGATTAATCGGTTCAAGTATACTCTTTTCTGGCTGCATTGAATTTGTCGACGTTCCACGGTCCAGCAGTGGCTCATAGATGTTTAAGTACTCAACTTGACAATTTTGGGGGCTTATTTTAAAAGAGGGGTGCGATGTCGGAAACAAGTGTTAACAAGATAAAAAAAACATACGATTTTAATTTATGAATGGTCACACCTACGCTGTTGGGTGGACCACGACACCTTTTAAACGCGATAAGTAAACATGAAAAAGTCTGCCCACATCTGGGACTGATGCACGCTAAATCATCCAAGGCTCAAAATTCTCATGTTAGCATGGTGTTGAAGTTTGGAGAAGGGGTGTTCATTACTCGATCATAGTTGAAAACTACAAGGTTCGACACCATTGCCTTTTTTTGTAGTTTCAAAAAGCGTTGTTAACGTACAATCAATTAGTTTAAAGTGTCATACATCCGAAATCTGCTATTGCAAATCCATCGACTGATTAATTATAAACGTTATACCCAGAAGCAACACGAGGGATTTTTAAGACAGATCTCATAAATTTTGCCACGATCAAGCCAAAAATTTAAGAGAACTGTCCTTCAAACAAACATGTCATGTTGTGAACAAAAGGAAAACAATTTTATTACAATTATTTTTTTCTACGAATGTATTCGTTTAGTATAAAATATCGTGTTTATTTGAATATGATGAAAAGGTGACAATTATCCATATGATTATGGAGAAATACTACATTACTATATACTCTTTTTTTACCGTTCAATTCCTGTAATATTTCGTTAACAATATTTAAAAAATATTTTGTAACTTTTTAAAAGTAATTTGTACGCATAAAGCCTTTCTTTTCTTTGAAGTCATCGATGTATCATAAAACTGTTTCTACTCTTACGAGATTAAGATAGATTCAAAATTATTTTTTTTCCTTGAGATACCGCAAGCGAAAATGATCAAGTTAAATCCAAAGGAATTATACATGATTGCTCACGCCAACACGCAATATGCATTTCAATGCTCACGAAGTAGAAACAATTATAATTTTTAATGTACTTTCACATTTTGTCTTTTTTCCATTTGACTGAGATCAAGAACGGAATTTTGATTACAATTCTGAGAAAATAAACTAAGTTCAATAATTAAATTTCCATTTTTGTGATTGAGTGGTCGTTGTAGAATTAAAATGTATGAATAAAAAAGTACTTCTGAAATTCACTTTTTTTTAAAGGACGGGTCAAACATCCATCATCTTTATGAAAGCTGAAATTTCGAATTCTAACTTTTATGAATATTTAATAATTCTGCGGAGAGTAAAATTTCTTTAAAAATAAAGTTTCGCGTGAAAAAAATAATTTGCTTCAGGTTTTGAAATATCTAAGCACGCAAAAGAGAAAAAAAAACCGGAAGTGGTTAAATTGACGTACAAATTTTGAGTCAGTGAATATTAAAGCTGCACTGTTTAGTTACACGAGGACTTTTGGCGAAGGACCTCGTAATTTTGAACCATGGTCAAGTGACGAGGACGACACCAGATCTGGTACCCCCTCTCCCAACTACCACAACACACCAACGAGAGGACGTTTGAGCTCTCGACAGATTTAACACTTATTGTTCCCCTACACGGGGTTCAGCGGTACTAAATTCAAACTCATGATACGCAGGCCACGAGTCCGTTAGCTTGACCAGTAGGCTACCACGGCCACGTACAGAACTTGAAATTATAATTATACTAGATGGTATAACCACTATTTGCACGGGTCAATTGAAAAAAAAAATACAGATTGAAGGAAAAGGAAGTTTTTAATGAGTTAGTTTTAAGTGAATTGCAAACTAAACAGAAGAAAAATCATATTTGTCAAATATTTAGTATGCATGTCTAACAGCTCAAAAACGGAATTTTTTTTATTTGTAACGTCCGCGTAACCCCCTCTTAACTTTTGAAAACCCCTTTTAAACTGATCTGTGCTCAGCAAAAGTAGCGTGTTTTTCAAATTTCAAGGTTGTAGGTTTAGCAGTTCACAAAAGGAAATTATCTTAAAATATAAAACACCCTCGTAAAATCAATTAATGCTTGATTTTCGCAAAACCCTACTTAGAAGGTCTCTAATCCATGAAAAGAATATGCCACCTTAATTTCAAAGCTGTAGGTCTAGTAGTTCAATAAAGCCACTTTAACCCCTCACAACCTCCTTGGGGGTCAATTTTCATAAAAACTTTAGTTTCCACTATCGGAGATCCTTGTCACCATCGAACCACTTCTACTTGAGACTGATCAGGTTCAAGTCTACCAATGGCTCCCCATCTCAAGGAATAATTTAAACCAGGGGTATCCAACACGTTGGCCGCATGTGGCTCACTAGTACGTAAGTATCGACCCGCCGACTCTTTTTAAAAAATTTTTAAATATCAGGTTTTCAAAGTTTTTCATTTTGAAATTTATTTAAGGGGGAAATTTATGTATATATATATATATATATATATATATATATATATATATATAAATCTAGAATGTATTTGCCTGTTAACTGTTTTTCTTTTTAAATAAATCCTTTTTGATAATAGAAATGTCCTTTAGATTAAAATAGATTTATATTTTATCAAACAGCTACGTTTGATTTTACTATAATAAATTACTTTTTTAATAAATTCTGAATTGCATTATACATATCCTTTACTAAGGATGTTACATGATTCTCTGTGTGTGCGACTTTCATTTCTCCTACTCCTTTTCTGTTTGGAGTGCCCAAAAAGCAAGATGCAATCAGAGATGTTTTTCAAAGTTTAAAAAAACTATTCAGGACGGTTAACATAAAAGGCAATGTATACTTAATCGTTTGAGAATGACCTCACAATCAAATTTCAACAATGAGTAACGAAAGATCAATTCAAAAAGAACTCCGTAATTTTCAAGAAAAGGGCAACTGTAATATTTTAAACATTATTTGATCATTTTATTATTATATTATATAAACATTATTATATTATCTATGTCTGTATACATGAAAAATAATGAAAACAACAATAATAATTCATTTTGTTTTAAGGGGAGTTGGAAACCTCTCTCTCCCTCTATACTGACAATGTTAAATTGGCTGTTTTCGATGTACCTTTTCTCAAAATCTGTTTTATGTACATGCTTGAAATTTTTCATACTATTAAAGTACATCTCTCTCATTATACTAAAACGAGCTTTTAGCTAATTTTGAATTTTTTAATAAATTATGAAATATTTTATCAAACATTGCGAAATTTGACCCATTTTTTACTTAAAAAATTTGTAAAAATTAAATTTTTGAGTTTTTAACAAAAAGCTCATTTTAGTATATATTAGAAATCATTATAAATAATTCATAAAAAATTTACATACCTGTGAACAGTAGTTTCTCAGAAAAGGTACATCGGACATTAAAATTTACATTTTGAGATAAATTGATTTTAATGTATACAGTGAGTCTTCTAATCGACTAAGAAATAAAAAAATAAAAGGCTCAATTTAAAATAAAAGATACATGTTTTGGTTTATATCAGTCGTTACACTTTTAAGCGAAAACAAAGTAATTTGCTTACAATTTTCGCCATTAAAATGGGCGTTGCCCAAATTCAATGATCATTTAAAAATACGTTTTAAGGGTTTCTAAATACCCTAGAGATTAAAGTAAGGTATTTTTTGAAAAGTTAAAATCTATACAGTTTGAAAATGTAAAAATCTCAAATTGTCAAAAAAATAAGATTTTAGTTTTCCAACACCCCTTAAATCTTCATTCCAATAAAAGTTTTTTTTTTCCAAATCTTATATAAATAAACATTTTTATGTGCAGCCCGCGAGATTATAATGTTTTTCTGAAGTGGCTCGCAAGGTCATCGGGGTTGGACACCCCTGATTTAAACTATAAGAGCTCATTCCCCTTGCAAACAAGCTAACTTGTTAGTTTGAATGCAATGTTCACAAAACTCAAGGCAAAAATTCTAGATGCTGAAAAGGTATCGATCCAGTTGTTTGGATGATATTGTATATATTATTCAAATTGTATTTTCGTTATTATTCAAACTGCATTTTTATTGTTAATGTGGCTAATATATTCCTTTACCGTAAAATCCGGCGTACAAGGCGCACCTATACTTTCACGTTGTATTTTCTCATTTTATGGCATATTCTCCGTATAACGCGCACCCCCTTTTTATGAAGAAACCTTAAGAGTACGTTGGTACTAAAGAGTGTTTTTTTTTCAGGTATAGAAGTTTAAGTTGGCATTACTTTCCAAGATGGCGACCGATTTAACAGCTGTCAAGTGATTTATTCTCAGTTTGGTTTGGCAATTCATCAAAACGATCATCAAGCAAGGCGTAGATTCGTCGAATGGGCCCAAAACGAGATTGCCGTTGTTCCCGATTTTCATAAGCGAATTTTGTTTAGCGATGAAGCGCACTTCTGGTTGAATGGCTACGTCAACAAACAAAACTGCCGCATTTCGAGTGAACCTAATCCACAAGTGTATGTCAAAACACCGTTACATCCAGAAAAACTGACTGTTTGGTGCGCTTTATGGGCTGGTGGAATCCTTCTTCAAAAACGATGAAGGCCACAACGTTACAGTGAATGGTGATCGGTAAAGAGCCATGATTACTAACTTTGTCATTCCTGAATTGAACAATCATGATGTCCAGGAGCTGTGGTTCCAACAAGACGGCGCAACATGTCACACAGCTCTTGCCACAATCGATTTATTGAAAGGCACGTTTGGTGACCGCCTAATTTCACGTTTTGGACCTGTGAATTGGCCTCCAAGATCTTGTGATATAACACCGCTAGACTATTTTCTGTGGGGCTATGTAAAGTCATTGGTCTTTGCGGATAAGCCACAAACGCTTTACCATTTGGAAGACAACATTCGCCGTGTTATTGCCGATATACGGCCACAAATGTTGGAAAAAGTTATCGAAAATTGGACGTCCAGGTTGGACTACATCCGAGCCAGTCGTGGCAGTCCTATGCCAGAAATCATATTTAAAATGTAATGCCACAAGATTATCTTTCGAATAAAAAAAATTCATGTCAATCGAATAATACATCGTTGTTTTATTGCAATTTAAAGTTCTATACCTCTAAAAAAACACCCTTTATGTTCTGAAGTCATTTAGTCGAGGTATTACCCCAGGCTTTTGGAAAAAGAACTACAACTCTTTAAGTTCATAAGGTGTGTCCTTTCCTTTAAGTAAATAGTATTTCAATATATGTAGAAGTTAACTTTTTTTTAATGCTCATCGTTTATATTTTTAAAGTTCTCGTTTTTATACCCGGCGTATAACATGCACCCGTAAATTATGTAAATTTATGGGTTTACATAAATTTTTACGTAACCCGTAAAAATTTAAATTACTTGAATTTTTGTGTTAAACAGTGCGCGTTATACGCCGGATTTTACGGTATATGCTATATGCAATTTTTATTCAATTCCTGTAATTGTTTACAATTTCTATTTTATATGGATCTTGTGTAAAATATGTAGTTTTACTGTCATGTTTCTTACCAACGCCAGCTACTGTATTTATCTTTTGTGCGATGGCAACTAGTTGTTTGCTTCGACTTGTTTGTGTAATACAATCTCTGTGGAATGCTCAGTTCCTGTACTGTCCCTCGCTAGGAGATTATCTCGCCGCACAAGCTTCTTGCATTTGTCTAAATATTTTTACGCCAAATTAAATTTGTTAAGTTTTTAAAATCAAGACTCATATTTCTTACAGTGTACCGGTAGTTCTGCAAAAACTAAAGTTAAACGACTTTTTTTTTCCCAAAATGAAGGTTGATGTTATACTACCCATTCTTTACGTATAAAATACAAATTCTATCAATTCTCAGATAGAAATTTAGAATTGCTTAGAAAATCCTGTTTGTGACCTTAATTTTGGACAGAAGTGCAGTTCATGTGCTTCTCTGTTGCCAAATTAGACATTTACATAATTTTTCTTTAAAAAAATAGCTTTTATTTGTAAACAATATTAAATGCACATGAACACATGGATAAGAGTGAATAAAATGCACTTAAATTTTAAATGATCTAAAAATACACAGATAAATAAGAATTATTATTTTAATTTTTACAATTTTAATAAGTAGACATCTCAAAGCAAAATTAGGGCTGTTGGTGACGGATCATCCAATCTAGAGTCAAGGTCAGGTATTGAAAATTATACTAGAACTATCATACCACTCTCCCAACATCCCCCATTCCGTCAACGCGAGGACTTCCACTCACCCCTTCTTTGACACCCACCACCCCTCCACATGGTAGGTCTTTAATGGTTCTAGGACTAGATCCTCCAATTCGGTAGAAACAAGGCTGGTCACGAGTTCGTGAAAAGGACCACTAAATAATCATGGTAAAACTAAAAAGAATAGCGAACGCGGAGTTATACGCTTCCGAATCACACATAAATTCAGTTCAATTTTAACAAATGATGACAGCATCGAAGGACTCAGGTAATCATAACAAGATACTTTATAGTAGTAGAAGATAACAAAAAATTGTACTAAACCGATTATCGACGTCCCAGTCTGAAATGGGTTCTCGTGTTGTAACTCTAGACATTAATTTTTGTATTTTTTCATTTCCTTATTTTATTCTTTTCTTCTTTTTTAAAGTGAGAGTAAACAAATTTTAATTTGAAAAAAAAATACAAGCTTTCTCTTTCTCTCAATAAATTGCCTAACAACGCGCGCGTGTGGGAAAAACGGTGACACTGGGGAAGGGGGATTTTGTAGCTTTTCCTAGGCAGTTAAGGGGTTAAAAGATAAAAATATACATAAAGTAAAATTCTTCTTTCGGAACTGAACCAGAAACCATTGTTTTGATCGGAGTGAAGACCAGAACTGAACAGAAATATTTTTTTTTAGTTGAATCGGAAGCAAAAGCAAAAAACAATTAAGGTTCGAAGCCCACTTTGAAACTTAATAAGTTTAACGTGCGTCAGCCCTTTTATACGTTGATTTTTTTAATGACACCAGTATCGGAACTCGTAACTTGGTATATGCAAGGCCGTCCATCAATTTTTGTCCATGACCACTCAGCTATTTGTGTAAACTTATAGTCTATATTTTGTACTACTCTGTTGTAGGGTTAAAAAATGCACGTGATATATAAATTGGAGGCTAACAAATAATTTTTTCTAACGTTCCTTGTCAATTATTACGAGTTAATTTGTTTACATTTTTATATTTTCAAAAGTTTCTTTAATTAGTCTGCAACGAGCCTTATAAATAATTTTTAATCAGAAATAATATCCTTTTTCGCACGAGTATTAAAACCATCGTAGATGCTGAATAAGTGTAACTAATTTCTCAACAAGAGCTATGAGAGCGAATGGTCACAGCAAACAACTCGTTGAAAAAAATGAGCCTCTCCATATTCATATGCAAATTAAAAACTTACATCCCAACACGAAAATCGATATGAATAATTTACGAGGCTTAAGGTCCTCGACTACATTTAATATCAACCCCAATTGGCAATCTCTTCTGCTGTCAGAAAGGAAGCTGACAGCGTTACATCCCAATTAACCCATGCCTCTCCTCCATCTGAACGAATTCCAGCAGCATTAGCACATTTGTCGCTGCTCTAACGAACCTCAGCGGAGATCTCTCAAACAATAAGATTCATCGCCGCGGCGGCTTCTTCGGTCACAAACCCTTCATCACTAATGGCTAATCCAGATTTGACGCTTCCGATCCTATGCTACTCACGCTCTGACCTCTCGGGGTCTTACAGAATTTATCTAGTTTTGTTTTTTCAATGTGGACAATAAGTCCTGGAATATGAATCAGATATTTATCACGCCAACTTATCGTATGCATAGCAATAAACAGAACTGTAAATCAAATTACTCAATATCTTTTTTTCTGAGAATGAATCTGTTAGAGAGGCTTTTCTTTTTGATATAGAATGGCGTCGGTTAATTCTTGGACTGGTTTCGGTTTTGAAATGAATCAAGATCGGACACTGAGAGAGATGATTTAAAATAACTTAAGGCCGCTGAAATAATCAAACTTTTTTTTGTTTTTGCATTTTCATAGAATTGAGGTTTCAGGTTGCTACTGATGAAACGTGACTTATAAATTGAATATAACTTGTAGCGGGTTAAAATAAATAGTTCTAGAGCATTGATTTTGATTTATTTTAATTTATAAAGCGAAAAAAACTATGTAATAAATTTCAGAGACCTTCGTTTTGACAAAATTTATATGTTCCACTCTGAAATTCATGTCGCAAATTATTTATACCAAGAAATAAAAATTAATTTACGTTTAAATTATTGCTAAATGAGTACATTTCTTTCTTAACATTAGAGATGTAAAGTGAATTGTCTACATTATAAAAATTTCAATAGTCAAAATTCAGGTGTGGCTCTTGGAATCTTTTTTTCACAGTCATAAGTGTCTTCAAAAGTGTACTTCTTACCCCTTTAATATAAAGAGTGTTTTTTTCCCAGGTATAGCAGTTTAAGTTGGCTTTACTTTCCAAGATGGCGACCGATTTAACAGCTGTCAAGTGATTTATTCTCAGTTTGGTTTGGCAATTCATCAAAACGATCATCAAGCAAGGCGTAGATTCGTCGAATGGGCCCAAAACGAGATTGCCGTTGTTCCCGATTTTCATAAGCGAATTTTGTTTAGCGATGAAGCGCACTTCTGGTTGAATGGCTACGTCAACAAACAAAACTGCCGCATTTGGAGTGAAGCTAATCCACAAGTGTATGTCAAAACACCGTTACATCCAGAAAAACTGACTGTTTGGTGCGCTTTATGGGCTGGTGGAATCCTTCTTCAAAAACGATGAAGGCCACAACGTTACAGTGAATGGTGATCGGTAAAGAGCCGTGATTACTTACTTTTTCATTCCTGAATTGAACAATCATGATGTTCAGGAGCTGTGGTTCCAACAAGACGGCGCAACATGTCACACAGCTCTTGCCACAATCGATTTATTGAAAGGCACGTTTGGTGACCGCCTAATTTCACGTTTTGGACCTGTGAATTGGCCTCCAAGATCTTGTGATATAACACCGCTAGACTATTTTCTGTGGGGCTATGTAAAGTCATTGGTCTTTGCGGATAAGCCACAAACGCTAAACCATTTGGAAGACAACATTCGCCGTGTTATTGCCGATATACGGCCACAAATGTTGGAAAAAGTCATCGAAAATTGGACGTCCAGGTTGGACTACATCCGAGCCAGTCGTGGCAGTCCTATGCCAGAAATCATATTTAAAATGTAATGCCACAAGATTATCTTTCGAATAAAAAAATTCATGTCAATCGAATAATACATCGTTGTTTTATTGCAATTTAAAGTTCTATACCTCTAAAAAAAACGCCCTGTATAAAAAAATTTGTTTGAATTTTTAATCAACACTGCACTTCGAAGTTGCAAAAAGGGTATTGACGAAGCGGACTTCATAATCTGAACCATGGTGAAGTGACAGGGGGTGGGGGGGATATCTAAATAATCACCCCTCTCTCCCAATTTACACACCTCATACACGTTAGGATTTTGAGTTTCGACCGATTTAGCAAGTGCCAGCCTATATAAATGGAGTGTTTTTTGTAGAATCAGGACTCAAACTCACGAACCCACATTGACTACACCAGCGGTCACCAAATTTTTAACCTCACGGACCGACCAGTAAATTCAAAAATTAAATCCCGCGGACCACTAATAGAATTTAAATGTATTTTAAAAAAATTGTGATCTAAGAACACATAAAATGTACCTAGTTAATAAAATGAAACTATTAATTGTAACCGAATTATGAAAGCTTTATTAATAAACCATAATCAAATAAGCAAAAACTGTAAAAACAAAACAATTAAAAAATGTGTGGTTTAGGTGTATCAAACTTTTAGCGTTATAATTTGCTAATGTGGTGGATGTTCCTGCTTACTAGAAAAAAAGAATAAGGATAGTTGAATCCAATGTTGTAACTTTTTGAAAACTAAATTAGCTTTAAGCAGCTTTTTCCTAAATCCAATTAGTATAAACCTCCAGTATAGTATTGATCATGTTTATAAAGTACTTTCAATGTAAATCAGGAAAGTAGTCACTTTTTGGGCAACAGCGCACAAAATATACACAAATAAAAGCAACGTATTATTTAATTGTTGCCAAGTTTATTGAATTATTCTTAAAAATAATTTTACTAAAAATGTACTCCTATTTTTACTAAATTTTTACTATGCACAAAAGGATGACAGAAGAAGATTGCAGTTGATAATGCTGCTTTTTTTGAGGTTAATAAAAACGTTTGACGATTTATCACTATCGTCTATTTAACTTAACATGACGGGGAAACACGCGCTTTAAAGCTTTCTACGAAGACAAACTGAAACAGATTCACGAAAAATTGGTTTATAGAATGAAGGAAAATCGAAAGTTCTTGAATATATATAACCAGTTGACCACTGGTAATCTTGTGCGACTGTTAATTTAATTTCTATTTAGTTAAAAAAAAGATAGAAATTTCTAAGCTCAGTTTTAGGCTTCCTTTAAAAAACTTTTCGAATAAACTAATACAAACTTTAATTATTTAAATTATAAATTATTTATGATTGACTAGTTTATTTTATCGAATCAAATAAAATTAAAAATTGCATTGTTGTAATTTCTAAGCAACTATGACGAGAATGTGTAACTGTAACAAAATATTGTATAATTCTTATCAAAGCATATAGGGGCTATAATTCCAGTATTTACGCAAATTTATAATAATGTATACACACAAATTCGAACGAAAAAAACGATTAATTGTACAAAAATCTTCTGGTTCAGACATTTTTCAAATAAAAAAAACTTTCAAAATCAAAAAACACTTATAAAATTTGGGAATGGGAAAATATATATATTTTAAGCGCTCAATTGAGCCGGAATTTTATATATATGATTATTTTGGATGACAATACAGTAATTTAATTATAAATAATAAAAATTGATTTATTAAAACTAATTATTCACGGAATTTCAAATACAGCAACGTTGGCATAATTTTTGACGACTTAGCAACCATTTTGGCGACTTGTGTCAAAACATGAAAAGGTTTTTTTTCTCACATTTTAGAGCTCATTTGAGCTGCAATTTTCTATACACTATTGTTTTGGGTAAAAATACGATAATTTAATTAAAATTAATTGACTGAAACTAATTATTTAAAGAATTACAGATACAGCCACGTTAGTTTCATTTTTAGCGACTTGGTTCAAAACTTTAAGACTTTTTTTTTCACGTTTTAAAGCATTCCTTTGAACCGAAATTTTATATACACGATTCTTTTGAATGACAATACGATACTTTAACGATAATTAATAAAAAGTAATTACCTTTTAATGTTGTGATTCTGAAATATGTATATACATAATTATATTAATTGTAACTATTTTATAAAAAGTAGCTAAAATAAAATTTTTCTTTGTTGATCTAAGTAGGAGTTGACATTTTTTTCTTTTTAAAGTTACTTGTTTTAAAGATAATATATATAAAACAATTATATATTAATTTTCAAAAAGGTGTGGATAATTACTTTCTTAAATAAAAAGTCTTTATGAATTTAAAACTTGTTTTATGTGGTTTATAAAGAAAATTAAAAGATGAACCTTTATATAGCGAATTTTCCATAATAACGAACTTTTTTTCGGGATTTAGCGTTATATAGTGGTCCAATTGTATTATATTTTTTACCGAATTTATTCTGCAGCTGATCATGTTCACTTTTGTATCTTTTCGCCCATCTTTTAATTAAAGTAGAAAAAAACACAAAACAAGTAGTTGAAGGGGAGTCTAAAAAAATCGAGGCAGCGGATCCAATCAACGAGATATGATTAGAAAAAAAAATTTCTAATCATAATTATTTTTGCCTGACTTTATCAACTCTTAATTTCGCATAAGGATCGCAATCAAGTTGGCAGATAAAAAAACACAAAGAAATACGTCACCTTTTAAACAAGAAAAAGTTTAATATCTCCTGCACTATGAAGTAAAAAAAGAAGAGTTCTTAATAACATTTTAATAACATCCCTGATTACGAAGTCAAGAGTGTCATAATTGAAACAAAGCTGTGGTTAACATCAATTAAAAATTTAATTTCCTCTCTGTACGATCAGTTCTATCTGCGTAACAGTTAAAAACTTTCCATTCATATGCTAATGTGTTTTTGAAATTTTTTGGAAGCTTCTCTGACCTGTATATCATTTCTCTTCTCTGTTACCCTGTATCATCATTAATCTTCCAAAACATTGAGACAAGAACTCAATAATGAAGCAAACCTCGGCACAATGTTCCATTTTAAACGTTGCTTCCTAATTAACCTGCTCGACAGAATTTTCATATTCCTCATCAAATGTTGGAATATTGTTTGCTCGTTTAACGCTATTAATTGGGATGTTTTGATATTAAAATGAAGTGAAGAGGTGCACTTTAAGAGGATATACAAACACAAGATTTTCATATCTGGAAATAGATATTTGTTATTCACGAAAATATATAACAGGAGATTTTGACGTGTGTGACAAGCTTAACCCGGACAAGGACTCAAATATGAGGCGACTTAAATGTCATTAGATTTCCATTAATCAAACACATTGGCAAACCAGAGGGGATTTTTAATTGTTGTTATCTTATAAGAAGAAGGTTTCGGGATATTTTCACAGTAATTAGATACAACTTTTCGATCTCCTTTTCATATTTTATTCTTTCCGCACCTTCAATAAAGCCCAGAGCAACAGAAACCGTAGGATCTGCATACAAACGACGGATGGACTCCTTTAAACCATAAATGGCAACTTAATTTGGATCACTCGAAAAAAAAACCCATTTTAAAACGTCTTAATCTTATTCAAATTTAAACGAGTTTTTTTATCTTGAATGTATTTTCATTTAAATTAACGCATTATGTTGCATACACTTAAAACACTGTAACGCTTGAGCAATGTTTGTTATCACTAAGCATCCTAAGGTGTTGTTCAAATTTGGGAGAGGTTTTGAATAACATAATAAATATAAAATTGAATGTTTTATAGATTTTGTAAAGATACGAGAACCAGGTATTTATATCCCCCCCTCTCCCAAAGAAAAAAAAATCTCGAATAAATTAAATGGTAGATTTTAAAAAACTTAAAAGGTAATTCACGTAAAATACAAGTTTTCTCAATTTTTTAGTAGGGGGCATTCGACATTCCGCATTATAGTTCTAAGTTTTCATTAACGCCACACGCTAAAGCCTGCTCGCGACGGACCTCGTAACTTTGAATTTTGGTAACGTGACGGTTACGACAACTGAAATGGCACCTTTCTCTTTAACTTACCACACCACTCCAACGGGAGGACTTCAAATCTTGGCAGATTTAACATGTATCATCCCTTTTATAAGGTGGGTCTTGTTACACCAGGACTTGAACTCACAGCGTGCCGGATACGAGTTCGTAATCATAACCACTAGGCTACCACACCCTTAAGTAGATGCATTCTAATAAAAATAACATTATGAAAATTTGTTGAAAAAATGGATAGATTTACTTTAAATCAACATAATATTTGAATATTTCAACTGATGAAAGATAACATATGCAGAGTAAACAGAAATAACATTAACAAAAAGCAAACATCCAATTAGAGAAGCAAAAGAAATAGCTATTTAAAATGAATAATAAGCACTAAAGAGGGAAAATGTGCCTGTAAAAAATCAAAAACAAGAGTTAGCAGCAACACACACTGATCGAAGTACGGACCCTTAAGTACACGTCATTTGACAAGTCGTTGTATAAAAGAAGTAATAAAAAAAATTAAGTCAACTCCTACTTAGATCAACAAAATTTTTTTTTATTTTAGTTACTTTTTATCAAATAATTACAATTAATATAAATATGTATATATATATATATGACAGAATCACAATATTAAGTGACAAAAGAAAGCGATTTTCCTTGCAATTTTCCTTTCTATATTGGCTGTTAGACTATTTTATTTTTGTTTATTACTATTTATTCATTAATAAATCACATTCTCAGAAATTAGGCCATCCCAGGTAGGATTCGAATCCACGTCCTGTGGATTAGAAGTCCAACGCGCTATCCATTGATCTACAGGGACACAAAGGGCGATTTTCCTTTTTATATATGTTGTTGGACTATTATTTTTGTGTTACTAATTAATTAAGTTTAACTAATTAATAATTAATTTTAACTAATGAATTGATATTTGAAAAAAACTTTATTAACATCAAGTGTCATCCACTACAAGTTTTAAAAAATGCATTTGAACTCGAATGGATGAATAGAAAGTATTTTATTAATGATTAAAAATTCGAACAAGATTATATATATATGTGGGATACAACAAGGGGTCCAAGACGTTTGTCTTACTTCACATTTATTTTAAAATTAAACAAAAATTAATTAAAAAGGTAGCTATTCTAACAGATAAGTTTGACGATGATAAGCAGAAGGTAACACCTGCTCGCGCACCTCTGTCGTTCTCCCTTTCCGCTTTCTCTCTTTCTCTAAAGTCTTAAAAGTTTTCACAGGTTTCAGTTCTCATTAGCTGCGCCTGCGCGCGAAGACTGTGCTTTGCTTTTGGCTGCATGCCACAACGGCCAGCCTGACTGTACGCTGTCCGCAGCGGTACGTCTTCCTTTTTTCCTTTTTCATCGAGACCAGAGGAGAATCTGAAACATACAAAAAAGACGGAACAGACAAGGACTATACGACAAATATACAAAGATTTAACATATCATAATTTTGCTGAACTAAACAGTTTCTCCATCATGTGAAGACATCTCTTCGACATCAGGAAAGTTCCACAGGAAAACATTGTGTTTCACAGGCATAAGAACGTCTTTTTTAATGAGTTCTTTGGTTGAACGCATCGATATTTTCCTCTTTAGAGTTCTGGACGTCTGTTCAAAACGATTTCTCTTTTTCCTCCGTTTCCACTGCCAGGGCTCAAAGATCCTTCGGAGCAACGCAAACCGACTATGTTTACTCTCCATAGGTGAAGGGTTAGGTGAGCGGGAGATAAATTCCACGGAACTCGTTTTCATGGCACCATTGACTTTCTTACATAATACTATATCAGAACATTTTTCTCTTATAATACTCAATTTTAACTTAGTACTCTTAATTTTATTACATTTATAATCCTTAATTAGAGAACTCAAATCATTTCTAATATATTAAAGTTTTTAACATGTGGCAAATCATAACTAGAGTTTTTTATCACACTTGAAACAGAAACATTTGAAAAAGAAACACCAGAATCTGCACTCAAAGAGGATTCACTTTCACTCAATAAAACATCACTCTTTGCGTAGCCTAGTTTCGTTATTTGAGAATATACACTGGGATGTATAATAATTTGTTCGGTCAAGGTCGGTGATATTGCCGTTCGAACACTTAGACCGGGAGAGAGTTGATTAAGAGAAATATTTATGGGTTTAACTTCTACCATACGCTGTTCGCCAAAACACGAGCTTAATGTTATGATCTCTTCGGAAGGCTGGTTCATTCTAATTAGTGAGGAATTTAAAACTGGGATCTGGCAACCTGAATCAATCAAGGCTGTTACGGGCTGATTTTCTACAAAAATATGTACATATTGAAGATGTGCAAACTCGTCGTTTTGTTTTTCGCTCTCGACTTTCAAAGTATTCGCGTTTATTCTATTATGGATGTGGCTGTTAGATTCTTTAGGCTTAAAACGCTTCTCACAATCTCTTATGTAATGAGATGAATCACCGCATATATAGCAATTTTTATTTTCTCTTTCAAGATATTGGGGATAGTTCTCTTTAATCTTTGGTTTAAAGTTTTGTGATCTATTTTTAAAGGGATCTTGGGTATATCCATAAGTAATAGGAGTTTCTTTATGTGATCCGCTTCTAGATGAAATATAAATATCGCACTCTTTAGCTAAATCAATAGGTCTAAACCAATCTTCTGTTTCTCGAATGCCAATATGAGTTGCGGTTTCCTTATTTAAAGTTTCGAACTGTTTCTCTTCGATTTTAGCTGCAGGATTTAAACTTAATGCTTTATTTTTAGCCGTTTGAAGTTCGCGATTTCTTTTTCTAATTGCGCTAGCTGTAGTTTCGCGAGCTCAATTTTCTGTTTTTCTAAAGTTACCTCTCTTTCGTTTCGCGATACCCTCTCATCTATACAGTTTTTAATTAAAGTTTTAACGAAATCTGGATCACTTTCAAATGTACTACTCTTCTCAATTTTAGTCTTTAGTTTAGCTATAGTGTCCGTACTCTCCACAGTACCGTCTAGATCCTCAACAACTCTTATGAAATCCTCTTTAAGAGCGTTTTTATACATTTTAGAAAAATATGGAAAGATCCTACCTTTTTTTCTAGCTCCCTTGTTGCTCGCACGTACGATGTATCCAATAATTGAAGAAAAACGTTGATTCCACTGATTTCACCTCTTCGCAGGTTATAGATGAATTATAGTTCTTGAACAGATAAATTGTTCGAATTGACACCTCTTCGCAGGTGTTTGTGTGATATTTCCAACCTCTACACAGACGGATTATACACACTGAGTTAGTTCCAACCTCTACACAGGCGGAATATTTGTCGATGGTTCCAACCTCTACACAGGCGGAACGAAGTTTAAAAATTCAACCTCTACACAGGTTGAACGAAGTTTCCAAAAATGGCGGTGCGTCTCCTCCACGGACGGCTTTTGTTCACGTTCCAAACTTTGATCAAAATCGAAATTTTTTTCAATCCCGGCCTCTACACAGGCGGAGTATTCATGCTGAGAGAGTTCAAACCTCTACTCAGGTTGAACGAAGTTTCCAAAAAATGGCGGAGCGTCTCCTTCACGGACGCTTTCGTTCATTGTCCAGACTTTGGTTCAAATCGAAATTTTATCGATCCCGGCCGAGCCCCCATAATTTGTGGGAGACAACAAGGGGTCCAAGACGTTTGTCTTACTTCACATTTATTTTAAAATTAAACAAAAATTAATTAAAAAGGTAGCTATTCTAACAGATAAGTTTGACGATGATAAGCAGAAGGTAACGCCTGCTCGCGCACCTCTGTCGTTTTCTCCCTTTCCGCTTTCTCTCTTTCTCTAAAGTCTTAAAAGTTTTCACAGGTTTGAGTTCTCATTAGCTGCGCCTGCGCGCGAAGACTGTCCTTTGCTTTTGGCTGCATGCCACAACTATATATATATATGTGGGAGACAACAAGGGGTCCAAGACGTTGGTCTATCTTCTATTTTATTTTAACATTAAACAAAAATTAATTAAAAAGGTAGAAAAGTTTTTACAGAAGTTTGACGATGATATGCAGAAGGTAACGCCTGCTCGCGCACCTCTCGCGTTCTCCTTTCTCTCTCTAAAGTTTTTGTTTTTCTTCCACAAATTCAACAGTTTCAGTTTTAGTTTCCATTCAATGCGCCTGCGCGCGGAGACTGCGTTGCTTTTGGCTGCATGCCACAACGGCCAGCCTGACCGTACGCTGTCCGCAGCGGTATTTCCATGGAGACCAGAGGAGAATCTGAAACATACAAAAAAAAAAAAAACGGAACAGACAAGGACTATACGACAATTATATAGAGATTAAACATATCAAAATTTTTTCTGAACTAGACAGTTTCTCCATCATGTGAAGACACCTCTTCGACATCCGGAAGGTTCCACAGGAAAACATTGTGTTTCACAGGCATCAAAACGTCTTTTTTAACAAGTTGATCTTTGGTTGAACGCATCGATATTTTCCTCTGTAGAGTTCTGGACGTCTGTTCAAAACGATTTCTCTTTTTCCTTCGTTTCCACTGCCAGGGCTGGAAGATCCTTCGGAGCAACACAAATCGATGATGTTTACTCTTCATAGGTAAAGGGTTAGGTGAGCGGGAGATAAATTCCACGGAACTCGTTTTCATGGCACCATTGGCTTTCTTACACAATACTATATCAGAACATTTTTCTCTTACAATACTCAATTTTAACTTAGTAATCTTAATTTTATTACATTTATAATCCTTAATTAGAGAACTCAAATCATTTCCAGTATTAAAGTTCTTAACATATGGCAAATCATAACTACAGTTTTCTATCACATTTGAAACAGAAACATTTGGAAAAGAAACACCACAATCTGCACTCAAAGAGGATTCACTTTCCCTCAATAAAACATCGCTCTTTGCGTGGCCTAGTTTCTCTATTTCAGAATATACACTGGGATGTATAATAAATTCTTCGGTCAAGGTCGGTGATATCGCCGTTCGCACACTTAAGCTAGTAGAGTGTTGATTAAGAGAAATATTTATGGGTTTAACTTCTACCATTCGCTCTTCGCCAAAACATGAACTTAATGTTATGATTTCTTCGGAAGGTGTTTGTACTTTAATTAGTGAGGAATTTAAAACTGGGATCTGGCAACCTGAATCAATCAAAGCTGTTACGGGCTGATTTTCTACAAAAATGTTTACGTATTGTAATTGTTGTGCGAATTCATCGCTATCTTGTTTTCGTTCTCGATTTTCAAAGTATTCACGTTTATTCTATTATGGATGTGGTCGTTAGATTCTTTAGATTTAAAACGCTTCTCACAGTCTCTTGCGTAATGAGATGAATCGCCGCATATAAAGCAATTTTTATTTTCTCTTTCATGATATTGGGGATAGTTCTCTTTAATCTTTGTTTTAAAGTTTTGTGATCTATTTTTAAAGGGGTCTTGGGTATATCCATAAGTAATAGGAATTTCTTTATGTGATCCGCTTCTAGATGAAATATAAATATCACACTCTTTAGCTAAATCAATAGGCCTAAACCAATCTTCTGCTTCTCGAATGCCAATATGGGTTGCGGTTTCCTTATTTAAAGTTTTGAACTGTTTCTCTTCGAATTTAGCTGCAGGATTTAAACAATGCTTTATTTTTAACCCTTTGAAGTTCGACTTCTTTTTCTAACTGTGCTAACTCTAGTTTCGCGAGCTCAATTTTCTGTTTTCCTGAAGTTACTTCTCTTTTGTTTCGCGATACCCTCTCATCTATACAGTTTTGAATTAAAGTTTTAACGAATCCTGGATCACTTTCAAATGTACTACTGTTCTCAATTTTAGTCTTTAGTTTAACTATAGTGTCAGTATTTTCCACAGTACCGTTTAGCTTCTCAACAACTCTTATGAAATCCTCTTTAAGAGCGTTTTTATACATTTTAGAAATGGAAAGATCCTACCTTTTTTTTTTCTGGCTCCCTTGTTGCTCGCACGTACGATGTATCCAATGAAGAAAAAATTTCGATTCCACTGATTTCACCTCTTCGCAGGTAATATAGTTGAAATTGTAGTTCCGGCCTCTACACAGGCGGATTTTCGACGATGGGTTCCAACCTCTACTCAGGCGGAATGAAGTTGAAGAATTCAACCTCTACACAGGTTGAACGAAGTTTCCGAAAAATGGCGGCGCGTCTCCTCCACGGACGGCTTTTTTTTTCACGTTCCAAATTTTGATCAAAATCGAAATTTTTTTTTTTCAATCGCCTCTACACAGGCGGAATTTTCATGCTGAGTTCAAACCTCTACACAGGTTGAACGAAGTTTTCGAAAAATGGCGGAGCGTCTCCTTCACGGACGCTGTTGTTCATTGTCCAGACTTTGGTTCAAAATCGAAAGTTTATCGATCCATCCCGGCCGAGCCCCCATAATTTGTGGGAGACAACAAGGGGTCCAAGACGTTGGTCTATCTTCTATTTTATTTTAACATTAAACAAAAATTAATTAAAAAGGTAGAAAAGTTTTTACAGAAGTTTGACGATGATATGCAGAAGGTAACGCCTGCTCGCGCACCTCTCGCGTTCTCCTTTCTCTCTCTAAAGTTTTTGTTTTTCTTCCACAAATTCAACAGTTTCAGTTTTAGTTTCCATTCAATGCGCCTGCGCGCGGAGACTGCGTTGCTTTTGGCTGCATGCCACATATATATATATATATATATATATATATATATATATATATATATATAGAGAGAGAGAGAGAGAGAGAGAGAGAGAGAGATAGAGAGAGAGATAGATTGTGCATTTATTGTAGGAATTGATTGGATAAGTGGGGTGAAAGTAAAACACCGATTTTGGAGTTGCCAATTTCTCCTTGAGTTGTTTTAGTGTAATAATTTGTAGTGAGCGCTTGCAAATAACTTAGTACCCAACATCCAGGACGTGGAATGATACTCGTTTGTTGGTCAAATGGTACTGGGCCGCCCAAGATACATAACATTTCCATTTTATTTAATGTGGTGTATTTCTCTCTTCTTTGTGTGACTTTCCATGAAAATCATTTTATATCCCATGTTAAATCACTTTAAATTCATTTTGGTGAAACTTTATTTTATTTTGAAGGCTTATTTAAGTGCAATTAAATTAAAATTATTAAATCAAAACAATCTAAAATATAAACAATCAACGTCCCACCCTTAGTGGGTCCAGCTTAAAATTATCAAACGTTGACCGAACCATGGAGGTAAAAATGTTGGAGAGCACTAACTTTTAAAAGCTTTGACTGATGAAAATCTTTTAAACTGAAATGAATTTTTAAACGTTTACATTAAAATGAAGCATAAAATACGAATTATAAAATATTTACCAGAAGAATTTTATACGATTTTTATTTGAATGTATAGATATCCCGCATATTTTAATGCTTCTTTTTCTAAAATGCATCCATCTACACAGTGGCGCACACAGGGGGGTCCTGGGGGTTCGGACCCCCCAAAGCCCTTGATTTTTTTCCTATTGATTATAATTCTAAGTATATTGTACGTAAAATTTAATTAATTACGTGTTATTAATGATTAATTTTATTAATTAATGCTAATTATTTATTCAAAAATGAGTTTTTACTGTGTTTTGTTCCCGAAAATCGACAAAATCAAAAGGAGCATGATACAAGAATGGTGAACTTTCGACCCTGGATCCCCCCCTGAAAAATTCCTGTGTGTGCCACTGCCTCTACATAATGTTTTCTATATTGAAATGAAAGCAAATAAAATCAATTTTAGTAATAATTTTCCTTCACAGTTCAATAACTATTTTAATATGATACAAATTACTTAAATTTCCCAAACATTGAAAATTAAAATTTCTCATTATTAACAAATATACAAAATCTACTTTAAAAATCATTAATTCTACAGAATACAAAGAAGAGAATAGGCAACGTATGAAAAAAATTCTAACTTGATGACAATGTTTAAAAATAAACCTCTGGAATTAAAGTTTCAATGGTTTTTATCAGAAGAATAAGATGTTTCAAATAGTAATTGAAACGTTAAATTTCAACGGTAAATTTTAAAGTCCCGGAACATTAAATTCGGTTATTTATGCAGTCAGCTTGATTGATTTTTTCATTTCTAACTTCCAAAAAATAGAACAAACTTTGATAATTTACTTTGCAAAATTACCGTTTGACTATTCTAAGGTGTTTTTCTTTCACCACTGTTATGTCGAGCGTAAAATTAAAGTACAATGCTCCATAAAATTTTCAAAGTGAAATAGTTTTATAATTTTTATAAGTATATATATAATGAAAACCGTAACAGCAATTTTTTTCCCTAATTCGTTTGTATAAATCGTAACTGAAAGAAATAGGTTTTAAATAAAAAAATTCGCGAAATAAATTTGAAAACATCTTAATCGCGTAATGAAAAACAATAACCATATATTAATAGATGTTAAAATTTATCGTATTTTTGAATATTACAAACACACTTGAAAATTGAGTTTTAAACTTTAACAAATTACATACATTTTGAAAATAAATGCTAATTATTTCAGATTTTCCATTTCCTAGTTATGTAAACATATGTCTCCATTTAGTGAATACATTGATTTGCACTCTACATTTTTGCTGTTTTGAATAACACATCCACATTATTTCAAAAATATAATTAAATTTTTCTTAAAATTTCAAATGTTTTAAAAGAAACCTGTATCTGTATTGTAAACAAATCTTTTACTGTTGGAATTTTCACGATTTAACAGGTTTACTTTTTTAAAAAAATGTATTATCCTCAGATATATTTCAAAACTTAAGATTTAAAAAAAATAGTTTCACAAATTTTTTTTTAATATTGTAATAACATTTTCGCTCCTAATTTTGAAAGACAACTCTTACATTTACATCTATGTTAGAAGTTTAATAATAGGATACTTATAAACGAGGAAATTAACTATCATACATTTCTTTTAAAGGTGTCTTCAGTAAAAGAACGAGAACTTGAACTAAACGTGAAGCACATTTTCAGACAGAAAAAAGCCTCAATTTCCAAGGAAATTTGCAATATTATAACTCATACCTCTGTTAACAATATAGTGTTTTTAAAAATTTCAAAATATTCTGTGAAAATTTTCTTTTTCGTTTTAATACGTGAAGGCGTAGCCCATCTAATATTACGATATAGGAGGAAAAAAACACGAAACACTTTATACCAGAAAAAATGAATCGACTCGGTTAAAAATGGGAAGTATGATAAAAAAATACTGCTCTTTAAAGGATAGTGAAGCCAGAATATCATATTACTTTTCATTTCTTTTACATTTGAAAAATTCTTCCAAATTCGGGTACTATTCTTTAACATTAATAACCGAAAACAGCCTTAATGAGAAAGATGCAAAAAAAAAAAATTCTGATGAAGTAAAAATAGAATTTTACTACAAGTAAACAAGAATTAAAGTACACAATTGCATCTTACGCACTTATTTGAAGCATGAGCTACCCATCCGGTATAGTTGTTAATAACGCTGGCTGCTATGCCGTATGTACTGGGTTTGAATCCAGGTGAACGCATGAATGTTTCAAATGCATAGTGCCTGGGTGACAGGGGGGCACTCTAAATATTCGTCGAGCTGCGAGTCCTCTAGAAAGGTTTATGTAAGGGGAAGGAAGGCGGGTGTTCTGCCTCAAAATTGAGGTGGAACAGAGTCATATCGTGCTGTCATCTATATGGTGCTCAAAGCTGCAGCTAGCAGACGTGACGATGGATTTCATGGACCTCGATCGGAGGGCATCAGAAACAACATTTCAAGCATAGGTTTAAAAAATTATAAAAAACGATTGCATTTTGTGCATTTATTTTAAGCATAGTGTTATGGGCTTTTGGCAAGAACTATTTTTGTATTTGTTTGGCTCTGAGCCTACTGTTTCAATTTCCGTGATCAGTTCAAAATTTAATTAAATTTGTATAAAATTTATCGAATTTACAGTCCATTTAATTATTTTAGTCAACACATAAGTTTAAAACATGGCACAGTTTTTGTAAACACATTTAAATGTAATTTAAATTATCTATCAAAACGGCCTGAGTACATAAAATATTTGCTTAAAGTAATATATGTATAAGTTTTTTTTTTTTTTACATTCTAATTCATTCTAAGCTTGGATATTCGATTTCTTTTAAGCAAGTATAATTTATTTCAATATGAAAACAGTAATTGCCAAACACCGGCAGGTGTTACTGATATTAAAGATGTACCACAACTTCTGCCACAATCAATTATAAAATTTTTTAGCTTAAAGAATATATTCAGCATTCATTTAATCATTACGAAAAGGTCGAGCCACACATCTTTGATTTACAACTCAATCGTTTTAATAGTCGCTTAATGATCAAAATCATTTTTAAGTGCCTTAAATTGTATAACACAAATCATCACACTCTATATTCTGAATCATTTGCGTAATAAATTCACCTGCCCAATAGCAAAAAAAAAAAAAAAAAAAAGAAAGAAAGAAATAGCCACAATCAAATGACTAAATTGATAACACGAGAAACAAATCGTTTCGAACCCCGCATCATCATTTTCCACAGGATAATTTGTGTACCATCTTTTATTTCCTGCCAATGAATAGAACGCGCAATTTTACATACACGCCAGTGCATACGTACCTTATTTACTAAAAGTAACTGATGCATAAAATTGTACGAAGCTCATTAACTGCAAATCACATGTTGATTTCCATATAATGTCCTGATCTAGATCGTCTCGTGCAAACAGTCTCTTCTTCTGTAATTATTTAACCGGAGAAAAGAAGTTAGAAGAAAAAAGGAATCCGGCGACTTCCGGCGAATTTAACATTCAGACTTCTAATGAGAAAGCGTGGAATGCGAGCAAGAGGACGTTCGGAGATGCCGCTCGGCGATAAACGGTCTTAAAAGTTGACTGCTTATCTCCATTCAAGCTTTTAACAACGAAAACGATCCAAACAGATAGGAGAAAAAAAATGTATGAAGTCTGCTGGCATTTGAAACTTCATTAGCGCAGACGACTGAAAATGATTTTCGTTGTTTCGGGGGCTGCCAACATATTTATTTGTTTTGAAATGATCTATTCCCAACAATGGTAGAATTGTAATTTCTTGAATAACGAGAAAAATTTTCTTAAAGATTAAATTAGCTAATATGGGAAAAAATGGCACTTTTTATGTTCTTATCCACATTTACAATTAATTATGCAGACAACTACCTAAATTTTTGTTAAAGTAGATTTAATAATTTTGAATTCCTTGGAGCGAAAAAGATTCATCGTGTATGTTTAAGGTATAGAGTATTGTAAATTCTATGCTATTGAATGCGCAGTCCTTTTTTTAACAGGGGATATAAAAAAGATTGAAAGACGTTAAAAGGGAATATTAATCTTTATACAATATTCATAGTGTAACTCATAGGTTTCCAACCTTTTTTGAACTCGTGACGCCTTTTCTAGTGAATATCTTGATACCGCCCCCTCTCACTCCAGAGAAATAAGATCGTACATCATACATGGGGAAAACAAGAATTTAAAAAAATATTCTAAAACTATAAAAATATATTTCTTAATGCCCCCATTTTATTTTTACTTGCAAATCTGAAATAGCTATTGACACGAATATACATAATTTTATAATACATACAATCAACATAAGGTAACCAATTTTAAAGTTTAATTTTGTTAGTACATAATCAGTGTGAGTTTTAGTCTTTTTTAGACTATATTTGGGTAATCTGCCCATACCTCTCCATACCATTTTGAAAAACCCCTAACTTACTCTGGGTCTTTGACCGCATCTCTGAAAGACTCATACGCCCACGTTGAGAACCTATGGGGTGCTAGTATATTCAGAAAATAAAACTATAATTTTGAAAAATTTAGAAAATAACCAAAGGTTTTTAAAGTAAATCATTCAAATTTCGCCATGTTCTGTGATCTTAAAATTTACTTTTTTTTCACAAACATTTATTTATAATTAGTTGCCTTTGCTGAAAACATTAATATTAGAACGCCATAGTATGCGCAGTTTAAAGATAGCGTTAATTTTTTTAAATTTATTTCTAAAATGCAATTGTATTTTTAAAAATAATGTACATCGCTGTAATTTGAATAAGTTTCATATTATCTTAACAAAACGCATATATTTAGAATTACAGTTTAGTCAATGCTTGATTTTGAAACTCCAAATAAAATTCATTCTTAATATTATTATTTACATTAAAGTCTATCCACACCACTAGTTCTCAAATGTGTAATAAAAGTACTTTTCAGGTGCAAATTTCAAAATGGAAATTGAAATAACTGCATTATATTCAACACTTTTTTTCATACCTAAAAAATAGAAAATGGCCATTTCCTGAAAACATATTTTCTAACTATGGAAAACAAACAGTAATTTTAATTTTTAATCTATTCCTTATTTAGTCCACTAATAATTTGTCTTCATATTGGTTGCACCCAAAAATTCCCTCTATCTCGCCACTTATTACATAAATGTGTTTTTAAATTTTTTTTTTATTTTTGCATGTATTCACTTATTTTCTTGGTTAGTTTTTGCTAAAGAGAGAAAAAAGCTGAAGGAAAAAAAAACTCTTATTTCCTTTTTATAATAATAATAAAAGCGATAAAAATACCATTTCTCTTCTGAAACACAACTAAGAAAAAAGTTGGCCGCTGTTAAACAAAAACACTGTCTAATTCATCATGTATTCTTGGACATAGAATCTCTGAGATTTCTTTCTGTTGAATAGATTTTAGCAACAAGATTTTTTTTCTTGTATTTCAACATTCTCGTTCTACTTTGTTCCAGATACTAAAATTCAAATATAGTCGTTGTAGTTTCGTAGCTGGTATTCTCATCATTAGTAAGTACATTAATCAAAATTATACAAGTACGATTAAAAAATTTTAGACACAGATTCCTCTAATATTAATCATAAAAAAATGAATTTCTTCAAGTTAAAGGAACCTCGAAATAATGCCGAGTTTTAACATGCTTTTATTAGCTTCACCTATATGTAACGGAATCTTGGAATTCAATTTTTGTCCACTTTAAAAGGTCAGATTAATTCGAAATTTTGCACACTTGTCAAGGATCGATTGCAATACAATAATTTCATAATTTTGTTCCACTGCCCTCATCAGGAACATCAGGATTAAAGATTTTCCTTTTTCAGATTTGGAGATTAATTCTAGATGTCCTTTCCAGATTTGGTGACTTAAAGATTAAGTTACAACTCTAAAGCGAAAACGCTCTTGGTTAATACAAATGCAACAAACAAATAAGTGTTCGTTATGTGAAAAAGAGAAGGATGCGTCAGCAGTTTCTTGTTAGATTAACTATAAAACCTTTTTTTTTTTCAGTTTTTTATTGCATTTTTTTATTGTTCATTTATTATTGCAAGAGAAAGCTCAAGGTAAAGGAAAAATCAAAGAAAATTTGAGTCGGATAATTCTGAAGAAATTGGTTTAACTTAAGACATCGTTATATAGACATTATCGTTAGATATCGTTATCGTTTGATATCTTTATACAGAGGTGTAAACAGATTACTTTTTATGAAAAAAGGGTTACATTTTAAAGAACACGTAAACAAATGTGCCAAGGCGTAATATTTATGCTAAAAATCAAAAATATATTGGTGTAAGAAGGTGGGGGTGAATCCTATGCCTCACCTTTGTGTACTCCTTGCTGGAGAACTTCGCTCGCTATCTGGAGAGCAGAAAGTTCCCTCAAGGTAAATTCCCAAGAGGGATTTCTAGTTGGAAGATTTTAAACCAATTGGATACAGACCTTATTTTTTGCTCAAATATGATCTGTGATAGTTCAGTCACACCAAGGTAATACGCGTGATTAAATGATTGTTAATTAACTTCGCACTCTAAGGCACCCAAGGGCTATTGGTAATAGATCTCGTAAATATGAAACTAGATCAAATGACAAAAATGACATCTGAGTTAGCACTCTGTTCTCCAAACGCCATCAGAGGACTTTGAATCATGACTATGCATCAGCTTTGCACGACGAGTCTTCAGTGGCACTAGGGACCAAACTAATGACACGCCGGCCACGTGCTCGTGAACATGTCCACTAGGCTACCGTGGCAACCGAAAGTAATACGTAGGAAGTAAGGTTAGAGCCGAGAACCTTCAGATCCGAAAAGTATCGTAGCCACCACGCCAAAACGATCGTCTTTACGTGGAGGCTATTACTGGTTTATATCGATATCACCCCACCACACTACCCCCATGCCAGTGATTCGGTGAATAGGCGAACGAACGATGCCATATTCGTGGCGAGCGTTTGAGCAGTTGCGTCACTTTAAGTGCGACGGGTTTGTGGGTTGCGTCGTCGTGTGTGACGGCTTAATTGCGTCATGTGTCGGACGGCTTGGTTGCTTTTGCGGTGGATAGATGGCGCCATGACTGCTGTGGTTCTTTTGCACGGTCAGTGTCACCAATGTCGGAGATTAGAACCCGCGACCTATGGATTCGTATAAGTACGTAACATACCACTAGAAAAAAGTGATCACTCCTGTCCGGAGGCTGTTACTACCTTATTTAGATACCGCCACGCGTAGCAAGTGGTGAAGTTGTAGCCAATTAGACTTATGCGCGAGAGTGCAAAGATGTTCGATCAGATACACAAATGAGCCGTTCAAATAATTAAATTTCGGCAGAAATCTTAGAAATTAGGTTCGATTTCATGAGTCTTTACTCAGAACTTCAATCAACTTTTATTTTTAATCCGCTGCTCGCTGTTGTTGATGCAGATTTTGTAGGGAAAGGCCCATGGTACAGAGGCAATCTGATGATTTGTATTTTAGTGCTAAATTTAGATAAGAACTATCCAGTCGAGTCAATGTATGGACCTGAAAAATGGAATAACAGCTTAATCGTTGCAATAATCACTCTATCATAGCTCAAAATTACGAGTTTCTCTAGGACAGAGTTTCTCAAACTGTGGAACGTGCCACCCTTGGGTGCGTGATAACTCTACGAGGGGGCGTGAGCGCATTGAAAAGTTCAAAACAAAAGATCAATAAGAAAATTACTAATTTACTGAAAGTAAACAAGCAAAATAAATTCTGACATAATAAAAAATACACATTTACACTGATATAATACACTTATGAATGCATCAGTACTGCATAATGTATTTTATAATTAATTTAGCAACGCTAAGTTAAGAACAAATTTGCTAATTACCAGTGACCCCATGATCTTGTCATATATAACATTATGTGCAAAAATTACCGCTTATCTTGATAATTTGTACGATTTATAATTAATCCCTTTACTGCCGATTTAAAGTTACGCGATTTGTCAATGCTGCTATTTTCCACGTAAGCTAGCGTATATGATGTATCGAGGAGGGGGGAGAGAAAAGGAATAAATAAGCAAATCATCTGAAATGAGTAAATCCTTCCAAAACACCGTAAACTTTCTTTTGTTGCATCCCAAAGCCTTTTGAATAATTTTATGGATAGCAGTGCAACGAAAAGATCTTACTTCGGAACGATGTTTATACATATCCGGGGCAACTGACGCTCTGGCAGAGCGAGACGTTTATATACGCCGGTGCTCTTAAGAGGTTAAAGTCGTATTGTATCCTTAGCATCAAGGAATAATATTATTGAATTGAATACCTTATTATTGTATGGGAGGGGGCAATGAAAGTTATTATTGAATATTGGGTCGCAAATATTGAAAGTTTGAGAAGCACTGCTCAATTAACTATTTGCTCATATATTTCAATGGTAATATAACAGCTCGTCTCAAGATTTCGAAACCACACAAAAAGACAGAATTCTACTTTCATAAGGAAACCACACACACACTCTTTTTAAGGAATGAATTAAAATCCCAACTACCGAGCATAATTCAAACTTCAAAATTAAAAGAATAAAGAGAAAATAGTAATAGTATAAATAAAAATCATTAAATATAAAAACAAAATCATTATTAGTAAACAAACATCCACCTGATTATGAATTTGGAACATTTCCCCCTTATCGATGTCCTTGCTTTTCATCTAACAAAAACGTTTATTGAAAACTAATGATTTCGCTGTCATACTTTTCACAAACTCGTGTTCTTGATGAAAAAAAAAATAAAACGTTTCAGGATCATTTAAATATTTCAAGATTAAAACTTAATGAACAGTAAATTCATTAAACCGCGCGCTCTCACTTTAAAACGAGTTTCTGATACCATCGATAAACGTGACATTCTTCACTAATGCCATTTGGTTCCAATATTGACAAGGTGCAAGCATAATTAGGGGAAAAAATTATTATTCATATATAACTTTTATTTAACTTAGTTTTAAACTCGCTTTTTATTTATTAAAAATCTTTTTAAAAAATTTTTTAAGCTGTTTGATTTACATTTTTCGTTACAAATTTATCTAAAGTTGAAACATTTATTATTCATAGGTATAAATAAGATAATCAATATATATATTTATGAAAAATATTTATCTCTTTAAATTGTAAATTACTGATATTGCCATAACATATAAAAGGATAACCATTATTTTTTTTAACAAAATACAGATAAACTTGCGCCTACGTTTATGGATAGGGCAGATGTCTAAAGTATAAGTTTCTTTGCTATTTTCAATTTGGTTTGTCCAATTTTACATTTCCTGCGAAATAATTCAGATAAAACAAGAAATATAAGAAAAAAATTTAACTCAATTCCTACTTAGATCAACAAAGGAAAATTTTATTATTAAATAGTTACAATTAATATATAAGTATATGTATATACATATGACAGAATCACAACATTAAGTGGTAATTAATTTATACTAATTATCATTAAAGTATCGTATTGTCATCCAAACAATCATGTATATAAAATTTCAGTTCAACTGAATGCTTTAAAACGTGAGAAAAAAACATTTTCAAGTTTTGACACAAGTCGCCAAAATGGTCGCTAAGTCGCCAACGTGGCTGTATTAGTAATTCCTTAAATAATTAGTTTTAATCAATTAATTTGTATTAATTATAATTAAATTATTGTATTGTCATAAAATAATCATGTATATTAAATTTCATCTCAATTCAGCGCTTAAAAATGTATTTTATTAACTACTGAAAATTCCAGTAAGGTAAATAAATAAATATACATAGAGAGAGTGTGAGTTAATAGTAGGAATTGAAAAATTTAAAGATGTGAATGAAATATAGATAACAAAGAATTCAAAATAGAGCTCTCAAAATTATGGTCTTTCGATTATATAGAAATGATTTAGTAAAAAGGAACAACTTTACTAATTGTATCAATAATAAATATTTCAATCACAAAGAATATTAACTATAAATATTTTAATTCTTTTATACTATTTTTATAAAAAATAAACGCAATAAATAAATGACCTACTACTACATGGTGCCCTTACAATGCGTTTTCGCTCCGACGTGGTAGGGAAAAGGACGAAATTTTCTTGCAACGTGGTTTAGGAAACGTATGTTGCGGCTTTCTCCCTACCAACTGAAGGTAATTCTGAAAATCTCTTTTGAATGAGTGAGAGAATATTAACATCACACAGTTTAGCTACTCGGGGGCTTTTGGTGACGGGCCTCGTAATTTTGAACCATAGTCAAATCACGAGACGACACCTGAGCTGGCATCCCCCTCTCCTAACTTTCATACCACACCAACGGGAAAACGTTTGAGCCTGGACATATTTTACGTGCATTGACCCTTCTGCACGACGGATCTTCAGCGAGATAAGGCTCGAACTCTTGACAAGCCGGCCACCTTGACCACTAGGATACCGATGCCATCTATTTTGAATGACGAAACCAACAACGTAACTCTGAAAGGTATATAGTGAAATTTTTGGACAAGATGTAACGTGTGTCCGAATCACGATTTCTACTAATTTTCTTCGGGAAAATGCTCTGCTTTACTGTTGCATGATAATAAAATCGCATCTCGTAGAAGATCCATGATTTATGCAAATGCCAGGTGCTATTTAAACTCTAGAAAAGTGTGAGTGTTAGGCTTTGTGTGCAAAGTGTGAGTGTTAGTTGATAGTTGTTAGGCTGATACAGGAATATTAGTCATAATAATCGAAATCATTGGAGTTTCAGGAAGAGGTCCCATGTCTTACTGAACAAGATATCTCTTCGTGAGGACGAATAACGTTACGTTGGATCTTAGCGACAGATAAGTCATCCGATTATTTTGATATTGGTATTTATAGTTGACCACTCCCTTAGTTTAAATAACCTTCTGATAGTAAATTGAAAGTAAAATGAAGGTGTTGATTTTATTATAATGCCTGTTTAATTGGTGTAACCATCTTCAGAAGTGATCTTAGGGTCGCAACAAAGGAGAAACAGATGAAATCTTACTTTTTAGAGAAAGATTATCTGCCGGAGAGATTGGAAATATGTAAGAGGAAACTTCAAAATTGCTTTTTTACATATAAAATAATTTATAAAGATTTGCAAAGAAGCAGCAAAAATCTCTAATGACAGATTTTACAAACCTAAATTTACCAAAAGTTTGGTGGAACATGCCGATGAAAAAGGCTTAAATCTTGAAATAAAGCTTGTCAAACGTTCGCGAAGCACGTCAAACATTCATCGTTGTTACTTAAATCGTGGTTGAGTGAGTGAGTGCACATTAACGTCACACTATACAACTGTTTGAGGGCTTTTGGTGCTGGACCTCATAATTTTGAACCATTGTCAAGTGACGCGGATGACACCTGAGCTGGCACCCCCTCTTCTAACTTCCACATCAACTGGAGGAGGTTTAAGTGTTGACATATTAAACGTGCATCATCTCCCCCCCCCTTAAACAAAGCAGGTAGTCAGCAGTACTAGGCTCGAACTCGTGACACACCATCCACGAGTCCGTGACCTTGACCACTAGGCTACCTCATCCACATTTCGAATGTGTGTGAGGTAGATGTTCGCAATCTGTAGAAAATGATCTTTTTATAGCGACCACATCTGCAAGTTGTATGTTGATCACATAACAGCGCGACACACAGAATTAACTAACATTATTTAAAACTCTGAGTTTCCCAACCGTGTCCATTGTCCTTTAAAGAGTTGAAAATACTGGTTTTTCGCCTTAAGGCTTTGCATTTTCATTACTCTACATGTTTTTCGATACTAAACGCCGACGACCAATTTGAAGATTTAAATACTGCACTGAAAAAACAAATTTGAAATAATTCCAAGATCAAATAAAATCCACATTACTCTAGGGGCCAATACACAATACACTGTAATTGCATTCAAAATCGCGCGACAAATGATCCTTCTTTATGTAGACGACACCATATAAATTCGTAATTTAAAACGAATTTAAATGGTTTCGTGGAGCTCCGCGAGCGATGCTTCTTGTGTTTTGTAATTTGCTGAATCCCGTAATCTTTCAAATACTTTGGTATCAGACCGGGTTTTTATTTATTTATTTATTTATTTTTGGATATATATTCCACTAGGATCTCTTTTGTAGAAAGTTGATACTAAATTTTAATCCTTTTTCACTGAAAAATAAAAGAACATTTTTTTTCACTGCTAGCTACATACCGCGGAATTCGGCGATGCTCTTCGATGTAACAAAATCAGTGAAGTGTATATAGCATAAGTACTTATTTTTTCTCAAGTTTGGGTATTGTTATATTTCACACAATAAGCATAATATCATATTTCCCCCCCTAAAATTTCAAGGTCTTCAAAAATATGAAGAAACTTTTCTGAATAATAGATGTATTCCACAATTTATGGGAAAATATATAATTAAAAGACAAGTACAAAATATCATTAAACTGTCTTATTCTATGTTCAAAATTTGTTTTGGATCTTAATGTCCCATTTGACGCAAGAATTCCATTCATATTAGTATAAAGCTGTCTGAGAGCACGCAGAGAGCTAAGCGCAAAGCATACTTTTTTTGTCGACATAAAAAAAATTTCTCAATTTTAATGAAAACTTGAGACGTTATAATTCATACATCCGATTGTAATATAGCGTTTTAAAAATTTAAAAATATTCTATAGATCAGTGGTTCTTAAATTTTTTATCCCCCTCATGTATCAGGGTGACATCGCGGACCATCAAGATTTTAAACATCCCTCCCCGACTTAATATTGTTGATCAAAATACAAGTTCTAGCAGAGATTTTCTTCACTGTGGACTATTACGTAATCTAGTTAAGGATGGCACATCTTTCAATTTTTCCACGAGGCCTTTCGGAGTTTGTAAAAGAGGGAAAAATCTCAATGTTGCATGGAAACTCTGCGGATCCTCAGGAGTTCGCTGGTACAGTTTAAGAGCCACAATTGTAAATAATTCTTCCTTTTAACATGTAAATGAATATCTCATTTAGCATTATGGTGTAGAAGAAAAAAATGGGTCAAACAGAAATGAGTAGTATGATAAAAGGGTCAGCGAAGCTAAAAGACAACATTAATGTTGGAATTCTTTTATTTCTGAAAAAAACATTTTAAATTAGGGTTCTATTCTTTAATATTAATCGAAGGAAGTCTTAAAAGAGCTATGTGGACAGAACATTATAGATAGTGTTATTTCTTAGATATGTTTTTAAAAAAACAGAAACAAAGTTTTTTTTACACTTTCCTAAATTAATGCCTAATCCATTAGAAAAAAAAAGTGAATGTATTATTCTTGAACATGATATTATATCTGCAGTTTTATTATGCTTTATTTTCAGTGTTATATATATTTTCTAAGATTGAAAGAATAAGTGATGTTGACTGTTTAATACTCATAAAAAAATAGATTAATTTCTGTAATTTGACCAGATAATTCCCTTTTCTGGATGGCCAACTTATAGAGGTTATATCTTATGCGAAAAAATAACATTTTTTTAGGCTATTAAGATATTATCAGAAATTCTCACCACGTCCTACTTCAGAAACGGCAGCACAAATTATTTCCTGGTATAATATGATTGCTACATCAAAGAAGGAAATTTATCCAATGTCTCTCAATGACGGATTGTCGAATATAAACATGGAGAACTTTTTTATTATTCATATTATTCATCAAGATGTCAAACCACCTTTGCGGTCCATACGCATTTAACAAAAAGGAAAAAAACCGAAAAAAGAAATATATATAATTTCAAACGCTTCCTAGCTTTTAAGTATATTTTTGAACCAAACCTTGTTACATATTTTGTAGACAAATAAAGCAATTTTTAAAAGAAATGCTATTGTAATGACCCTCCTATAGCTCTGCGACCCATTTTTTAAACAAATAGTAGCCTACACGGGATCAAGACTTTCGAGATCTTTATCACGGTTTGGGGACAACAAAGAATCCGAATGCGGTTTTTAAAACGGCTAATAGCTTTTTAAAAACATGTATTCATTCAAAATTGCGGAATAGCCAGCTACTTCGATTGTAAAATTTGGCTGTTTGCTCACGAATTCATCAAAAGGCCTATTAAACCGTCAAGCCATTCCCTCCGGTCACCCGGCACTGCCTTTAAGCCCACCAAAATCACCACGAATTCGCACCTGTCAGTGAAAAAAAGTACTACATAAAAGATCTCGGTTTTTATATCTAATTTAAATCTTTAATACCCTCTGCAACAATGAATCTCTGAAGTCTACGTGCAAACTATTGTTTTGCAGTGATCCATCAACATTAAACCGTTTCGGGCTTTGATACCGGTGCGAAACATGGTTGCAAATCCTAAGTGTGCCTCACTTAATACCAGACAAGGTGAAAGTCCCTGGAGGTTTTAGGAAGGGTCAAAAAAAGTAGTTGACCATCATTACGGGCGATGCTTTTCCATCATAATGAAATTGATAAAAACCTCACCGGTGTCTATCCTGTTTCTTGGCACCACCCACCTATATGGGTACGAAGCAATTCATCATTCGAAAGCTCGCGAAAGTTTAGCATATAAGGCTCATGGCCTATTAAAAAAATACGAGAAAAAAAACTGCTGCCTGCTGCCTGATTGTTTGTCTCTATTTTTTTGTTCGTTCTGACCCAATTGCTTCTGTAGAGCACACACACTCTGTTATTGTTCTTTCATAAACGCTTATAACTATGTTTTAATTTGCATTTTTTATACGATTTTTATTTGCTTTATTCGTGTTCTTAAGGACGTTCCCTCCAGAGTGTTAAATGCTGAAACATGGGAGCAGTCCAAAGTGGCGACGAGCGCTGAATGTGAGATTGCGGGGCTCAGAGACGAAGATAAATTGTTCGGAACGGTTTTGAATTCGGCGAGTGTGGCTAATGGCGTCGTCGCGCGTGGAAATGGTGGTGGCAGGATTTATACAGTCGTAACTGAAAAAGACATAATTTTTAAATTATTTTTTTATACTCTTTCAATACTATGCATTCCGTAAAGTGGAATATATATTGCTTATTTAAAAATTATTCGCTTATCAATTACATGATCATTACTCAAGAAAATTAAATGTCTCTAGATATGCGTAAGCTGAAAGCTAAAATGGTAATGCAATATATGCTAATATGATAAATAAAAAAATTTCTAGAATTAATTGAAAATGTTGCACAGTTTCTGCAATAACACAGTTATCATATCGCTACGTTTGAATTATGTAAAAAAACACTTGCTTTAAACTCGACTACAGACCAAATACAAAAAATATTTTCGTAATAAAAAATGATAGCTTTTATTCTGGACGATAGCTTAACAAAACTCACTAAACTAATTCTGAAACACTTCATATTTTTATTTTGAGTTAAATAAATGTATTGTTAACATTAAAACTTTTGACAAACTGTTATCGATGCAGCAGTTTGAAACTGCACGTAGGCTTATTGGCTGAACACAGTGCTGTCCGCAACATTTTTATCTCCATAGTTCGGTCAACGTTTGTTAATTTTACACTGGGCCCGTTGAGGATAGGACGTTGATTGTTAATATTTTAGACTGTTTTTATTTAATAATTTTAATTTAATTGCACTTAAATTTGTTTTCATAATAAAATACAGTTACACTAAAAATGAAAGAAAGTGATTTAACACGGAATATATAAAATGATTTCCCTGAAGAGTCACACTAAGCCGAAAGAAATATACTCACCACAGTAAATAAAATCGAAATTACGTTACGTTCCTTGAGCGGCCCGGTACCATTTGATCCACAGAATGGTACCGGTATCGGTTCGTGACCCAGAAATTTGAAACCATTGGCTTAACAGACTTGAAAAATTAAAATATCTAATCAATCCATTGAGTAGTTTAATAATTAAATTAAAAGAATAAACGGGCTCATTTTTGGAGATATGGAAAATATTAATATTTATAAATAACTGAAAAATATATGTATTAAAAGAAAATAGAATTTTCATGTTCTTATGAACTATTAAATTTCTCACAGAAATATTTCATTAATAGTTACTGTAACAGATTATTATTAATAATTAAATGATAATTTTAAGCTAATAATTATAAAATGCTGGTTGTGTGTGTGGTCCGTAAATTATACATTAGATAAATATATTTTATCGAGACCTATTTCTTAATTATAAAGAATAAAAAATATTAAGTAAATTTATTCATTAAAGATGTTTTTGTTCCAATACGTACTTTTTAAAAATAAATATTTGTCATATCCAAGATAATATTGTATTCTTTTTAATCTAAAATAGATTCTTGATTGTTTATTAACAGCTCACACACATTTAAAAGCTTCAGGAAGGGAATCATAAAAATAATGCATATTTGAAGAATTAAATGTTTAGGATTTTTTTAATCGTTTCATATTTCTGTAATGGAGCAAATTTTTACTATCAACAAAACTTTTATTATCTGCAAAACGGATTTGAATTTATTTATTTCTTGAATTTTATTCAGCTCTGCTAATTAATAATTTTACTGCCTCTTTTTTTGTTTTATAAGATTTTCTAAGACTTATGTATGACCCAAAATGGTAGAATAGTTCAGATAGCATATCTATTTAAATAGCGTATCTTGCAAATTGTATCAATTATTTTCATGTTCAAAAACTGCACAGAAACATTGCTTACTTTCATAAAACTAAAATTCCATGATAGTTTATTGTTACTTCTGTTATTGTAATTAGCAATGTTAAAAAGAATTGAGTGATTGTCTGGTAATTTATATTAATTATTGCGTAATATGAGCATCAAAGTAAAAAATTATAATATTTTGATTTTGTATGAATTAGGTCAAACTTAAATTTGATTAAATAAATGGAACATATAGTATAAACATTAATTTTATGATTAAATTTAGAATCAAAAGTAAAATTAGTGCATTTAATTAGTACATGCATTAGATTCATATGAGCTATGTATTAAATTTACCAAACATTACTTGCATGTGTAATGTATAATATAAAATAAATTGTAAATATATAGGAATTTATAGTGAACTAAGCAATATTTTACTTTTCGTGTATTTTTTTCGATGCTCAATATATAAAAAAATTGAGAATATTTTTTAATGATTTTACGGAGTTGGATACTTTAAAAAATATTTTAATTGTTTTAAATAGTAATAGATGTAATAACAAACTAGATTTATGAATTTAATACAATAGTTTAAAAAAAAGAATTTCCCAATTCTTGTTATAAATTATTTATAATAAATTTTAAAATTTTAAATTTGTTAAAAATATTCAAATTTAAAGAGATTATTTACCCATCTAGAAATTGAAGTATTTTTATATTAACCGCACGGAATCACTGAATCAAATAATGCATTCCGAAAAGTACATTATTTATTCAGACCTCAATTCCTTTTTAAATTTTCTCTCAATTTTTTTAAACACATACTCATCTAACTGAAATATTCTTGATAGAATTTTTTTCACAACTTTGATTGATTGATTGAATATTAACGTCGCACTGTTCAGCTACACGAGGGATTTTGGCGACGGACCACGTAATTTTGAACCATGGTCAAGTGACGTGGACGACAACTGAGCTGGCACGCCCTCTCCTAACTACCACACCACACCAATGGGAGGACGTTTCAGCTCTCGACAGATTTAACGTGCAACGCTGCCCGACACGGCGGGTGTGGTACAGGGCTCGAACTCATGACATGCCTGTCCTGATCCGATACCTTGACCACTGGGCTACCGCAGCCTCCCAAAGGTCACCAAGATACGGTTTTAAGGTATCCGATTACCCTAAAATTGTGAATTTTGCCAAAAATTAACAATTTTTTATGATTTTATTTTATAGGCCATTTTATTAGCTTAATAAAAATACCAAGTTTATTATTTTCCTTTCACTGAAACAAAAACTACAAGTGTTTTGGCAAAAGCAGATGCCATTACTTGAAACAAAATATACTTTAAAATACGTTTTACCCGAAATGTGTGTTTTTTCGAAAATACTCAAACGGGGACAGCAATTGCTCAAGAAGTTTTGAAAATAATGAACTGAAACTTTTTGTGTATCTTCTGTAGCATAGTAGAAGTATTTTAACCTTCAGACGTATGAATCACCGTTTTATTGCAAAATTTACATTCCCTTATGTGAATATAATCACAGTTTTTTTAAGCAATTTCATATAGTGACTAAGATAAAGTGCTCTAAATTTTGTAAAAATTAAAATCTCTTATCCTGAAAGTCATTTCAAAAATGAATAACACACCAGAACTGAAGATTTGTTCATAAACTTTTGGTACAGAATGGGCCTCGTTTATGTTATTTTTGTCAACTTTACCCATTTTTTCCCATTTTAGTAATACATTCTTTTTCTCTTCTTAATTTTAGCATATTTTTCTTAAAATGTACAAAACGAATGTAAATATAAAAAAATCCCCATACCTCCATTTTTTTTTAAAAAAAAAGTTGTCACAATTATTCAGATACTTTAATATTACAGAGTTTCATTATTTATACTAAAACGCTCTAATTTATCTTAGAGTGACCTATGAAAGTATTAATGTTATATTGTGAAGCTACACGAAGAATATTGGTGGTGGTCTTCATAATTTTAAACCACTAACAGGGGAGCGATATTTGAGCTCGTAGCCCCTGTAAACTTGTGGGTTCTTTTCCTGATCGTGTTCGCATTGTGAATTGAAAATAATTGCAGACAGGGTTTTGTCCCACTGTGTTTATTCCGCACCTTCTATGGGACATTTCTTAAAATAAATATATTGAGATGTTACAAGATTAAGATACATCGTCCAGCCGTGTCTACTTTTCACCACCCCCGGCTTTTTTCTTTCTTCACCCTCCTCTCTCTCTCTCCCCGTTCCGACCTTTTTTCTTCTCCTCCTTGCCAGATCCTTCTCTTTATATCGTCTCTCGTTCGACCTGTTGCCAGGTACAGGCAGCGGTTCCTTACACCCCCACCTAAGAGTAAAATTTGCCCCTTGTGGCTGATTTTACCACGTCAGACACCAGGAACAGAAAATTCACAAACAGAACACACAATAATTGCAACAGTCAAAAGTCTTGATGATTGTTCTCTAGTCAAAGTTCCTTAAAACAAACACATGAAATAATATTAATATTTCACCCAATTGAAATAAGTGACTGTGTTCCCAGAAAGATCTAAACTGTAATGGGATTGCAAACAGAAACATAGAAAACACATTATACAAAAAAAAAAAAAAAAAAAAACACTAAATATATACATTAAGTTTTTATCTTAATCTAGACAATGTTTATTTCATTAACTCATGAATGAATGCTCAATGAGTTCACTAAATCCATATTAAGTACACAGTAAAAACTTTCCTACGGCTCTGATTTGCCTTTGGCCGGTATGATTTCCGACCCAACCCATCTCACCCATTCTAATACAAGGTTAATTTGTTTTACACGAGTTTTCCAAATTTGCATCAGTATGTCTATATCGACTATTCGAGATACAACAAACTGCTCTAACATTCTTAAAACCTGAGCCGTTAAATTACATCCATAAGAAGTGTATTCAATCTTAAACCTCACTTTTTTAGTCATGCAAATTCCAAACGACATAAAGCATGCGGCATAATTCTTCGTGAGAGAACGACAAAAATACCACTCCCACAAATCCAGTACCGTGACCCACGATGCTGCGCTATTCTTTTCTACAAAACCTTCCCTTTTCAACAAAAGATAAATCCCGGTTCTCGAAAATATCTTTAACAAAGCTTCACGGGTTACCTTCGCACTGAGACTAGTCACCGGTCTAGCCTCGCCCCACCTAGTGTGCTGATCAACCAGACATAAAATATATGTATGTCCCTTTGAGCTTGGCGGATCAATTGGACCTATCAGATCCATATTCACCACCTGAAATGGCAATTCAGACCTTGCCACAGGTGTAATGGGTGATCGGTCTTTAATCCTAACCGACCGAGTGAGCTGACACTCTTTACATGATTCACAAAATTTCTTCACATCGGCCCTTAGACCCTCCCAAAAGAAAGAATACTTGATTCGTTCAAGCGTCTTCTTGGAACCCATGTGACTACTGAACACTGAAGTATGCGCTAGTCTCAACACCTCAGTCCTTCTGCACTTCGGAATTACCAGTTGCCCAATACTCTCCCCGAGTATTTTATCCCTACGAAATAGATACCCATCTACTTCGTAGTAGTTTCCTTTGCCTTCCTTAGCATACTTCCAAGCCAATGCTAACTCGGCACAACACTCCTGTTCGGAACGAAAACTATCAGCCACCATGCTTCCTTTATCCATCTCAGCGGTCACCTCCTCATCCTTAGTACCCAATGTTCCCACTTCATTTCGACATGAAGTAATATTCCTTTGAGAATCGTCAATGTGCTCCTGTGCTTTCTCTGGCAGAATACCCAATGAAACCTCGGTTTCATCTACATTTCCTGAGTCAACCCTCAGGTCCTGAGAGCTTTGAGCCAGTGAATTCTCTTCACTCTGGGCTCCTCCCAACATATCCAAAACATCTGGTGGAAGCAACACGTCTTCTACCAAAACTTCTGCCAAAGCACATAACACTTGCTGGTGCACCACATTAACCTGGCCACCGGTAGCAAGACCAATTGGAACATATACTAAAGGACATTTAACCGCTGGACCGAAAATACCTTTCAAATAAATCGTGGAAGCTTCTTCAACCGATATTCCAGGAACTAAGTCTTTCTTGATAACAGTAATTTCCGTACCAGAATCCACTAACGCATGGACTAACTTCCCATCTACACTGATAGATGTTTTCACTAATTTACTTAATTTTGTCTTCAATAGCCCGCCTAGGAATGACTTTACCTAGCAAATCAACTCTAGCAGTGACCGTTCCATCTTCTAATTCTGTCCCTTCCGTTGACACCTTATTCACATAAAGTCTTTTATTATCAACCCCTTTGTTTTTAGGACAATTCCGCTTAAAATGTTTATCTGATCCACAGGTGAAACAAGCGAATTTTTTTTTTTTTTATTTCAGTTACTTTACCTTTATCAAAGTTTTTCCTAGAAGAAAATTTATCTCTTTTTCTCCCCAAATGGCTGTTTACCCCAACTACCATTAAAACTTCTCCTTTTACTATCATTCCATTTAGCTCTCTCAGGTTCATCGTAGGATTTCCCTTTGGAAGCATAAAATATATCACATTGTTTGCCCAAGTTCCTGGGTTTGTACCATTCTTCCCCTTGAGCACACCAATATGGGTCGCCGTCTCAGAATCCAACATTTCAAACATTTTATCTGCTACGATCAGTTGATTAATTGACTCAAAATCATTCGCTTCTCTTAACTTACAGTAATATAACCACATCGATGTTAAACGGGACGCGAACTGAGAGAAAGTTTCGTCAGAGTTACGTTTGGCCTTTCTAAAATTTTCTAAACATATTTTTGGGGTGAGGGTTCATACCCTTGAGTACAACCTGTTTTAAAGATTCGTAATCTTTAATTCTTCTTCGCCTACGTTAACTAATAAGTTTGACACTTTGTCTCCTAACATGCATAACAAAACCTTCGGTTTTAACTCGTCGCTAACCATTTCACTAGCGAAAGTCTTTTCAAGACTAGAAAAAAATAGTCCCACCCGTCTGATTTATTGGGTACCTTTACAGTTAACAGCCTAACCATTTTAACTATTTCATCTAAAGATTTTACACGTGAGGTTTGACCATTATTTTGAGTAGCACTCTGATTAGCGTTCCTAGATAATTCTATTTCCAAGCGTAATTTTTCAATTGATAATTGTTCTTGTTGTTCTAGTTTTTGCTGCGGTTCTGTCTCTAATCTTTCGGCTGTAATAACTTCCAATAACTCTTTTGCCTCTTTTCCTCCTTGTAATATTTACTAGAGATTATTAAATTCCTTAAAACAATTTTAGACAGACGGATCAGGTGACTCATCTAAGTCCCGCGCTAATTGAATTAAGTCAATTTTCTTACTTCTAATGAGAAATGCCATTTTTAATCAAGTTAAACCTAATGCCAAATTACCTTCTGACAAATTTATATATATAACTACAAACACTTAAATGACCTAGTACTATATATTTAACAAGCAAGAAAAAATTCTACTCGTTTTTTCTAAGAGTACTCAAATTCCAGAAACACAATACGAAATATGTTTACAATAAAACTTATATGAGACACAGTTATTTGTTACTAATCAGAACGCAGAACCTTTTTCAAAATAAAAAAAAACACAATTAACAACATACTTTAGCTACATTACATAGAATTATTTCTCAAATCAAATCTACTCTTAGTTTCTTTTTTTTAATTAAAAGAACCTTAGGCAGGAAACAAAAAACCAATATACATATACATCCTAAATTACGAGCAAAGGAAATAACCTCAGATTGCATTAAACTATCAACTAACTGACAAATTGCAACTTTTTTGCTTAAAATGAAAAACTATCATATAATATTCAAAAAAAAAACCATGCCATATTCTGAGTCATAAATAACCTACAAAATCTCTTATTTACAACATTTTAACAGGAAGTCCGTCTACTTGAAATACATATACACATTTTTTTTAATGGATATTTTTCACCCACTCAAACATACATTTTTCGCAACCATTATTTCAAGATAAATTAATCTAATTTTTTTTTTTTAATTCTGCAAACTGAATTGTTATGCAAAACACTTTCTATACGCAGATTTTAATTTTTGAGACAACTTCAAAACAGTAAAGAATGATGATAAAAAAAAATTATAGTTTAACACTAGAACTCTAAATACCATATTTTACAACATTTAAAATGATACCCTATCATTTCCAGGTAAAATAAGTACACAATTTTCTTATTTCATCTACACAATAATCCAACAACATAGAATATTGCAATAAACCAAAGAAATTTTCTTTTTTCAGATATATCTGCTTTTTCTATTTTATTTTTAAAAAAACAAATTAAATATGACTGCATCCCATTACTCTTTTAAATATTCACACAATATTTTAACTTAGGGGAACAATAGCCACTTACCTCGACATGAACGCTGTTTCTGTACTTGAACACTTTTCAGATCACGGCTACATTCATCAGAAACTGAAGAAAAATACGGCATCTGTTTATTTCATAGCCCAACTCGGCAGGTGATAGCAAATTTCTGTATGGAGATCATGATTTTTCACTTGAAACTGCTGCAAGAGAATTCCCGGGATCCACGTGGTCATCAACTTGAAAATACACCGCAGGATTCAATTTCCTACTTAAAAATTTTCTTTCAAACTGAATGTCCACTAGACCTTGTTCACAACTTTGTAGTACGAACACCGATCAATTTGAAATATTTTGTTCCTTTAACTTTTGCTCCATTGCATCGCACTTCTGACACCAGTGTAAACTTGTGGGTTCTTTTCCTGATCGTGTTCGCATTTAAAATTGAAAATAATTGCAGACAGGGTTTTGTCCCACTGTGTTTATTCCACACCTTCTATGGGACATTTCTTAAAATAAAGAATATATTGAGATGTTACAAGATTAAGATACATCGTCCAGCCGTGTCTACTTTTCACCACCCCCGGCTTTTCTTCGCCCTCCTCTCTCTCTCTCCCCGTTCCGACCTTTTTTTCTTCTCCTCCTTGCCAGATCCTTCTCTTAATATCGTCTCTCGTTCGACCTGTTGCCAGGTGCAGGCAGCGGTTCCTTACAGCCCCCATACCACGCTGACGGGAGAACTTTGAATCTCAATAGATTTAACGCTTATCATCCTCTCTACACGGCTGAGTTTTAGAAGCACCAAGGCCTTGATAGAAATAACGCCGTCCACAAGGTCGCGACCATGACCCGTTAGGTACCGTGGCCATCGTGTTGTTTCGAAGGGCGATACTAATAAGCAATCAATGACGATTTTGATTTGCTTAAAAAGTAAAACTTCAAAATTCGTCATAAAGATACATAAGTTGTGGCAAGAAAATTTCATTTAGGCAATATCATATGTTTTAGCTTCTCATTACGAAAAATAAAGTTTCTTAATATATTCCTATGTGTAATAAATTTAATGCAAAATCAAAAAGAAAGATGGGACTATTTTCATGACAAATAACTTTTGTAATTAAAATGTATAAAATCTTGGAAAAAAAGGCTTAGAATACTGGAATAAAGAAATTGGAAAATGATAAAGCCATCATAACGATTCCCGCCTCACAGCTGTGAATCGGCTTCTATGTGGAAATGAACCACACATTCAAGAAACATTCACAAATTATTGCGTGGTCTTGTCTTGGATCGCCCCGGAAACCTTTGACACCACAAGGAATCCTTTCCAATTCCACCCACGAACCGGATGTAACCGGAGGATAAAGGGGGCCGTTCGCGGTCATCCTCGAGACCCTAGCGAGGGAAGAAAGAATGGCAGATGGTCTGAAAACATTCGTTGAGAGCGGACTCCAAAAAACTCCTCCCTCACAAACAGAACTTGGACTTTAATAATCTAATGAATAAGTTTTATTTACTTCAATGTATAATCTGTAAATAATAGCTGTGACGGAAATAAACTAAATATTTTAATTAATCAATATCACACGCTACATTTATTTATCTCAAACGTCACACTCCATGTATATCTTTACACAGTATATATTGTTTAATAATATCGAATTTTAATTATTAAAAACTAACGTTAATATGAAGATTTTCAGACACATTTTTTGAGTTTTGAAGTTATAGTACTTCCTCGAAAGAAAGATATCATTTTTCCCATGTGAAGTTTATTTCATCTAAAATAAAACCCTCCCCCTTTTAATTGTTTCTTGTTTTGTTATCTTTATATACCAGGTACACAAGGCTCTTCACATAACCTCAATTATTAAAGGTCCATCTAACAAGCTCTGTAAATTGAGGAGAAATTAACTACATTTTTGTCTACCGTTTCAATTCGGAAAAAATTCTCGGATTATGAATGGAAAAGTTACGGTTGTGATTAATTAATGGACCTACTTTAAAGCTGACGGATTTTATTGAGATAAGAGAATTCCCCTCCCCGAGATGAGGAAGGTGTGTTAGTTATTTCCCAGTGATTGCCGATTTTTTTGAGAACTTAGTTAAAACTATCGTTGAGATAATTAGTGCTCGAGTTCTTGATTAGTTCGGTGCTGTTTGATTTCGAAACGTAATAAATTTATGATCTCATCATGTCTGTTCAATCCTTCTTTAACTCCTTACGGTTTGAATTTTGGGTTTAATGGAATGTTCCACACTCTGTGATCAGAATTAATGATTCCATGGATCTAAAGAGTTAGACAATTATTGAAAAAGCCTTCAAATCTCTGTCATAAATTCTTTAACCCATCATTGTTTTTATGACCGAAATAATATGCAATTTATTGACATTATTTACAATCAATTAGATAAATTTTAATTGATTACTACTGAATTACTCATGGGCTATTTTAATGAGTGTAAAGGTAATGTCATTATATTTTAATGTAATAAGATTTTTTCAATTAATGTAGCATGGAATTAATATATATAGAAATGGCTCTTAAATATTTTAGTGTTCATTTACCACCAAGCTCTGAAGACCGCAAAACACTTTCTGGGACTAACTTCCCTTAAGCCTATTTCCATATGCATTTGTGTGTGTGTGTATATAAGCATAAAATAAATTTAAAACATATGTTCACTCGTAAGATAAAGCGTGAAATAATTTTAATTAGTGATTGATTCAACAAAAATTCAATTTATTTGTGTTCCTTTTTTACTTTTTTCAAGCAAATACTTGTTAATATTCGATGTGTAATGCGTAAGATATTCTTTATGTATTATCCAGAACAAAGCGTAAAAGTAATCAATGAGTTCAAAAGCAAGACATTTTAAAAGAAAATTACTTCCTAAGATAAATCACAGCTATTTGTTTTTAATGAATAAGGAAAAGTATTTTTTATAATAATAAGTATATGTTATAACGTGCAATAACAATAAAAGGTATATCTTTCAAAATAAAATTTCCACTTATGTGAGCCCTATGACGAACTGGCATCCCCTCTCCAAATTACTACTTCACGCAAACGAGAGGACTTTGATCCTCGACAGATTTTAACGAGCAGCGGCCCCCTGTACTCGATGGAACTTCAGTGGCAAAAGGCTGGGACTCATGACACCCCGGCCTCGAGTCCTTGACTTTGACCAACAGGCTACAGCGGCGACCAAACTTGAAAGTACATCAACGACGACTCTTTAGTAGAATACAAGTTCGAACATGCGATTTGAATGAAACATCACTTACTACGAGCCGTATACCATGACCAATCAGCTACCATCAGCTTTGAAGCTACAATTAGAATTATTTTTAATAAATGATCTCTAATATAGAGTCTTGGTGAGGCGCATCAAGGATAGTATTTCCCTCACATAACTTTCACCTCACGCCATTGAGATCTAATTGTATAAACGGCCAGCAGGCACTTTCATTCCACTCGGAGATTTTTGAAACGATTTAGATTTAAACCAAGTTTTTATTTGTCCGTCACCGGCCAAGAAGTTCATGATCTTAACCTTTAGGTCGTGTATTTTTACACTCTTCCTTGCCGCCCCCCAAACACTTTTTTTTTAATGTGAAGGTATAGTTTACCCATATTTTCTTATGCTTATCACTTCCATACTTTAATTTATTTACAGATAAAAGAAAATAAATATCAGAATTTGATATACAATGTTGTTACGAATTTTGTGTAATGAATGCTTAAAATAGCGTAAATATTTTATATATGGATGTGTAATACGTTAATATTACTTTGTTTTAATTGTAATATTATTATATATAATTAAATTGTATCATATATTATTATATGTAATTAAAAAGTAATATTCACAAGCAATGACGTTCCTTATATTATAATGGAGATTCAATGAAACTCGGGGAAATATTGGATATAGCGTAAAGTTAGCATCATTTTTGGTGACCATATGGATACTTCTGGAAATTACTAGAGAAACATCTTATGATCTATGACGTAGGCGAATCTTTCAAGAAAGATAAGTGCAGATTGTAAATAAGAGCGACTTCATGAAGTTGACTCGGTATAGTTTTGACCCTTCGATAAGTCGACTATCGCAATGATCAAGCGAGTGCTTGCGAATAAACTTTAACATTACGTATTTGTATTTTTAGACGCTGGTGGTTGTGTATGTGCACTGTAGAAAGGGGAGGGAAGAACTTTTGGAATTTATTTTGCGAATTTTGCTCTGTTGTATTCTGTATTTCTAAGGATTATTTTTCCACAATTAATTTTATTTGCTGTTGAAGAACTGTTTTTACTGTTTGAGTCTGATAGCATAAAATCCACGAGCCCCGATCTACGTAGCAATGTATTTCTAATTAAAGCAGAAATTAAGCTTTTTTACTGACTCCTCTGCATGGAAACTCCATATAACAATCATTTGGCGTAATTACCAATGAGTTAGGCGGTGCCGTGCACCTGGGCCCTTACACTCAGTGAGCCCGTCGGACCCTGACCATCAAGCAAGCCAAATTTGCGATACTTATTGAAAAGTTTGCTATTTTCAATTTTTTCATTTTTCTATAAACTGTTACTTGAAAATAAACTTCAAGTTCCATGAAAAAGCTTACCATACTTATTATTACATCTTCAAAATCTTACAAACGAAGCAAGTCCTTTCTATATAATTACATTCTATTTTTAATAATAATATGATTCGTAATAAGCTAAGTCTTCTGTTTCAATATTTCGCAATCTTAGCCGTATCTGCAATATACTGATGTAATTTTGCCCCCACCTTCTCCTCCTCTGCTCTTTTGCAGAGGTGTTTTTTTAAATAATAACAATATTGTAATGTATTTTCTTGTTCATGTATATTTTTTGCACAATTCCCTGTCTATCGCAGTGGACCATTTTGTAATTATATGCCCTCTGGTGGATGAGTTCGATCCTCCCGAATAAATAGCTAGGGATTCCCCAACGACGTTTTGTAGCCTAGCATTACATTTCTTCTTTCTATTAACATCAGTAAGTACTCCAGCACATAGGAATTGTATTGTTAAATTATAAAACTAAAGTTATGGAATAAAGAAAAAGAAACACAGTGGTGCGTTCAAGCACAAACAATGCCAAGAAAGAGAATATTGTAAATAAAAATTGTAGAGCTTTGTATACTTAAAATATTCATATATTTTTACTTTTTTACTTGATAAAATCCAATCAAGCTGGGGCCCTTTTTTGCATCAGGGCCCTTAGATACCTAGCTACACCCCTACTAATAATTGGCAACATTTGGATTTACTATATTTTCCTTGAAATGCGATAAACTTTTATTTTTAAGAGTATAAAGAAAAATACAAAGTAGTATATAATTTACCCCCCCCTTTACCATACCTCAAACAACAATACACTTATTAACCTGTAAGAATCTATTTCTAATCTTTAAAATCGTAGGCTCCATCACGTTTTCGTTGAAAATGATCGATGTGATTTATTTCATTGATCATTTGGAAACATTCCCTATACAAGAGTTTGATGATTGATCATTTTGTATCGGAATATTAATTTTTTTAACTACTTATCAAACAGACATTTATTTTGAAACAAGCAGCATTTAGAAACTATATTACAAGACTTTTAACCTTTTTTAAAAGGATTAATTAAGATTCGTGTACAGGTGTTTTTTTATTGGTTTTTAATAAGCTTTCTATGTAGCTTAGAAATAGTCACTCCTTTTGTACCATTGAAAATGTTCAGAATAATCCAGAATTTTGACTAAAACTGGAAAGAAACATCAAAACAGACATTTGTTTCATTTAGGAATTAAGCCCTCTTCAGTGAAATTCTATGAGATAAATTGCTTTATTAGCTTATTTGCTATTAATTATTTCCTCATCATTCTAAATTCCAGAACCTGATGAAAATTGCAGTTATTTCGATTGTTTATTCTGTTTTTTTTTGTCTAAATAGGGTAAAAATATCACAAATATAAAATTTTGTGATTGAATAAAAGGGAAAAATAAAACAATGTAAATCAAATGTTTGAATCAAAGACTTAAACTGGTAGAAATTTCTTCTCAAATGGATCAAAAGTCTTTTACAATTGAAAATCCGAAAAACTTTTGGGGAGAAAAATTAATATTCGGGGGAGGTTTGCATTTAGAATTTAAAAATCAATGCTTCAGTTTTTAATTCTGAGGAAAATACGAAAATCAGTAACATGTGAAATATATGTAACGTTCATGGAGTAAGAATAAAAGTTATTTTTTTTCCTCGCACAAAAAGTTAATTTAAGAAAGCTATTTTTTTTCTCTGGAGCTTTTGAGAAAGATCATGTTTTTACCATTAATTCTAAAACCATTGCACAAAAAAAAACTAATACTCGCTACAAATTCAAGTTATTCAGAAAGTGATCATATAAATTGCAAAAAAATGTGATGTAGGAAAACGTGTATTGCAGAGTTCAGGACGATGGTGCTAATCCAAGAGATGTAGATTTTCATACCAAGCTTTGAAAACTTTATATATGTAAAAAAATATTGGAGTAAAACCATAAAGGGTCAAAGTTCCCTTACAGTAAAATAATTATTTGCTACATATCACAAGTCAGAAAAAAATTCTTAATGTTAACCAGGTTTCTTAAACAAAATCCTAAAAACATTAAAATAAAAATCTCTCAACTTTGAAAACTAAATAAAATTATATCACTTTATAAAATGATTTCACCGAAGCATGAGAAATTTAGTTTTTCCGTAGTTTTGTATTTCTAATGCTGTTAAGCTACAAATCAAATCAAACAATCTACGATGAACTATAATTTTTCTAAAATGCATAAATTAGTCGAATCTTCTATTCAACAGTAAAAAATTTAACTTTAAATGTTAATATATATATATATATATATATATATATATATATATATATATATATATATATTCATTTTCTGGAAGTATAAAGTACAAATACTTGTTAATATATTTTGCTTAAAATTTAACTTGAATATAATTTAAGACGTTTTAACTTTAAAACTAAGAACAATTTTTGTCTAAATAAATTATATAACAAAATAGATCATACATAAATATATTTTTTACTTATAACTTACCTATTAAAACACAAGAAAACCCCTATTCACCATTCTTTGACGCCATATCACGAAACATTTAAAACATTCCAAAACTCTTAACTTGAATTTAAAAACAACAACAACACTCAATCATAAACTAGGTTAATAAGTTTCCAACAGTTTAAAACTAAATAATTTTGCAATATCTTCAAGTCCACTTGATTCATTGATTGTTTATTTACATTGTACTGCGAAAGTACACGAGGACTATTGGAGACGATCTTCGTAATTTCAAACGCGGGGAAGTGACAAGGACGACTGCACCCGAGCTTCCCCACATCCAAAGTGGAATGCCCCGCCGAAGTGAGAATTCTGAACCTCGAATCTTCTAAAGTACAACAGACTCTTTTTACGATGAAACATATCTTTAAGTTAACAGTGGGGTCACAGTAGCCTAGCGGTTATGACCATAAACTTGTGGCCAGCGTGTCACGGGTTCAAGCTTATAAAGCTGAACTGAGAAAAGTTCGAGCTGAAGACCCACCGTGTAAAGAGACTGATGAACGTTAAATCTATCAGGGCTCAAAGTCATCCTTTAGCATGGTGTGGTAGATTGAAGAGTGGGTGTCAGATTAGGTGTCGTCCTTGTCACTTGATCAAAGTCCAAAATTATGAGGTTCGTCGCTAAAAGCCCTCGTATTGCTTTATGATTAAGTGAATATTAACATCGTCTCCCTTTTGGCGACTGACCACGTAATTTTGGTAAAAGGAAGAGGATGACACCTGAGCTAGCATCACTTCTCCTAACTTCCCCACCATGCCGACAGAAGGATATTTGATCCTCGATGGATTTAACTTGCATTAGCCCCTTTACACGGGGAGTTTTCAGCGGCGCTAGGCTCGAACCCATGACACGCCGTCCCCGAATCCGTGACCTTGACCACTAGGCTACCTCGGCCTCTCGTGTTGTTTTATAGCGTGACTTTAATAAACACTCACACCCCTTAAGTTAACAGTGTGCTGTATGGAAAATATGAATAATCCTTCAAGATTCAATGGTTTCATCTTTTTTTACGAAATATTTGAAGTCTTATTTAGAAGGAAGTTTTTAATTTGTGGCAAACTTACAAACCAAAAGTATAAATGATCTAAATAAAAAGCATAACTATTCTTGAAAGAAGTACAGGAAACATTATTAAAAGTGTTTAAATACTATTTTTATATAGCAGTCGCTGGACATCATTGGGAAACTGGAACGCGAAGCGTTCCTCCGTCCCAAACTGACTGTGTTGGGCTCCTGATATTGATAGGCCTTTATGGAGTTTGTGCGTCCTGATTGGTATCAAATTATGTAGCAACATTGATAATTTTATAACACAGTTAACTAATACTACTTTTATAATATTTGTCAAAAAGTTTAAAACATTTTTGTAAATACTTCATTTGCGGAAAATTTATATAAGAAACAATTCCACGCATTATACAAATACAGAAAGTAACTATGTTTCCCTGGATATATCTGCATTGATAACTTTTGTTTGTCTTTCTTGAGACAATATTAGTTCGCAACACACAAGCAGTAATTTTCAATGAAAAATAATATTTACAAACCCTAAATCAAACCCTCTTCAAAGCAAACAAAAATGTGTAACCAAAAATTTAACTTCATGCGAGTACACTCTTATTGTTTGCAAAAGCCTCGAACAATTTCCATAAATTAATCTCTTAATTCTTCTTAGACGAAACGAGTGAAGAAACTACCGACGAATGGACTAAAATATTCCGAAATCTCTACACTTCACTGCTGCCATAAATAATTCAGGCAAATTCATTGGGTAAAGCAAAGAGTAAACATCAAATTTGCGATATGTTCTTGAAAATTAGTGCACTGTTAAATATTTAAAGAACATATTTTCACGAAAGGGATGAATTAATCTTTCGAAAGGGGAGGCAAACGCCGTGTTTAATGAATGGAATCTTACTCATCAAGCCAATGAGAGAACATTTTTATTTATTAATGAAGAAAAGTGTTCTCTCCGGGGTTGAATTTTGTACGAGCCATTTAGTATCACGTATTAACTTTGCAGATCATTTAGGAAATATGGTACCTTTAGAGCCAGTAGATTATTTGTAACTTCAAGTATAATTGAATGACAGGAGAGTTTAATATTTAGATCTTATCGGCAGATTATCCTGATGTTTATTTTTGGTATTAAATGAAATGAGTCCTATTTAAATAAACTAATTTGAGGAAATTTAAAAGGATACATTGAGGGAATCTTGTCCAATTTCTTTTTTAAAAAAACATACTTTTCCCACTTGATATTTTGTATATCCAAAATTAAGTTGAGTAGAATCAATTTTGAGGAATTTTATTAACAGTATATCTAAACCAATATTTTCGAGTAATATCTTTTGAATTGTTTCGCGTACCAGTGCCTATCATTTTTTTAATCACGATTGAAAGATAAAGTTTGCAGAAACTAGGCACTCTAGGTTAAAAACTTTTTTATTGGCAACATTGTGAGTGATGAATATTAGCGTCGTCCTATTCATCTTCTCGAGGGCTTTTGGTGACAGACCTCGTAATTCTGAACTAGTATGGTCAAAGGACAAGGCCGATATCTGAACTGGCACTCTCCTCTTCTAACCTCTACACCACACCAACGGCAGAATGTTTGAGACCGGAGAGATTTAACGCGCATCAACTTCTTTACACGGCGGTTTTTCAATGACACAAGGTATTAACTCATGACACGCCGGCCACGACCTTGAACACTAGGCTATCGCGGCCCATGGTAACATTGTAATAAACAGTGGAAAACAGCTAAAAATCACATTAATTTTGAGCCCCAGTCAAGTGACGAGAACGACACCTGAGCAGGCACCCCTTCTCCTGTCACTCCACGCCAAAAGGAGGATTTTGAAAGCCTCGACAGATTTAACTAAAACTCTCTACACGAGGGGGGAGGATCTTCAGTGGCTCTAGAGCTCGGGTATACATCTGAAGATATATAGTGTGTTGACGGGCTCAAAAGTCAATTTTATTCATAAACAGACAAATGTTTTTCAATAAGAGAATTTAAATAAGGAAATGTAATTTTAAACTAGGTTATATTGAAAATAAGCTATAGCGCGCGCACACACACACAAATCCCTCAAAATATTCAGCAATTTATTAATCGATGGGCTAATGCCCGTTAGTACCATGATTTTTTCGAAAAAGTTCTTAAACTCTCCTTTTAATTTAACGATTTCCTGGAATTAAATATAAATTTCTAACAGTGAGAAACTAGAATATGCACAATTTTAAGAAGCACCGTCAGTCACAAAAGTTTACATACACCCCCAATACACACAGATCTAGCACGATACTTATATTTTCGAAAATACAACTTTATTTTCGTAATTATCTTAGATAATAATTCATATATAATAAAGAAAATTATGAACATATTCATTAAAATATATCAAAAACGAAATATGAAATTATATAGTCACAAAAGTCTACATACAGGGACAGAACAACACAATTTTCAACAATAAATAAGCAAAAAATGTAATGTTATATTTTGTAGGACCTCCCTTTGAAGCAATAACTGCCTGCATTCGGTTTGGCATTTACATAACAAGATTCTCCTTCGTCTCAGGTTAAATTTGGGCCCAGGCATGTTCTATGGCCTTCCTCAGAGTTTCCTTGCTGGTTATTGCTTGTTGCCGAACTCTTCTATCAACTTCCTACCAGAGGTGCTCAATGGGATTAAGATCCGGCGACTGTGGCGGTGAATGCAGTTGTTTAGGCGAGCGGTAGATCAGCCATTCTTTAACAATCTTAGCTGTGTGCTTCGGATCGTTGTCTTGTTGAAAGACAAAGTTGCTCCCAAGTCCCAATTTTTGGACTGATGGGTGTAGATTGTTTTGCAGAATCCTTAAGTATCCAAATGTATTCATGTTGCCATCGATGAACACAAAATTGCCCACTCCAGTTGCCGCCTTTGCGCCCCGAACTATAATATCACACCACCTCCGCCGTGTTTCACAGTTGGAGTCAAATTCTCGGGGTTCATTGCTGTGTGCGACGTTTTTTCAATCATCAATCAATAGACTTTTTCTCGGGGTTCCGCGGCCATGACTTCCAAACATGTTGAATTTGCTCTCATCGGTGAATACAACTGTTTCCAAAAGTCAAAATCCTTGTCAACGTGTACAGAAGCAAAATCAAGTCTCTTCATTTAGTTCACAGATGAGATGAACGGTTTCTTTCTGGAAACTCTGCCATTGTAACCGCCTGATCGAAGAATTCTACGAACAGTTTCTGGATGTACCTTCTTTCCACTTGCTGTTGCAAATTGATCCGCTAATTTTGGAGCACTAATTTTCGTATTTTTCTTCACTTTTCTTACTATGGTTCTTGCATCACGATCACTAAGCTTGTGTGGACGACCACATCGAGGTTTGTTGAGCACATTTCCACGCATAACGTAATTGCACAGTTGACCGAGGTTTTTTTTACAATTTTGGCAATTTCGGAATAAGATTTCTTTTCACCTTTCAACTTTACGATCAGATTTCGAAGTTCTAAAGATGTTTCCTTTCCCTGGCTCATTTTGTTGAAGTTACAATGTTGAAAAATCGCAGAAAATGAAGATTAGAATATATAGAACAACACATGTCACCTCAAACTAAGGTTATCTTCGAAAAAAAATCGTTTGCAAAATTCTTATCAGCCAATCGATTGTATGCAGTCTTTTGTGACGTGACAATCGCTACACATTTCACAAAATTTCCCAGTAATTATTATTTCTGAATTTTTTTATTGTGAAAAGCATATTTTTTCGCTGAAATTGTGAAAGATCGATATAATTTATCAAATTGAAACTTAATCAGTTTTAGAGAGAACCCTATTTTGATAGGTGTATGTAGACTTTTGTGACTGACTGTATATCATAATATTTCACTAGAAAGTATACTTATTTTTAATATGTATAATTAAAAGCATTGGGAGTGACATCATTTTTTGTCAACTTTTATGTGTGGTAAATAAATTACTTCAACGTAGCCAAAAATCTGATTATATTAATTCAAAATGAAATAGGTTACTATAATTCGTAAAATCTTTGTCGATTTGTAGTCTATCTTTAACAATACATCACTGCGTATCTGGGGGGGATAGGGTTAATATGTAACCAAAACATGTAGCAAGTTTAATTGTAATATTTACTAGCTCATATTTGGAACTAAAAATAGTCCCGAAATAGTCCAAATAATTATGTAAGTCTTATTTGAATAAGCTTTAAATTCAATCAAAATTACTAGAATTTTCCAGCTCAGCTAAAACACTGGAATCCTTATTTTCAATGTACAGTGTTAACAATTGTGATTTAACTTTTAATAAAAAAATGCATTTATTGAAAATGGATCTTAAGTTTCATCTGAGCTCAACTGATGAATGATAAAAATGATTGGAAGCTGTTTTGCACTAGCCGTTGGTGAAATCAAAAGGTAATTAAAAATGGCGTCGCGATTTACTTTACATCCAACTAAACAAAAATAGATTCAGAGAAACGAAATATTGTAACTCTAGTTTCTCAATATCATCATTCTCTTGGGTTAAAGCAATTAGGAATTCCCAGTTCAGCTATTTCTTCGAAGAATAAATATCATAAGTATCGATTGAAAGAATAATTTTTCACTCAGTAACACTGTATAATTAATAGAAGCTCGAAACGAAAGTTCTATATATGGCTTTAGAATGATTTAACCATCTAATATGTTCCATTAGTCGCTTTATAGCGTATATTTGTTACTTCTTTTTTCGTAGCGTTAAACAACTCACCCAAAGTGGAGTGAAGGTTCATGGGGGCTTCCTTGAAAGCTCCGAGTGATAAAATAATATCTCCTGAATGCGCGCGCACTGTTAAATATTCAAGAAACGTCCCTCAATGGTTAATCAGTGCCACAAATTACGATAATGAAGCGGTTCATTTATTCTAATTAATAATTTTTTTTTCAGATTGATGTGGAAGCGACAACAAAAGTGCTATCTATCAAAACCTGCCGGAACTTGTGGATGACACCGCTTAAAGTATGTGATACATGCGGAACAGACATCTCACTTATAGTAAATTGTGTAAGGAAATTCATTAATTCCATTAAATTAATGTGTCTTCTAGTAATTATCACGCATTGCACATTGTTATTGATTCAAACGCATAGAAGTAGTTAAAATCTCTGCCAGCCGTGTGTTAATAACTAATTTTTTCCAAACTAAACATTCTCACTGAAATCGTTGCATCGTTGTGTTAACTGATATCTCTTATATATAAGGTGACCAAACGTCCTCCTTTTATAGGTTCTGTCCTCCTTTTTGTCCTCTTCTCAATATTTTAAAATTGATCTGTTAATCTATTTTCAGAGATGAACCAAACATGTTTCCAAAATGTCGAAGAATGGACTGAAACAAATATCACAGGAACTAACAGTTTTCCATGGTGTTTTTTAATTTCATCACAAGTAAATTGGGCAGCTATAGAAAACTGTGTTGATTTTTTATCAAAAGAAATGCCTGATATTAAAATCGTTGACAATGGATTGTTTGATGAAATTGGAAGACTGAACGTACATTTAAATTATAATAAATTGAAACAATTGGAACATCAACATGCTGAAATTGATAAAGGATGAGAGGAAATACTTAACCATTTCAAAAATGAACACATTCCATGTAAAAATTTAGTTATTCTTTTTGAATTCACGTTGTGCTGCCCTGAAACTAATGCAGCAATTGAAAGAGTTTTTTTAGTTGGTAATGATTTTTGTGAAGTGAGACTAGTGAGGAATCAAAATTGAATGTTAATATTTTAGCTACAGTGCTTACCGTAAAATTCAGTATGAAGGATATTTTTTGCCCGAATTTTCCGATACTTTAAAAAATGCTATATTGACACAAAAATTCATTCAATGAGGAAAATACTCGTTTAAGATAATCAAAAATAATGTAAGCGTAATTCACGTATTTTTGTTTGAATTAATAAAACTTTTCACACACATATATTAAAGTTGTAATTTTTACTTAAATTTTTCGTCCTCCTTTTCATTGTAAAAAAAATGGTCCCCTTATTGTATACATTTTCTGTTGGATTGAGCAAAAGTATTCACGTTTTCGAGTAACATTTTTGAAATCTCAACGGTTTGCATTATTTTGATCCGGTTTGATTAAGAGGACACATGAGATATGGAGTAACAAAACATATCTCCTCTTTCACAGTTTTCTTTTAACTTAATAGGTATCAAGTTATTATTAATTAATGCGTAGTGTTGTAAGAAAGACCTTACAGGCAACGGTTGATTAAATACATTTTGTCCAGAATTTCTCTGAAAATAATATTGCATCGTGGATCGATTTTGAATAAATTTCACTGATCGCTTGGATAGACAGGTTATACAAAAATGATTTATACTAAATAGTTTATAAGATTATGAATGCTACACATTGCATCATCATGTAAATGAAATGTCTACGACGTGCCTAGAGGGCAGATCATTTGGCATAAAGTCCATGTCATTGGCGTCTAAGTAAATTTCAATCGACCTTTGGCGAATTTCAACAAATTTAAACAATTGTCATGTGGTTGCTGTCAATAGATTATCATAAATTTCAAAATCGTTGGCAATTAATTTCTGACATGCAGCTGATCTTTCTCGACAACTCGCTAATATGGGGCAAATATGTAAGTACCACTTATTTTATGCCCCGGGTACTCAGAATCTTCTGCTTATGTGCACTTGGATAGATTATCTATAAACGAGATATATTCCCCAAAATTTCAAAATATTTTTCTGGAATAAAAATCCCCCCCCCCTTTTTCTCCATTATGATTTGGTTGATAATAGTTCAGATAGTACCATTGACTAATTTCGCTTAATCGAAATCGACTTGGACTAATGACATGTTTGCCTAGAGGTCGGCAACTTGTTAGCTCTGGCGTTCCAAAAAAATCTACCATTATGATTCAGCGTATCACACAGCAGGGCATGTTTGAAACATTTCGATACCCGCGTTTATGCATGTTTAGTTAGAGAATAGAAGTTAATTATATAGATTTACAGTTTCATTATGTATTAATTTTGCATCATTTAAAGATATTTCCTAAGATAAAAACAAACTGCTTAAAATACATTTTTTTTTTCGAAAAACTTCTACAAAATTGCAAAAAAAAATAATTAGCTGAAATTTTTGCTTATTAAAATTGTACATAAACTAAATACTTTTAAACGTATTAAAAATAAGAAACACAGACAATATAAAATAGAAGTATTTCCCTTCATTACAATTAAATAAAAAAATTAATGGGGACCTAATGCTTGCACCACTCTATTTTCATATCACAAAATCAGGGGTACAGTTTGTGACATTCAATTTGGCACATTCTGAGCATTCAGTTGTTAAACAATATCTCTGCGGACTCGAAATATTTTTCATATGAGGAAAGATTTTCTACTTATATACTATGTAGAACCAATAGGGGAAAGCAGAGTACGTAGAATTTTCTCTCTTCAAACAAATTTCTCCATCAATGACATTGAATAACTAACAAAATAGATGACAATTTATCTTTGGGGTTATCTTTCTAATTTTTTTCATAATTCCGTAAATTTCTGTAATTCTGAAGATATTTATTAAGTAAGGTCCATTATACTAATTTATCAATTTCCATTCACTGAAATATTGACAAATTTGTAGAGTAGTGCTGAGAATTGTTCCGAGTGCCACATGTGGCACGCGAGCCATAGGTTGCCGACCCCTGTATTAGCCCAAAAAAACTTTAATACCGGTAATGTAGCAATAAAGTCGAATTTTCAAGTCCTGATTTTCTTAAAGACTCGTTATGTCGAGGGGCTGAAGCGTGTTAAATTTATTAGTGCTCTATTGCATAAAATAAAACAGCATATGTATAAAAATTGACTAGCATAAATTATACAGGAAGTGTTTATGCAATTAATCTCTCTGTCGAACATGAATCAAATTCGATCAATGAAGAATTTTCTCAGCTATCGAATTGCTTCTATTAGTCAACATTGTAGCACAATTTCGAATCTATCCATTATTCATTGCTCTTCTTTTTATTGAAGTGGTTTCATCATAGCGTCGTCTGGCCACCTTGTTTGCATGCCACACTCGTATTAAAATCGACAAAATTATATAGCCTTGATCAGTATAGTATAAAGCATTTCAAATCAGGAAGGAAACGCGCTCTTACGCTGCTTTGCATGTAATTTTTTATTTCTATAATACATTTATAAAGTTATCATATAATTTATTTTTACTTAGTTTTTTTCTTGATATTTCTCAATAATTTTCATCATGTCGTTCTAGTGATTTCATTCTGTTTTTTGTCAAGTTGCACTTTAAGTTTACTAATAACCAAATATGTGCACCTGTGATCTAGATAAAACTATACATAAATACAAGAAAAGAAGAAAGGTGGAGGAAAGGGGAGACGATGGGGAAATTAGAAAAGTACCGTTAGTGCATATAGAAGGCTCGTCAACCTTGTTTACCAAAGTTTTTAAGCCCCATAGAAAAGATGAGCGATTATTATTGGGATAGTTCTAATTTGCCTTAAATTACACTGGTGTGCAAAAATTAAGGACGAAGTCGAAAAATTAGCATATCAGCTGAAAAAAGAGGAAGAGCGGACAGAAAGACCAATCAGGAGATTAAGTAAGGTGATGTACGGTAGCAGATGCGCAGATATGCAGGTAGACGTAATGGGGGGTGTCTGAGTAGTATAAAGCATGTTGTCGGTGTAAGATCAGTATTTCTGGCAAAGAGATTTCACGCCGTATAGCAGTTAAAATCACACCGAGGTGCTGCCTTAGCGAGAAATGGCGAACAATCAATCTGTTAGATGACATCTGGATGCTTTTACCCGATGTCGAATCATTGGGAAGTTGGAGGAAGGCCGCAGTGTGACAAGTGTGGCTGCAGAGTTCGGAATTGCTCTCAGCATCGTTTCACGACTTTGGAGACAATTTCAAACTACAGGAACAGCTATCCGTGGGTTCAGTAGTGGTCGTCCATGAGGAACCACACCCGCAGATGACCGGTACATTGTCTTACAGGCCAGAAGAAACAGGCGGCAGACAGCGGGAGAAATCGCTAGACACACGACACAGGCGACTGGACGACCGATATCGCGTTTTACCGTAGCCAGAAGACTGCACGGTGGTGGTCTGTTTGCACGACGCCCTGTACGGTGTGTACCTTTAACGTCTGCCCATCGGAGAACGCGCTCTCTGTGGTGCCGGGAACACCGGAATTGGAGAGACAATGAATGGGGACGAGTACTCTTTACAGATGAGAGCAGATTCAGTTTGAATAGCGATTATCATCGCATACTCATCTGGAGAGAGCGGGGAAGCCGCAATCATCCCTCGAACATCATTGAAAGGGATAGGTATGGAGGTCGCGGTGTTCTCGTTTGGGGAGGCATCATGCTAGGTAGTCGTACAGACCTTCACATCTTCGACGCAGGTTCAATCAACGGGACCCGTTATTGTAACGAGATTCTTCTTCCATATGTACGTCTTTTTAGAGGCGCTATGGGTCTGCAGTTCCTTTTCATGGACGACAATGCACCATGTCATCGCACAGTAGCTGCCGAACAGCTCTTAGAGAGTGAGGATATTGAACGTATGGATTGGCCGGCACGATCTCAATCCCATCGAGCATGTATGGGATTTTTTAGGCAGACGCTTGGCAGTTCGTACCTTACCACCAGTAACGATTCGGGAGCTTCGATTGGCGCTGCAAGACGAATGGGCAGCAATGCCTCAACAACTCATTGACACCCTCATTCTCAGCATGGGCAGACGCTGTGAAACCTGCCTAGCAGTTAGGGGAGATCATATCCCCTACTAAAGACCGGATGTTTCTTGCTGGACACCCATCACAGGGATGTTTCGGCCTTCAGTCGCATTGCGCTCCATGCTTCTTTTTCAATCAAGCTTCTTTTTATCCCTCTGATTTCTCTTTTAGTAAGTGTTGCTTACATTACACATGTCCTTACGTATTAGGGATCTTACGGTATTAAATGTGTTGATTTGGAAAGCTTTTGTACAAAGTTATATTGAAAAAACCGTCTCGTCCTTAATTTTTGCACACCAGTGTATTGTCTGTCTAAAAATATAAGTAGGGATTCCCAAAATTTTCCCAACATTAACTCCTGTTAAATTTGCTTGTCATTTTACATATATAGCTTACAAAATATTCGTAATATACTAATAATTGAATAAAGATACTTAAAGATAATTTAACTAAGAACATTAACAGAAAATTTGTGGGGGGAGGAGATGATTTCATAGATTTGAGTTCATTTTCTATACTATTATGTGCCGCCTTAGAGACGACTGAATTCCACTTCTCCACAAGCAAATATATCTTACTTTTATGCATATTAAAAAGGATATTTTTTTCTATTAACTTTAATTCTTAAAAATTAAATAATTTTCTTTTAAAAAAAGAAAACTTTCATCAATCCCCTCTCCCTTCCTCAAAAGACCCTTGGAATACTTTTGATTCCTTTTAAACATCTGCAATCTTCAATATTGTTCGCTTGGATCCCGTTGAGAAAACCCAGTTTAAAAGAAAAGTTGAAAATAAGGAAAAACCACTACAAATCCGAGGAGGGGGGCACGCAACTCGGTATTTTTTTTTTGGACAATGCGTTCCGTTAGAATGAGGAAGATTCACTAGAATACTTCGAGACCTATGCAAATTTTTTATTTAAATAAGTATGACAAGTTCTAAGCAGAAATGTTGATTTATATATTGTTTATATTTACGTCGCTCTCTAAAGCAGCACGATGGTTAGTGGTGGCGGTGCCCATAATTTTTTGGACCACGTTCCAGTGGCCAGGACGAAACACCTGTGAACTGCTATTTCATTCTCTAATGCTCGTATTCACAGCTAACCTAACCCAGCGATGAAACCTGGAGTTAAGTAACCGGCAATCAACCCCAGATTAGAACTTCAATTCACAGCTCTTTTTCGACCTCCAGTTACTTGACTCTGGGTTTCTTAACCTGGGTTTACTGGTCAATTCCAATTCGTCGAAATAAACCCCGTGACTTCCGGCTGGAGCTACAATTTCTACATTCGCCTCGTGCCAGCTTGTTTTTAACCTCGAGTATCGCTAACTGTTTAAAATGAATGCCAACAGAATTTATTTTACGCAGTACGAAAAAGAGTTGGTGTTGGCTTTGATGAAGCCGCACTTACAATATTGAAATAACGCGGCAATTCTATGACACTGACGGAGTGGTGAATCCGCGAACACACCACAACAGATCAGTCAGTGTTATTTAAATTTAAAAAAGAAAATGAAAAAGAAAAGTATATATACATATATATAGTGTTTTGCGGCAATAAAACGCAAACGTAAACACTCGAAAAATCGCTTACTGTGCATGTGCGGTTAAAACTAACCCAGCAGTGACCCTGTATCCGGATTTTTTAACTTGAAATGGAGTTAAGTTATTAAATTGCGATGGTGAATAGCGTTTTCCGCGAAACCCAGGTTTCCTTCCTCTAACCAGTGGTCAGGTTATCGGTGAATATGGGCGTAAGTTGCCCTATCATGAGAACGTGAATACTTTGTATGAAATGTGTGTGTGAGAGAGAACCCCCCGGGTTCCACCCTGGACACCAAGATTGAATTGAGGCAAAGAATTACCAGACGACATTTTTACAATAACAAATTAGATTTATTCACTTGAATCAATTATCAACCTTCTAAATACAAAGATGAATCAATATGTCTACGTCAATAGGATTGAACTTTACTATTAAATTAAATCACGAAATATGATACTAATCAACTATTAAACTCAATATCGAACGGGTTTACCGGAATAAGAGGACCGAGCGATATACGCAATTTGAATTACTAGCAATCATTAACTTTCCACTACTGCTATTATATATTTACTCTTATGATCCAATAATTGAAATTTAAATATCACCTAACTTTTACTACTTCACTCTTTTCCAGTCGCATCAAACTTTCCAAATGTAGATCGCTGCCTGATAATCAGCCAGAAACTAATCACACAATCAACTTGAATCTTCTTAGAACTCCTTCAATGTATCTCTTGGCTCAATAGCCTTCTCCTGCTAACTTACAACACTCTCCTTAAATACTTTGATTCATTTGTATATCCCGTTTTCTCCTTTTAGAGCTGGTTGGAAATATACGCGAATTTACAATCCCCAAAGACGCCCAAGAGTATTAGTGATAAAGTGCCGTACAGATTCGTCACAGTTGTATAGGTAAAATACCACTTCTCAAGTTCGTATCATGGTCTAGTACACAGGTGACCTTATCGCAACACGCATACCAAAGTGTGGCATGGCAATATTGTAACATTGGCACGCGAAGACTTATTAAAAGATTTGAAAAAATAATAAATAACACTTTTATTTACAATTTTATTGAAATGCGGTTACCTCAGACAAAAAAAAAACATTTCAAAATTTATTTTAAATTCACATAATTGAATTTCAATGGAAAATTATCATCCAGTCTTCAATGTTGTGTGTGCTGACTTTCCACATGAAGTGCATCCCCCAAATTTTAGAATTTGGAGGAGTGTGTTTTAAAATATGTGGAAGAAAAAACTATAAATTACCCAGTGAGGGCTTACTACTCAATAATAACGATTAATTTAAAATTGAGCTTTTCTTACCAATATTAGGTTTGATTAATTTCAAGTTGATAAAGAAAAAAAATACTAATCTTTTCACACAACTCCGTTTTAAATTTCGCTACAAGACGTTAATTTTTACCCATCTGGAATTCAAATCGAAATTATTGACCTACAGCCCTGAAAAGTAAGTACAAGGAACTTATTTCAGCGGCAAGTGATCTGAATTATATTAAATTTTGGAAATTTGTGCAAACAAGAAATTTTACAAATATACACAATTTGGAAGATATTGTTGGCGTGGATCAAAAAAGGTTTGTGAACATATATGCTCTATTGTGACCAGAAATTAAATCAAAATATCGCTCAAACTTAATCGATATGCGCTTAAAACCAACTAATTTTGTTACCATCTTTAAGCACAAATCAATATAGATAATTTGTTCAGTAACACCACAGATTCAAAAATCACAGAAAGCAAGCACTGACTGTTAAATAATTATTTAGAATAATGTGTTTCAAGTTATTCATTTTCATTTTATACATAACCTAACTGGTTGAACGTGAAAAAGTTTATTTAATTTTGTGTTTTTCTTTTTTTTATATTATTTTTAAATTTCCACTACATAGACTTGCATAAAAAAATGCGCTATTGGCGTAAAAATCCCGTAATACGAGGTGTTCTACTAACGTGTGACACACAAAAAACGAGATTGTGTGGTACAATAAATCATTGTACTTACAGAATGAGTTCTCGATAGTATCACCTTCAGCATTTACACATTTCTGCATACGTTGCTGTTATTGCTGGTAGCAGTTCTGGCACGGGGTTTTTGGAATGCCCTTCATGAAATTCTCCGTTTTTGCCTGAATCTCTTCATGGTTCAGATAACCCTCATGGGTTCCTTTTAAGCAAGATTTAATTGTAGAAAGTAAAAAAGTCACTTAGGGCCAAATCAGGTGAATGAAGAGGATGTCCAATCACAGTATTGTTTTTGTTGGTCAGAAGCTGCTTGACAGATAAAGCCGTGTGAGCGGATGCATTGTCTTGATGCAATAACCATCCATCACTCCCGAATTCTGCCTTTCTGTCCTTAACTTTTTCTCAAAGTCTTTTTAGTACTTCAATGTGGTAGCGCTGATTGGCAGTCTGACCACTGATGCGAGTGGGAACCCACCCACTTGGTCTGTAATCACTGACCTTGGGTGCCCAGCACGTTCATCTACTTCCACACTGACCCTTCCCCCTGAAACCTCTTATACCATTCAAACACATGTGCCCGAAGCTAAGATTCATCTCTATAAGCCTCGGTTAGTACTTGAAATGTTTTCGTGTAGCTGATTTCTTAAGTTTCACAAGAAAGTTGCTGTTGATTCGTCATTTTTCCGTCAGAATGCAATTGCACGTATTCGCTCAATGACGTAGTTCTTCCAACTGGTGTGGTCGGCTTAGGCAAACTTGGCCACATGGATAGAGGAGAGGTGCGTGGGAGGACTCCACCAAAACAGTTGTGGCCAACTGTACTCTTTTTTTCGAGTTACACACTTATATGTAGTGTCGCTTTTTTTCGGGGGGACAAGCTTGTGAGTAACATTTTTCACCTTTTCATATTTTTTTTTTAAGTTGGAAGTGGCCCGCATAGTGTTTTTCCTTATCAGTAGTGACACTTTTCCCAAAAGGGTTGGCCACCCCTGATCTAGTATAAAGAATGATATCTGAATAGATATTATACCCGCGGTAGCCTAGTGGTTATTATTCCAATTTGCCCTAAGTTTGAGCTCTTATGTCACTGAAGACCCGTCTTGCAGTCGTATGATGGACGATGAATTTGCTGAGACTCAAAGTTCTCCTTTTGGCATGGTATGCTAATTTGGAGATGAATGCCTGCCATCTTAGGTGTCATCCTAGTCACTAAACAGAGATTCATATCTATGAGGATCGTCACCAATAGCTCTCGTGTTGCTTTATAGCTCTCCTTGAATTGACATTTCAGTTTCCTTATACTCTCCAATTTCCTTACGAGATTATGAAATTTGGAACTCAGTTCCATTTAACAGGTAACAATATTCAACGTGACGAATCAAGACTCTAGACTAGGGATATTCAGCCTTTTTTTCTCTCCGGGCCTCATACATATGGGAGATATTTCACGTGGGTCGCAATATGAGGATTAAGGGAAAGCATAGCAAGACTAAGGCAATATTGACACTTCAAATGTGGGAAAATTGATCAAAATATTAAAACTCATTTTTGACTTTTAATAATATATTAATCTATTTCAAACACCGATAAAAAAATTTCAGTTTTATGCATTTTTTACCGAATTATAAGGTAGTTTCGGTTCCATTTCATCCATGATCAAGCTTCTAGTTTACATTCTCCTCTCATACAAAGTTGCCATGTCGTATGATAATTAGATTTTTTTCTTTTGATAAAGACTCTCTTACTTTTATTTCAAATATTAATTTATCATTTGCAGAATGGCAGCAAAGATGAGTTTTGACTGAATTCCCGACTAAAATCAATATTATTTGCTTATAATTAAAACCCAGTTTTACCCATAAAAAAATCACTACACCAGTTCAGTTCACCACTTCACTGTGTTACTTGGTATTACTAACGGTTACAGTTACAATTAGAAAAAAAAATATTTGCAATTCGTACACGTACGACATTTCAAACAAAATTGGTGGATTTGATTGCTTGAGTAAAGGAATTCCGCGCTACATTTTTAATAATTTTTTTTTTAAATAAGTACATTTTTAATGCAATGGTCTATGAGTGGGCCACATGCGGCCCCGAAGGTTGAGTATCGCTACTGTAGACGTAATCACCATTTTGGAACCTTTTGCGTTGGATTTTCGTATAATGGAAATAATGTGAATTGTTGAAGGTTCGTCGAGATTTTCAACTCAATGAATTCAGATCAACTTTTCCATTAAAATTAACAAACAAACTTTAATAAGCAATAAATATTTTTACCAAGTGTTGATTGGTTCAAAGCTGGTTATAGCGCCAGCCACTCGCTTCAAAGGATACATCGCACCTAGTAAGCACTTGAAACAAAAATCAGGGGAAGGTTACAATAATTTTCTGGCGTGAATCATCATCGCCAAGGCAGGATGAATCGAGTTTTTAACATCTCCAATCTTGAAAGAAAGGGTGACACATTAAGAAAAACATTCTGTTGCAAAGCTTTGAATATAGTTGAATAATCATTCTGGAAATAGGATAATATGCATATTTGTAAAATTAATCTAAAAAACATAAAATTGAAAAAAAAAGAAGGAAACAGAAGTCTGTATCGGATACTTGAAGCAAGCTCGCGCCACCCGACAAGGTTTCTCGGCAATTAATCTCAAACACAGAAGGGGGGGGAAGCGTAGAATCGGTAAAAGATTTTGATATATGGTCTTTCATATCATGTCAAAACACCAGCAACAATGTAATGTGAATAGTCTTATATTTATATTAAGTAAAACAAATTGAAACAGTAATAAATATCTCTCGCAAGCACCACATGAGATATTCCATAAAGAAACTTAGTCTCGAAAAACCCATAATTCATAACATTTTTTGCAAGAACAAATTTTATTTCAAATTTTTTACATGCAAGCAGCAAAGGACTTATGAAATTGGACGGATAACAATTTGAGATAAGTTAAAGCTTTACCATCTCATTCATCAACATCATATTTATCGGTCCACAGAATAATGCTGCTAACGTATTCATAACTCTTGCACTGGCGGTGTGGAGGGAGGGTTGATGGCCTTGCCACAGAATAATAATCCCATATTTCAAAAGAATGCATTTTTTCTGTGTTTATGAATTTTTTACCATTATCGTACTTTTAAGTATTAGTTTTCGTGTCGCTTATTATTCCCTTCGTAGTAAAACGTATGGATCATGTTGGTCATTCTTTTTTTAAAAAAAAATTTGCACCCTCATTCATTTTGACATGGAGCGTGCATCTTTGGGTATATTAACATTTTATGCTTAAAACATTTTATGCTTAAACATTTTATGCTTATTTTTCAAACATTTTCCAATATATAACCTAATACAGATCAAGTGTATTATGCAGCGTCTTTAAATATAAAAGCCTTTGTTATAAAAATGCTGGTCATTACTTATTTGCTTACCCTGCGTAGTAAATGTGCGAATTCTTAAGTCTGTGGGGGGCACTTATGGAAAAGATTGGAATATATTATGAAAAAAGAGGGGGGAAGATCGAATCAAACAAAAATGAGGGGCACATTAAAGTATGAAGAAATACTTTCATCAAGAAAATGCTTAAAACGAAATATCGGTTTACACGAAATAATACAAAGATCCCGACAAAGTGTTATGTATTTCCATGCATTTTTTAACAGAAAACTAAAATCGCTTAACAAGAAAAGAATTACCTTCTGGAGAAGGAGGATATAGAAACTGAAACGACACTTACCGTAAAATTCGGCGTATAATGGTCACTTTTAACACGAAAAATAAAATCGAAACTTAAAGGTGCGCGTTATACGCCGGGTATAAAAACGATAGCTTTAAAAATCCCAAAAAAGGTAACCATATAAAAAAAAATTCACTTCTACGTGTATGGATAAACCGTTTATTTAAAAGAAATGACTTGTCAACTAAAGTAGTCGTAGTTATAGAACTATACTATTTTTTGTCAAAAGTCTGGGATAATACCTCGACTAAATGACTTAAAAACATAAGAGCAATCTATTTTAATATTTCAGATTTCTTCGTAAAAAAGGGGGTGCACGTTATACGGCGAATATACCTAAAAATTAAAAAAATCACAGCTTGAAAGTTTTGGTGCGAGTTATTCGCCGGTGCGTGTTATACGCTAGATTTTACGGTACTAAAATTTTTGAGAGTGTTTGTATTATTGGTTGTCCTTTTGTATTATCGGAAGAGTTCATTCCAATAGATGAGGATAGTGTGTTCCGCCCAATTATGGCAATTGGAGTTTGACCAAAGCTCAAAAAATATAACTGATGCAGATTCCGATGACGAAAATGAAATGAATGATGTGCCCACGTTATCCGAAATGAGAAACGTCTTGAAAGGTATTCGCACTTATTTAGACGCACATTCCAGTGGTGAAATGAATAACACAAAAGGGACGACATGAAACAATTTGTTGTCAATTTGATGCTAAAAAAGACAATTTAAAGAAAAATACCAGATAATTTTTCAATAAGTCGTATTTTTTGTTTTTCAAAAAACTTGTGAAAATTTCGAATTAAATTTCATTAAGTTGATGTGAGTGTTTTCGCTTCATTAATTTTTATTGAACACAAACATGTATACATTTCTATGTAAATAAATTGTACATTACCTTTACTAAACTTAATTTTGATGAATATGTGTTTTTTTGTTTGTAATATCCCTTAACACGAAATTCTTTTAGCATGAAAAAAATATTTCTGCCCCCTCTGTTTAGTGTTAAACGTTTTTCACTGTATGCAGCCATCTATAGCAACGGTCTCCTAGCTATTTTGCTCATGACTTCTAAAACGAAAATTATTATGATTTGTACCTCTTAATATACATTTGTGAATATGAGTGTATATTATACTGTGAATATGAGTATATATATATATATATATTCAAAAATCAATGTTTTAAAATTTAAATTATATACATATTTAAATTAAACTATAAATTTACATTTCACAATTAGAATTTAATGTGAGAAATATGTTGCAGAGTTTCCTCGTAAAAGTTGACTTGCGCAATTGAAATTTACAATCATCATCATTATCATCGTAAAAGTTGAGAGAGGAATCATGCCCCCCGTAAAGGCTTATAGCTCCCCATGTCTTTGTGCGCATGCGCTTTAAATAATCTGCAATTATGATGTTTAGCTCTCCAAACACAAGAACCAAACAGAGTGACTAAAAAAGAACCTCACAGATACACTATCAATCAGTAGTGCAACGCAGATAATTAGTGGGTCCCCCAGCAAAGTCAGATTTGGGTTCCAAGCCGGATCTTACAAAAGGTATATACTTGTCGTCAGTTAGAATTTAGGCCCCCTAGAACGCTGTTCCACCCACAAAGCAGGGATTGCAGGGGTGTACGTCACGCCACTGCTTTCAATTCGGAAGTGAACACGAGCCCACTTTTTTATCATACCCACAAACATCACTACCTAAAGAATGTTTAAGCTGCTTTTGAAATTACTACTGTATCAAATTATGAAACCCGTGGATATGTTAATTATTCAGATAGCCGGGGACAAATCCCACCAAGCTGACACTTTCGTCACCAACTCACAACACTTGTACAAAAAAAGTTATTCATTGTTGGTTATTCCTCATTTTATTGAATTACCTCTATACAAACACCGCGGTAAATGATGTGAACCTGGTTGTCCAAAAACCATTGTCGTGATTTCGTGGCTAGCTTTGTTGCGGACGAGTCATGTGTTTGAACCTTCCTATCACTAAAGACACACCAGGGAGAGAAGTAGGAGGGGGGAGAACTAGTGTTAAATGTGTTAAGGTATCAAGATTCATTCACGCTAAGACAGTAAACAGCAAGTGCTCGTAATGACAGTGGTATTTTTATTAGAATCCCTTATCTAGACGCTACATTAAAGCAACGCAACCCTGACACTTGCTCTGTCTTCAAGAGTGAGTTAATTGCGATTAATATAGGGCTTGATGCTATCATGTCTTATGACTGGGATTTTGGGGAAACAATGGATTTTATCTGACAGCAGCCGTGCACTACAACATAGCGGCTGGTCCTCTTCAAGCGGTGAAACCAGCGTTCTTATTCTGCTCAAACTGAGGAAGGTCTCTCAGACCCATGATGCCTACCTCCGCACAATGGATTCCATCACATGATAACATTAGAAGTAATGATATTGCTAATAAACAAGCCAAATAAGGCAGTGAGAACGAAATGACTGCAGACACTTCGTTCACTTATCAAGAACCGTACTCTAATACAAGATCTAAACTAAATATAACATGGCATATTCTGCCTATGCACCAGTGGTACACAGGAGCATCCCCTGTCTCTCTGTTGCTGGAAATCAAATGTGACCATGACTCCCAGACTGCTCTGGCTACACTAAAAAGTGGCCACCTGAAATGCCTTTTCTATGATAGTCGCAGAAAAATTCACCTCACTTGTAAAATATACTGTGACCATCCAGTTTGACCGGATCACATTCTAAGATGCATCGGACTTCCTAAGGGGGACTTAACACCCGATCCTCTTATTGTAGATTTTTTGGTGGTCAATAACCTTCTGAATCTGATCTGACGTATGTTAGATCGTTCGAGGATAAGAAACAGCAAGAGCAGGAAAAATGTAGCCAGTAAGTTGCCTTTTTGCGAAGTATTCCAGCCGAGAGGCTACAATTTCACTGCTCGCTGTTTACTGATTTGCTAAATGAGATTTTAAACTTGTTCTCCTAATTATGGGGTGTAGGCGTTTGGAGTGTGAAGTGTCATTTTGGGTATTGTCACTTGATAGTGGCTCAAATTACGAGGCCTGTCGCCAACGTTTTACGTATTCCTTCCTGGTATAACATTAATAAACAATTAACGAGGAAAAAATGTTTACGGTTGGCGATATTTCGCTGAGACTGCTGGCAACATTTGGCTAACTGAAAACTACCTTGAATATTAAATGATTATTAAAGCATTTTTCGGTACTTAATCCATGTCAGCGATTCATCGCCAAAGATTAACTCAGGTTGTAGATTTTACGAATTATGGTAACCTATTTAATTTTGAGCTCATAATGAGCCTTGGGGCAATATTTATCAACTTATAATTCGCTAAATGTCGCCAATGTCGTAAGAAAAATACAGGGGAATAACACATTTAATAATATATTTTTTTTATTAGTTGGCACCAGAGAAAGACAGTTCTAAGGGAAGAAGCATGCTTTATATATATTCCAGGAACCAGCAATTTAATTGATTTTAATTTACGCTGCACACTGAAACAACATGTGGGCTATTAGTGATGGACCTCGAAATTCTGAGCCACGGTCAATCGACGAGGACAACAACTGAGCTGGTACCCTTCTCCAATTTTTTTTCCACCACACCAACACCATGAATCGGCATTAATTGTACTTGTGAATATCTGAGAACAAACACAAATGCAAGCATTGTTATTTTTTCCCATTAAATGCAAATTGCCGTTAATATATTTCATATCAGGCTGCTGTTAAACTCCAGATTTATTTTTTCCGAGTATTTTTGATATAAAGTAAGTAGCTCTGCATATGTAAGGATTTGTAAAACTGTGGTTCATGAAACCTTCTGTTTCAATAATTTGACTTGAGGATTATATTCATTTCAATATTTGTTACTGTCATATAATCTGTAGTTTCTATTTATTGACACCCTGATTTATTAATAACTCTAACTTGAGTTAATTGCACGATATTTATTGATATGAGAAGTTCGTGTAATAGCTACAAATTATTATTTGAGAGTGATGAACTGAAGTGACCTCAAGAAAGTAACATCAGTTGTGTTAAAATGATGACCGTAAAAGAACCTGAACCTAGCCGAGTTTTTTAATCATTATTTTTGCATAAAAAATCTATAATCCGTAAACAGGTTCCGATAACGGATTTCATTATCGATCCATTTCTTGCATTTTTTTTATTGATGAATCTTTCGAATTTTTTTTTTTTTTAGTGAATTTTTTTGGAGAAAAACAATTTTTTTACCAAAGATTTCTTAAGGTATCCGATCACATTCAGAGCCGTGATTTTTCAAATGTTTACAAACAAATATTTTTAAATATTTAGGGTCATTTAGATTAGAATACACATATGAAATCGTTTTAAGAATATTATTACAATTAAAAATGATTTAAAGGCAATATCTTGACAAAAAATATAAACATAGAACTATTTATTTTTCAAACATTCTTCTTTAATGAAAAATGCTTCTGTAATAATAATCAGAGCTCAGACCTCTATACAGAGCTTGAACTAGGATTTTTGAAATATATAATTTAGAAATGGATTTATCTATATTTTAATACAAAAGAGGGGAGAAATTTTAAGTTAAAAACGCCGATAATTATTTTAATTGGTAGTAAATCTGTGAATTTTTTCAAAATTCCTAGTTTAGACCCTCTGGTGCGATGTCTTTACTTTATATAAGCAAAATATTATTATAGAAGCATTTTTCATAAAAGGAGAATGTTTGAAAAAAAATAATTCTAAGTTCATTTTTTGCCAAAATGCTGCATTTAAATATTTGTTTTATTGTAATAATTTTAAAACAATTTTATACAAGTATTATACTCTAAGTGACGTTAAATATTAAAAGAAAAAATTCATTTGTACGGTTTTGCAAAATCACGGTTCCGAATGTAGTCGGATACCTTAACACCCAATTCTGAAATTGACCGACCGAAACCGAATTAAATTCGTACAATGAAAACAATGCATTAAAAATTCTGGAAAATGTAGCGAAACTTTATGTCGATTACTGTATATCTATGCTCCACTGGAAAAAGAACATTTAGAAATGTAATTTTCTCCTTTTTTTTAGCGTTTTTGTTATTACATTTGTGTCCAATACGAACTTAAGAGAATCCATTACAAACTTTTCACGACATTCCCAAAAAAAATGCCATTTTGGCTTCGGAGTTCCTGATACTCTTGTTAAGGTTAGTGTAATTATTGTAGAGTGTTGCTATTAAGCAAAGGATCGTAATAAAAGTTACTGGAGACATTGAGGTGTTTAATGATAACAGATTTACTATGGTTACTGCATTGAATACTAAAATACATTCATTACTTTTTTTTAAGGAACTAGGAAATTATTAGTGGTATTTGAAGATTAACAAAGATTTCAATTACAAATTTGTCATTGAACTGGAGGTGAAAGGGATTTCGTGAATTCTAAATGATACTAAAATTATTATTGCTTTGTATTTTGAATTATTATTACGTTATTATAGCTAATTCCTTAAAAAGAGCCTTAGAAAAACTGGGATTCAAATTAGACGTTATTTGATATTTCAAACTTCATAAAAGATATTTATAGAGTTTTGATTTGCTTTTAATGTTCATTTTGGAATTTCTCGCTAGAGCTATAAATCAAACAAAGAGACATGGAAATTTTAGAAGACAAATCCCATATTTCCCAATGGCTGCCAAGTGACAAGAACAAATCTTTGAGATAATACTATTACTCAGTGCTTCTCAAACTTTCAATGTTTGAAACCCAATTTTCAATCATAATTTTCATCGCGCCCGCCTCCGTATAATAACAATGAATTGAATGCAATAATAAACGCATTATGACGCTAAATCTACACTATAAATTTTGAATATGACAAGCCCATGGGGGGACACTGGTAATTATTGAACTTGTTCTTAACTTTATGTTGATGAATTAAGGATCAAATCCTGGGGTTGCTAGCTCTGAGAAGGCCCTGTATCAAAATTCCTTCGGGTCACTTTTTTAGATATCAGAACCCTGTTAGTGGGATTGTAGTTACACATGTTGGGGCTCCTATAACTTGGGGACCCTGTATCAATGATTCGGCTGATACAGCGGTAGCTACGCCCCTGGATAAAATACAATGTGCAGCAATGATACATTTATAAGTATATTATATCATTGTAAATGAGCATTTTTTATTAGTCTAACAACGTATTTTTTGTTTTGATTCTTTTAAGTAAATTAATATTTTTTTAAATCTTTTATTTTTGACTTTTCGATATGATCGCGCCCCCTGGTAGGATTATCATACCTCCATAGGGGGAGGGGAGCCCCACAGTTTGACAAACGCTGCACTAACTACAAGGCCCGTGGCTCAAAATTACGAAGTACCTAGTTAAAATTTAACTTTACCCTATCATCCTAATTAATATAAGAAATAGAGAATATATATACAGTAGCGCACACAGGAATTTTGCTAGAAGGGGGTCCGGGGTTGAAAGTTCACCATTCTTCTATCATGCTCCTTTTGATTTTGTCAATTTTCGGGAACAAAACACAGTAAAAAACTAATTTTGGAATAAATAATTAGCATTAATTAATAAAATTAATCATTAATAACAAGTAATTAACTAAATTTTACGTACTAAATACTTAGAATTATAATCAATCGAAAAAAAATCAAGGACTTTGGGCTGTGGGTTCCGGACCCCCAGGACCCTCCCTTGTGTGCGTCACTGTATGTATGTATATATATATATATACACACATAGAGAGAGAGAAAGTTGAAGTTGTGCGTAAAAATTAATTCGCTATCAGAGCTATTAAAGTGCGTAATACACTAACTAATCTTCCGTAGGGGGAGACTACAGTTGAAAAGTGATAGGAAAGTAGCTACTTGGATAAAAAAGGAACAAAAGTAATGAGTTCTACCTTTGGGTGGGGAATAGAGGCTGGTTGGTTCTTTCCTTTACAGTAACTTTCATATCACTTCTCAAGATTTCTAACATTGTCATTTGACTGTAATTCACAATTGAGAGGCATGTCGCAAGGTGTAATTTTGTGCTGGGACGTTAGTGAACAATGAATTAAGCTGTGTTTAGAGGACTTTTGAGCCAATCTGAAAAATGCAGCTGGAATAGCTTGGTAAGCAAATAAATAACTTATAAACAAACAATAAGAAAGATTTCAAAAGTAAGGCTCAATATATGATCCTTGTTTATAATGAATGAAATAGTGCAAACACTTTTAAAATACATTTTTTAAAAAAGTTTTAGCGCAATAGCTTTCTTTTCTCTTTTACCCTAAAAATAAAAGATAATGCACGTTAAATATAATTGGTCACCTCTATACTCACACATTATTTCTGTATGTTAGAATCATTATGATTCTTAAGTGAGTGAAAATACACTCTGTCGCAAAAAAATATATGCACCCAGAAGAAATCAAGCTACAATCACGAAACTCGGCAAGAATGTAGTCTGGTAAGAGATATGCAAATGATTAAAATTTCGAAGCCAATGAGACAAGGCTAAGTGTGCTATGCGCATATTAGTTGCGCAACTGGGAGAGTTTAAAAGCATGAGTACGAGCGCCGTACGGCTATCCAAACGAATCTGATGACTTTGATAGATGATATTGAGACTTAGGATGCCTCTAAGACGTAACCAGCGGCAGTACGAGCAGCTGACGGACTTTGATAGGGGCCGTATAATAAGCCTCAGAGAAGCAGGTTGGTCGAATAGACGTATCGGCCGCCACCTCGGTCGGAGCGATATGGTAGTTGCTCGGTGTTGGCAACAGTGGATCACAGAAGGTACAGTGTACCGTCGCGGAGGGTCAGGACGTCCCAGGAACACAAATGATCGCGAGGATCGTGCAATCAGAAGAGTGGCCACTTCGGCACCAACAACGTCGCTAGCATCGATTCAACGCCACTTACCTCCTTCCAGACATCCAGTGCCATCAAGAGAAACCATAAGGAGACGACTGACCGAAGTTGGCTTGAGGAGCCGACGTCCGCTAAGACGCTTACCACTGACCCCACATCATAGGCAGTGTCGACTGGATTTTTGCCGACCTCGGGCAACTTGGAGTGTGACAGACTGGAGACGTGTCATCTTCAGTGATGAATCCCGATTCAGTCTCAGTGATGATGACCACCGCACACGTGTCTGGAGGCGCACCGGCCAGCGGTCCGATCCGGCATTTATTGTCGAGCGGCATACAGCAATTTCACAAGGTGTGACAGTGTGGGGAGCAATTTCTTGGGACACACGATCATCTTTAGTGGTCCTTCAAGGCACTTTGACAGCTCGCAGATACGTGGACGATATTTTAACGCCGATTGTGCTACCCATGCTATCAAGTCGCCCAGGTGCCATTTATCAACAGGATAATGCTCGTCCACATACTGCGCGACTCTCTCAACAATGTCTTCAAGGATATGACGTCCTACCATGGCCTGCCAGGTCACCAGATCTTTCGCCAATAGAGCATGTCTGGACGCGCTGGGAAGGCAACTGCAGCCGTCCCGAGATACAGGAGAATTAACTGCGCAGATGCAAAGACTATGGCAGGATCTTCCACAGGGGGTCATAAGTGATCTAATTGAATCGATGCCAAGCCGAATTTCGGCTTGTATAGCTGCCAGAGGTGGCTTTACTACTTACTGATTTTTAACCTTTTGCAAGCTGTAACCGCTTAATGAAATGATGTTTTGTTCTGAATTTTTAATCATTTGTTTATTTTCATATACACTACATGCATACCAAATTTCGTGAATGTAGCTCAATTTCTTCTGGGTGCATATATTTTTTTGCGACAGAGTGTATTAACGTCGCCCTATTCAAATACTCGAAGGCTTTTGATGACTGACCATGGTCAAATAACGAATACGACACCTGAGTTAGCACAACTGTCTCGTAAGTGCCACACCACACCAGCCTGACATATTTAACGTGCATCGGCCCACTTTTCACAGTGGGTTTTCAGTGGTACTGGGCTCAAACTCATGACACGACGGCCACGAATAATTTACTTCCACAAATAGGCTACCACGGCCACTATAATTCGAAAGACAGGTGCAGGAATTACCCCTGTTTTACAACAAATGCTATAGTAACACGTAGTTGTTTTTCTTTCCAGAAATATTTTTACAATCAATCAGGTGTATGAGTGAAAATAAGTGTCGAACTTTAGGGCAACACATGGTCTTTCGGTGATGGATCTTACAATTTTTTGCATCTATCAAAACGGGCAATGGAAGGACTTTGTGCCTTTTGACTAACGTGCATCGACCCCTCTACACTGCGGTTCTTCACTGGCAACAGGACTTGAAACCACGACCCTCCAACCACGAGTTCGTGACCCTAACCACTAGACTACCACGATCACTTAACGTTCCATGGATAAATTTTAACCCTCAACTGGCTTTGGTACAGTATAAAAGACAACTTGTATGGAAACAGTATTTTAAAATCAGTTCCAATTGTGTGTTACATTTCAACCAGTTTTAGTTAAACTACATTATTTTCTACATTCATTAAAACAACCAGATCGATTTTTTGAAAATTTCAGATTTTATTTGGATATTTTATTCTCAGAATAAAAGAATAATGAAAAGAATGGTGCACAATATAAAATGCAGGTCGTAGAGTCTATGAGACTGCGAAAAAGTGGTTGAAAATTAACAACAAGGATGCATACTTTCCCGTAATCCTCACTAGCCAACAAGTGGCGATGGGTGAGTGAGAGAACGAATGAGTGGACGAATATTAACATCGCACTGTTCAGTTACACGAGGGCGTTTGGTGACGAATCTCGTCATTTTGAATATAGGTCAAGTGACGAGGACAAAATCTGAGCTGGCACCTCCCTCTCTTAACTACCACACCACACCAACGGGAGGACGTTTGAGCTCTCGACACATTTAACGTCCATCGCTCCCCTACACGGTGAGTCTTCAGTGGCACTGGGCTCGAATTCGTGACAAGCTAGTCACGATCCGATATCTTGACCATTAGGCTACCACGGCCACTGTGGCCGTGGGAGGTAGTGAATAGAGTCACGAGCTCGTGGCCGGCGTGTCATGAGTTCAATCCCTTGTGCCACTGAAAACTCTGCATATGGCGGGCTGATTAGGGTTTGCATCTCCAGAATCACAAATTCCGAAATTCCAGGATTACATTTTTGTCTGAATTATATTTTGAATTATTTTTTTAGAAAAGTTTAATAAAAATTTAATTTTCAGAAAATGTATATTTTTTCAATGAAATATGTATGTAGGATTTTTGTGTGCAATTATAAGAGCTATAAGTAAAAAAAAATATATGCAGCTCTCATTTCATGAATGCGAGAACTTCGCACAGATCTAAGTGGTTTACTGCAATACTTATACAATAGTATTATTAACATCTCAGGAATAAATTTTATCACAGTTTCTTCTCCAATTAAATGCTTTAAATTAAAAGTGAACCCGTTGAAAGACTTGACGCGTCAAGTCCCATTGCATTGCTAACATTTCATGCAACTGTATCTTCTATTTAAAATGAGATAACCCTCTTAAAATTTATTCACATTCTGATTCAACAACTGAATCAATTTATACACAAAAATCATTAAGTACGGCAGAAGAACTAGATAAAGTTATCAAAGAGTAATATGCACCAATACAACCTATTAGATTTTAGACACTTTCATCAAATATTCAAAAAGAAAGTCTGTTTTTGAAAACGGAGAGAGACACGGTGACTGCTTGGAAAAAACGTACTCCTATTTAAGGACGATAAGACCTACTAGTGTAGTCTAAACGAGCATTTTCTTTGGTATGACAATTTGTAACAAAAATAAGAAGCCATTTAAAAGATAAAACGCAGCACAAACATTGTTTATTAAAAACTTATTTACAGAAACACAAGAAATAAAGAAATGTTTTTTTTTAAATTTAATTATGTACTATTTTTTATTTGTTTCTTATGATGAATTACGTTTTGTTAGCCGGCTGGGTGACGTGGTTGGTTTGTCGCGGACCTTCTGCCCCAAAGGTTGCGGGTTCGACACCGGCCAGAGTCTGTGGATTTTCATGATACAGGAAATCGACAGTGGCTATGGCGTATAATTATACGGCATGTAAAAGATGCCTAAAATGTTTGGTTTGGGTGCTCTCGGCAAAATTAAATCCTAGTACTGGTTGGCATCGTCAGAGCTCAGAGGCCTCCCTCTAGAGAAGAAACTGGACGTCACAATTACCTGCTGTGATTGATATCTACCTATATGTGGTGCCGAACTAACTAGAAATACCAACTTCCGGGAAATTTACTAGGTCTGCAATGGTAAAACACCAATCCGCAACCCATTAGAAACAAAAATAATATTTAAAAAAAACCCGTTTTGTTTTGATTTGTTTCAATAAATAATCATATTAAAACAATTTTCTTAATTATGTTTTCAGTTTTATAATGTAATTTCAACTATGGTAATGTGTAAGTATTTTTCATAAATAGCCCAATCTTAATTCCGGGACTAATTCTTGGGATTAATTTGGATAATGAAATCCCGGGATTGTGAAAATATAACACGGGATTGCAAACCCAAGGAGGGATAGTGTACGCTAAATCTGTCGGAGCTCAAAGTCCTCCGGAGGGTATGGAGTGATTGTTTGGAGAGAGAGAGAGAGAGAGAGTAGGTAACAAATCAGGTTTCATCTTGGTCATTTGACCGAGGTTCAAAACCACGACTCCCGTTGCCAATAGAACTCGTGTTTATAGCGCGAAATTAATAAAACATTCACTAATCAACAACTATTTTAGAGACGGTCCATTTCTTCCTCCCCTTACTTTTTTAAACAATGCATAATATATCATTATCGTGAATCCTCCATCGATTTCCTAATCTTCATCAAGCTAACCCAAATTCGATTTTAAAGTTTCACCAATTTCTCTGATTAATAACCAACTCGACCAATAATCGCTGGCGGAATTATCTCTGTCTCAATAACGAGCCTAAGATAATCCTGGACATGGTATGGGACGGAAAATAATCAACGAGATTCATCAAAAATCGATTAATTTCATCGGATTAAGATGGGCCATTATTCATGAGTCCCTTTCATTCTTAGGAGAGAGGCGAAGCAATTATGGGCCAGGCTGCCCCCGAGGAAAACGCAAATTTCTCATCTTAATTAATAAACTAAGCTTCTTCACATAATTCCCTGATCGAATTAGATCGAGATTAAAAACGTGATATGCTATTTTTCACGGACAGGAAACCCGATTCTTTATTGCCAATTAGTGTAACGCTCGCTGCAAAAACATAAACAAACCCTCACAGATTATATATATATATATATATATATATATATATATATATATATATATATATTGGCTCTTCGATCTATATATAAATATATAGTTTTCTTTACAGGTGCCCTTTTTTAAGAAGATTTATTGGCAATTTCTCTCTTGGATTTTTTTTCCCGGGAGAAAATAGATTAAGGATTATAAATGTCTATTCGAGGTCTGAAACCCACGGGCCGGTCTGGAGTTCTTTAAAAAAACATTAAAAAATGGGGTCTCGTAAAACATATGTGAAATGTGCAAAGATTGATAACTTAATTATGCGTAAGTATCCAAATGAAAATATATCATCTCTTGTTCTTTTTCTCTGCATATTTTTATCAAAATAAAAATATAAACATCCGTGAAATGTTTTTTAGCCTTCATATTCTTAGACTGTGCATTCATAATTTGGTAATCTATCTACCTGTAACGTGTGATCGATACAGATTCCGCAATGTAAAAGAATGAATTTTCCTATAACAAGTCGATAAATTATAGTTAAAGCTTCCCTTCATCGCGTTTTAATAATAATAATTATGCAACAATTTTCTGGGAAATATTTAATTACAGTTATTAAAAATATCCCAACTAAACTTGAGAAACATGAGGAAGTGTAATGTAAAATTACCAGATTGTTCCAGAGCATTAATTCGTGGTTTTTTGTCAAAAAGGAGCATGGAATCCAAAAATAATCACCGTAAAATTTGGCGTATTAAGAGCACCTATACTTTCAAGCTGTATTTTTTAAATTTTAGGTATGTTCGCCGTATAACGCGCACCTCCTTTTTCACGAAGGAACCTGAAATGTACGTGGGCATTTCTTTTATATTTTGAAGTCATTTATTCGAGGTATTATCCAAGGCTTTTGGAAAAATAGTATACTTAAAAACTCTACAAACCTCTCTATAAGTGTATTAGGTATTTTTTTTAAGTAAACAATATTCCGATCCATATAAAAGCATAATTTTTTTTATGCTCGTCTCCTATTTTTTATTTTTAAAGCTATCATTTTTATACCCGGCGTATAACAAGCACCCTTACATTTCAATATTATTTTTTGTGTGTTAAAAGTGCACGTTATACGCCGTATTTTACGGTACCTACTTTCAGTTCTCATCTACTGAATGAGCGAGTGAGTGAATATTAACGTCGCATTGTTCAGCTACTTGAGGGCTTTTGGCAAAGGATCTCGGAATTTTGAGCCATGGTCAAGCGACGAGGACAAGAGCTGTGTTTGCACCCCCTCCTAATTTCCCCACCACACCAACGGGAGGACCACACCACACCAAAGGTGAGTGAATATTGACGTTGCACTATTTAGCTACTCGAGAGCTTTTTGCGACTGACCTCGTAATTTTGAAATATAGTCAAGTGACGTGAGAAGACGACCAACAGGAGGGCGTTTGAACCTCGACATACTTAACGTGCATCGGTCCCCTATGTACGGCGGGTCTTCAGAGGTACGAGGTTCGAAATCATGACAAGTCAACCACGAGTCCGTTTCCTTGACCACTAGGATACTATTGGCACTCTCGTCTACTGAAAAGAGTCCAGTAGCCGAGTGGTCGTGGTTGCAAACACATGATAGGGCATTGTTTCTGTAGTCATGCGTTCGAGTCTTCAAGCAACAAAGGCCGCGGTAGCCGAGTGGTATAGGTATCGGATCGTGGCTTGCCTGGTCACGAGTTCGATCCCAGTACCACTAAAGACCCGCCGTGTAGGGCAGCGATGCACGTTAAATCTGTCGAGAGCTGAAACGTCCTCCCGTTGGTGTGGTGTGGTAGTTAGGAGAGGGGGGGTGCCAGCTCAGGTGTCGTCCACGTCACTTGACCATGGTTCAAAATTACGTGGTCCGTCGCCAAAAGCCCTCGTGTAGCTGAACAGTGCGACGTTAATATTAAATCAATCAATCAATCAATTCAAGCAACAAAAAATCCGTTGTATAGAAGGACTGATGCGCATTAAACTTGTCTAGACTCAAAGTGCTAAAATTGGCGGGGTTGATTGATTGATTGAAAATTAACGTCGCACTGTTCAGCTACACAAGGGCTTTTGGCGACGGACCACGTAATTTTGAACCATGGTCAAGTGACGTGGACGACACCTGAGCTGGCACCCTCTCTCCTAACTGCCACACCACACCAACGGGAGGACGTTTCAGCTCTCGACAGATTTAACGTGAATCGCTGCCTTACATGGCGGGTCTTTAGTGGTACTGGGCTCGAACTCGTGACAAGGCCAGCCACGATCCGATATCTATACCACTCGGCTACCGCGGCCACAAAATTGGCGGGGAGTGGCAGTTTAAAGCGTGAGGTGTCCACTCAGATGTCTCCTCCTTATTTAATATTAGTGCAGAATTAGGAATTCAGTCGTAAACAGTCCAAATGTAGCTTCAAAGCGTTACTTTAATAAACAATCATTCGACCGGTTGTTTTGAATTCGTAATCCCAATACTGATTCTTTGGAATTCCATGGTTTTTTTTTTCAACAACATACATTTGTTATTATTTGGATATGCTTCAATGCATCTCACAGTTTAACAAATAAAGAAAAATAATTTGTTATAAGTTTACTTCTTTCCTTCATCGGATTACAAAAATAGGTGCAAAATTACTTCTAAGAATAGAACAAAAATAAATATAAACACAACATTTTATTCTAAAAGCATGTAATTATTGTGCGTATCATAAACAGGGGTCGGCAACTTATGGCACGTGTGCCCCATGGGGCACGTGGTACAATTGCCATTGGCATTCTGCACTTCTTTACAAACTAGTCAATTGTTGAGGGGATTGAATTTGATAAAGTTGTGTAATGGACTTTATTCGACAAATATCTTCAGATTATGGACATTTAAGAAATTACGAAAAAATCTGAGAGATAACCCTAAAGATAAATTTACAGCTATTTTGCAAACTACTGAATGTCATTACTGGACAGACTTAATTATTTGAAGAGAGAAATTTGCATGTACTCTGCTTTCTGATTTTGTTTCTACATGTCTAAGTAAAAAGTCTTTTCTCGTATGAAAAATACTTAAGTCGACAAAGAAAAAAAAACTTATTTTAACAACTAAATGCTTAGTGAGTGAGTGAACATTAACGTCGCACTGTTCAGCTATAATGAAAGGGAATACTTATATTTTATATGTTGTATATTTCTTATTTTAATAAATATGTTTAAAAGTACTTAAAAACCTGGCGTATAACGAGCACTTTTAACACAAAAAATTACATCGAATTTTAAAGGTTGCGCGTTGTACACCGGATATAAAAATGATAGCTTCAAAATAAAAAAAAACAGACATATATGTGCATAGAAAAAATTTAGACTTCTGCAAAGATCGGAAGACGGTTTACTTAAAAGATATGTCATACCTCATGAACTAAAATGGTTGCTCTTCTAGAAATGTACTATTTTTTTTTTCAAAATCCTTGGATAATAGCTTGAAAAAAATGGCTCTTAAATAAAATAGCATTGATAACGTACATTGCAAGTTCCTTCGTAAAAAAGAGGGTACGCATTATACGACGAATATACCTCAAAATTAAAAAATCCAGCTTGAAAGTACAGGGGCGCGTTATACGCCGGATATTTTACGGTACATGGAATATGTAAAACTTTAATTTTTCATTTTTGTGTTGAAGAAACAGTTATATTTTTATGTTTATTTTTATGTTAAGAGATATCTTTAATTGATGCAAAATGAATGTATAATAAAACTGTAAATCTATTATATATTTTACGGACCTCTAGTCTCTATGATTGATTGATTGAATATTAACGTCGCACTGTTCAGCTACACTAGGGCTTTTGCCGACGGACCACGTAATTTTAAACCATGGTCGAGTGACGTCGACGACAGCTGAGTTGGCACCTCCCTCTCCTAACTACTACACCACACCAACGGGAGGACGTTTCAGCTCTCGACAGATTTAACGTGCATCTCTGTCCTACATGGTGGGTCTTTAGTGGTACTGCCTCTATTCTCCAACTGCATGTATTATCGCGGGAATCAAATTGTTTTAAAGATGTCCTACTGTGTGGCCCGCTGAATCCTATTTGTAGATTGGTTTGGAACACCACAGCTGAAAGGCTACCGACATCTTTTACAAATTATAATCAGTAGTTTTGGAATCTTTTTAATCTTACCAGTGAAATTAGTTACTTCCTTTTATTTGTCATATACATATAAACTCAATTGGTTCACAACAACAGACTCCGAGTTTTCTTGGTTTGTAGCTTCACCTGACAATCCATTCTAAACTGGCTCGTAACTAGATTTAAGGGTTTTTATAATTGAATGTAACTTATCTCTTTTTGAGTTTTCTGAGAGAGTAAGTTGTTATAAACGATGAGCTTGTAAGGTATGGGCCTTGTAATTTTGAACCTGGGTCGCGTGATAAAGATGGACTTTAGTTGGCACTCAACTTTCCGAACTTCTTCACCAAGCCATCCTGAGGACTTCGAGCCTCGGCACAGCTTTAACCCTTCATCTACCGTATTATGATTTACTGTAATTTTTTTCATGCAATGTTTTTTTTGAATCACTACATTGAAAATTAAAGGATGTACATAAACAAAATACTCAACTTTGGGAAATTTAATCCTTTAGAGCTAATTAATTGATTAAAGATATTCAACATAAAATTAATTATGTATACTGTTAACTTAAAATAAATGATCAAATCGTTTTTTAAGGTCTTCATTAACATACAAAAAAATAAAAAACTTAAATTTTGGCATTTACTATTTTTTGGGGACAAAAATGACAATCTTCGCAATCCGCTGAAAACGTCTTTAGCTGAAAACGTAATTTCTACTATAAAATTATTCGCTTTCCCCACTAAAATATTCATCATAGAGCCCGTGTTGCCACATATCTTGGAAGAGTGGATTTCAAAGAATATTCCTGGTAAGTATCGTCAGAATATTCGTAAAAATGGTTATTTTATATAATTTTAAAGTGATGGAACTTATAAGTACCGTCGGTAATAAAGGGTTAACATGCATCAGCTGCTCCACACGGCGGTTCTTCGATGGGAATTGGACTAAAACACGTGACTCGACAACGCTGGCTACGAATTCACGACTATGAACACCGGACAGCGCCGGGGTACTATAAAAAAGGTTGGAGAACCAAATTTTTAAAGTGATTTAATGTTTAAATGAAAATTTTCCTTATAAACTATTCTCATAATGTTTAATGGCGATGCATTACCATTAAAAATTAAGAATGTGTTGAATTTTTCAAGTTATATAACAATAAAACGTTCAGAATTAAAAAATAATAATAATAATAGTCTAAAATATATATTGGTTGGGAAATAAAAACTATTTTCTTTTAAAGGTTTTCAGACTTTTTTCAAAATTTATTGCAATAATTTAACATAATGTTTTCAGAAATATGGTTTATAAAGTCAAAATTAAAATAAAAACCAATGAATTCAGCAAAATGAAGAAATTCATTCGGCACAGAACGAAGACTGATCCACTAACTGATTCTATGTGTATAAAAGGCACCTAAACTTATAATATCAGTATTTGGCTGTAATTATTGGCAAAATTATATATATTTGTAAATAAATCTTTTTTTCAAATGAATTATTATTGATTATGAACATATATTTTTATTCTTATTTCTCATTTATATACATCTCTTCCATGATCTGAAAAAGTTCTGGCATAAAAAAATGTTCCAAGTGAATGAAATTGAAAATAGTTCATCTTAAAGGATGACTGCCTAATAATCAACTCTATTGCAACATTAATAAAATTAAATTTAAAACAAACCGATTGAATATCTTTTGAATTAAAATTAAGTGCCGAATTTGTGTGTCCTTTATTAGATAATCATTTTCTGACAAGCGTGTCTCTTGAAACAGAAGTCACCCAATCAACAACTCAATTCATTAACATACCAAAACGAACCGAGAAGGGGAGATACACACTTATTAGACCATCTCCGAAGACGAAAAGGCGGTGGCATGGTCAGAACGGTGGGCAGTATCTGACCTCGTGCGTCACTCAAAGGATTGTATCTAAAAAACAAGCAGGACCTTAAAAAATAATAATTCCCTTCTCATTTCTGTCACAGAGGAAACAGCGATTCTCCTTTCTAATAACAGGGTTCGAGGCATCAAAGCAAAAATAGGTGTAAGATGACGGGCAACACACATGTGTTCGCAAATTGTCCACATTATCAAATCCTTTCATTGAAAAAAAGACTTCAAATTATCTAACAATCTGGATACCGTATTTACTGCATCAATTACGTTGGCGTTCCTCCGTTTCCTTGAAGCTACTGATTGCGCTTTTGCTCTTTTTACTTTTCACAATGTAGCATATCAAACTTTTAATACACCTCACATTTTCATTGTTAATATCAGATTGAATTTCTTTTCCCCGCGCTTGAAGAGTGGTGTCGAGTTACCTTAATTTTGAAACGCCCTACTTGTCCATTTATCACTCTTGATTGATATGGATTTTATATTGCACCATGCTTATCGTGGGCTTTGGGTAATAGACACCAAACTAATTCATCTATTTACAGATTACAAAAAAATACCACCTTTTTAATTTAAGATATAGAGGAAGAATTTAATGATTTTTTGAAAGTATGTGTTACAAGTAAATATATATTTTAAGATCACTAAACTAAACTCAGAGGCACAACAGCCCATGAGGACCATGTGGCCTGCTGTGCCCATCTCAGTATACGTGACATTGGGCGCTGAGGTGCATGAGCACATGTCCTGAGCAGGTAGTCAGTCTGATGTGAAACCCCAGTGTTTAGTCCCAAAGCAAGCTTGATACTCATTTATTGATCCACTGAAGGGATGAATGGCTGAGTCGACCTTGCCCAGCCCAAGGATAGAACCCCGAACCTGTGGTGAGGAAGCGCGATACTCTACCACTCGGCCACTGAGACTCTCTTCTGTCAGAAACCAGATGTTAAATTTTTTTAAAAATAACCATTTTTTAGAATTAAAATTGCTGTTGTAAACGAATAATCATAGTTGCAAAGTCATGGTCGTTTTCTTTTGTCTTGTCTGGACTTTGATTCCTAGTGTCACTTCAAACCCACCGTGTAGAGGGGCTCATGCCCATAACATCTCTCAAGGCTCAAAATTCTCACATAGACATGGTGTTTAGAAGTTTAAAAAGTGGAATGCCATCTCAGGCGTTAATTTCGTCATTTAACCATGGCTCAAAATTACGAGGTCAACGCTAGTATCCTTCGCGATCTTCTATAGTGTTAATAAACAGTCATTTAAATACGTGTACAAATAAATTTGTGCGTCCCCACACTCTTTATTTCTCTGCTTCTGTGTTTAGTTTAAACACTACGAAGAATAACTAATGTCACACTTCGTAATTTTAAATGACAGTTAAAACATAAAATGATGTGATTTACATCACACCAGAGGGCTCTTAACTATATACACATAACTATATTTACATAGCAAAACTAAAAAGTCCCAACATGTAGCAGGACTGATGCCTACTGAATTTGTCGCGATTTAAAATCCTCACATTCACGATGTGTGGAAAGTGGGACGTCAAATCAGGTAACTTCGTCATTTGATCTTGGCTCAAAACTACTAGACGCCTCGCCAATAGCATTGGTGTGGCTTTGTAATAAACCAGGGCTGTCCAACATGTGGCCCACCAGTACGTAAGTTGGGGCCCACCGACTCTTTTTTAAATATCAGATTTTTAAAGTTTTTTCATTTTGAAATTTATTTAAGAGTATAATGTATTGAACTGTTCTTGTTTTAAAATAAATCCTTTTTGATAATAGAGACGTCCTTTAGATAAATAGATTTATATTTGATCAAACAGTTACGTCTGATTTTACTATAATAAATTACTTTTTTAATAAATTCCGAATTGCATTATGCATATCCTTTACTATGGACGGTACATGATTCTATGTGTGTGTTTGTGTGTGCGACTTTCATTTCTCTTCCCCCTCTTCTGTTTGGAGTGCCCAAAAGCAAGAGGCAGTCAGAGATGTTTTTTTATACAGTTTAAAAAAAATATTCAGGACGGTTAAGATAAAAGGCAACGTATACTTAATCATTTGAGAATGACAGCACAATCAAATTTCAACAATGAGTAACGAAAGATCAATTCAAAAGGAACTCCGTAATTTTCAAGAAAATGGCAACTGTAATATTTTAAACCTTAATTGATCATTTTATTATTATATTATATAAACATTATTATATTATCTATGTCTTTATACATGAAAAATAATGAAAACAATAATAGTATAATTCATTTTCTTTTAAATTTTCACTCCAATAAATGTTTTTTTTTGTTTCCAAATCTGATATAAATGTATATATTTTTATGTGCGGCCCGCGAGATCATAATGTTTTCCGAAGTGACCCACAAGGTCATTTGGGTTGGACATCCCAGTAATAGACAATTAACCTTTAAGAGGACTTGGTACCCCTTGAACAATTTTTTATTTTTTATTTATGTTTTTAAAACGTATACTTTAGCATTTCATATAATGCATCTATTCTAAAAAATTATACGAGAAGAAATTTTTCCCTTATCATTCACACAATTTTAAAAATTTAAATTTTTTGAAGTAAATTTGAAAAGTTTTAAGACCTTACTCCTTCTGTAATTATTAATCTTTTAACCTGATTTTTTGTAATGTTCTTAATGATGTTATAAATAACTTTATAGATCGATTTTACAATAACTTAATTAGTTTTGGAGAAAAAAATTAAATGTTAATATGCATGCTAAAATTCAATGAAAAATCCAATATCTCCTACATTTGAATTTTTTTTTTAACAAAAAGAATTTAATGTACAGCAAAATGGATCCCTAATTTTGTTTCATGCTTTATATATCACTCGCAGGAAAAAAAATGGGATTGGTAAATAATTGTGGAAGGATTAGCAGATTTTTTGAATGCATTAACATATCGAAAAAACACAAATGATAAAAACTTTATAATTCTTTATAATAAGCTTATATAAACTTAAAATACCACTTTAAGGCATTAGTTATATCTTTTTCTTTAAATAATTGCATTTTTGTATTTTTTCAACTTAAAATTTTATAAATGAACAATTTTAGAGTATTAATTGCGCGAGAAAATTCAAGAAAAATGTTTTAATTTTTTTTTGTCACGACAGAAATTTTAATTTTTTCTTCACATAATATTGAAGTATTATATTTGTATGAAAAATATAAAAAAGTAAACTATAAAATTATTCATATAAAATGCCTTAATTCAAAAATTTTACACATGCACACATTTCCCAAAGAAAACAAAATTACATAATTGAAATGCCTCGGTAATATCCTGTTTTATATACATTACACATTTTTTTTTATAATTATTATTTCTCTTTCTGAAACAGATTTTTTTTTATCAAAATGGGTAGTTTTTGTTTTTTTTTTCAAAAAAGGGTGTGTGGTCAAATTGCTTAATTTGTTAATTTTCATTTTTCAAATGAAATTTTATCCAACTTCTAACTTTTCGATATGAACAAGTGAAATATCAACCGAAAGATAATAATGCAAAGAATAAGATTAAATAAAAATAAAGAAAACGACAGTTAGGTCATTTGTGTGATTGCAAGTCCTCTTAAAACAAAAACACAAGAGATTTCGAAAGAGCATAAGAATTATCTTTATGTCACATAAACTAAAATATAAATTTCTTCCCCCCACGAAACGTCTTCACGAGAAACATTTTAAAGGAGATGAATTCGATCTGTCAACCCATTTTCAAATACGTTAAAATAAAAAAAAAGATAATTGAAGAGGTCTTTAAAACGGAACACCCCACAAGGAACTGTCATCTTGCCTCTTGTTCAGATGAACATAATCAAGACAGATGTTTTCATATTAGATTTGAATAATTAACACTCCATTTGTTACGTATATAGAAATAAATAAGCAAAGCGTTCTTTTTCTTTAATAATCAGGTTTATTTGATGAATTATTCTTCAGCATGCAATTAACTTGCGTGTAATAGATTCCTCTGATTCTATTACGCACATCTTCTCTCTCTAGCCCACTTCCTATTCAAAAAAGAACGTTTCATAAAAACCACTCGGCGTTCATTTAATTCCCTCTGCTTGACCACAATTGCCTAATGCCTAACTTTTGTGGCAAACAGATACAGATGATTAATTAGTAAACGGAAAAACTCATCACACTTGGGAATTTTAAGGCTTCGGTAGCAAAAAAAAGGAACTTTGGCAATAAATATGGGGCACAAAGCCATCCCCGACCAGCTTGCATTTAAATTGCCTTCCAGAAACAACTCCAACTGTCTGGAGTTGGCCCGCGGTCAGAAAATACCACTCCACCGTTTTAATCTACATCCATAGCATTGACCCAGTCCTATCACCTACACACTCTTTAAAGCATCACCTCTCTTAGTTCAATCATCTTCTCTAATTCAGCGCTTTTTAAACAACAACAATGAATAGATCTTGGTGTGGACTGAAGACAGAACGGGCACATCACTGA